>OV049857.1:20134702-20734702 GCA_920104075.1 Melanargia galathea | reverse complement strand
CCCATTAAATATTTATTTTTCACTTAATCATAAGGGCAAGCTATATATTAGAAATTAATCAATAAATATACATAAACAAAAATGTGTTTACTAACAGATAACTACTATCTTAAAATAGGAACCAAAATATCCGCTTACATTCTCAATTGCTAAATGTAAATAAATTAATTTTATTTAACTTAATAAATCTTCGATATTATTAATATCTATTATTATAATCACATTTCTGTACATTATTTACATACATACAAAATCACAATTTATTATGCAGTATAATATTTGTATTACAGAGTTCGTAATATAATATTATAATATTATTATAAACTTAATTTTGTCCGGACAATGCTGACTTGCTAAATGTAAACAAAAGCTTTTTTGCAGAGTATAGTGACTAATTAATGATATTATTAAATATATCATAATTATTATTTTCAATATCTACATGGATACAATTATATTTTGCCATATATATTGTTTGTCGCAATAAATCAATATTTTTTAATAGAAATCAATTCATTGCCTCGATTAAAGAATTAGGTAGGTACCTACTTATCTTATAACTTCTACTTATAACAATAAGTAGTTCTACATATTATATTTAGACAAAATTACATTTGGGTTCTCTCTAGGTTTTGTAAACAAACTCTCAACACGAAAGCTGATCTCATAAGCTTAAGCATTAACCAGAGTATACGAAACATAAGAGCTTTGTCCATTTCATATTTACAATGATTTAAATAATAAGAATACAATATTTTGAAATAAATAAAGGATTACGATTTGTAAAATAAAATCCTCCTCTATATTAAACTCGTAAACAGATCCTTTAATATTGCAATATTCATATTTATTTGGAAACAAGCTGGATAAAAAAACAGTTAAAAAATAACAGAAAAACATACCTACTCTCTCTATCACTCTAAGTATGTAAATGTATATATAATAGTTTTTTTTAACAAAAAAAAACATTAAAAAAAGTTGTGAATATAAAAACACTTTCACGTATCGTCACTTCGTTATGAAAGAAAAAAAATCACTTAGTCCACTCAAAAGCCAGTCGAGCCGCATCATTCGTGGTAGTCACGCGGCTCCGGCTTCAGCTACCACACCAGACCCTCGGGGTGCAGGGGGGGAGGGGCGTCGCCGAAGGTGAACTCGGGGGAAGACGGCCGCGGCAGCACCAGGTGGTCGGGGGGTGGGAACTGGTCCTGGAACTCGCCACCCTGCAGTGTCTCCATGCCGCCTGCGAAACGACCTGCTCCCGTTAAAAGCCTGGCACATTAAGTATATCGACGACTTGAAATTACAGAACATGTATTTTACAGAAAACAGCTTAGTGGCTACAGATTTTTTTGTATTTGGATTCAAAAAACATACATGCGATTGCATCCTACTCGGAATGATCACAGCATGCACAAATAATAGCCTCAATAGCGCAACGGTCAGGTCGCAGACTGAAAACCGAAAGGTTGACGGTTCAAATCCCACCCGTTGCACTATTGTCGTAGCCACTTTTAGCACGAGCTACGCTTATTTGGAGGGGAAAGGGGAATATTAGTCATGTACTGCATTTTTTGGACCTCCGTTTGAGAAATAGAGAAGCCTTCTCACCTGGCTGATTGAACGGCATGGCCGGCGGTGGATGGAAGAACGGCGCGTCATGGTGGAACGGCGGGCCATAACCAAATTCGAACTTTCCATCCGCAGTCGCGAAATACGGGAACCCCGGCGGCCCCTCCTCGAGCCCTCCCGGGGAGAGGTTCATGGGGAAGCCTCGCATCTTGCGCGAGGAGCCGAAGAAAGGGCCCCTGCCCATTGACGTCAGCTGTTTTAGACGCCTCTCCTTGGACCGCTTGTTTTGAAACCAAACCTGAGAAAGAAAATGCTTGGTTAGTTTCAAATTAAAATTAGGGGCTACGGAGATCTTTCTGGATGCATGTCATATTGCAAAGCGCGACGGCGCGGCGCGCCACTGCAGGAGCGCGGCGCCTGCGCGCATTCAATAGTGTCTTCAATACAGTTATTTGTGCCTAATAAATGTTGCATTGGAAACGTTGCTGTCGCATGTTATAAACTATTTTTATTGCAGAATGTATATTGACAAACATTATACTTTCATATTTATTAAATAAAGTTTGGATATGTATAGTAATTAAATATGAAAACAAATAAAAATATACATACTATAAAAATTCTACAGTGGGACTGCGGACGCGCAAATTGTCTGCTCTTTTCTTCTACAACCGCACCTATAAGCTCTGCGGTTGCGTTGTATTCCATGTTAATATATTGAGTTTGTTTTACAGTTAAAATGTATTACCGCAAACACAAAGTCATCGTATGACTTGACAAACATTCTTAGACCAGGCTATGCTCGCATCTTTGCTCACGTTGTCGTGAATAACCCATTTATTCGCAAAAAACTTTGCTTCTTCCGTTGCTTAAACGAATGATTAGGGTTTAGAGTATGCCTATTGTTCATGATTCTCAATCCAGATATCTTTAGTGAGGGGTGCTAGCCAGGTAACCTCCAAGTGCGCCTGGGTGCTGCTGGTCCTCTTGGATACGTCCGAGGGGAGGAGCGGTGATCGGGCCGGTGCGCCCCGGTAACATGGTTAATAATTTTTCTACGGGGATGTTGTTAGCCATGGCCAATGACCTGGCGGAGGGAGGTTTCTCCGCGTGTCCCTCTGATTAGCAGAGGGCACTGCGGATGAAACTGGGGGTAACGGGGGGCAGCGATGCCCATCGCGGGAGGAAGAAAACCTCGTTAAAAAATTACGGGAGGGCGCGAGCCTCTGGAGGGACAGCCCAGAGGCGAGCGGGAGCCCCGGCTGGGGCGGCTGCCAGATGCCTGGGATGCATACTTTGGGTTCCCCAGGCGTCCAGCACAGACAGCATGAGGTGGTGGTTTTAGTGGGTATACCTGGTTGGAGTCCCACATAACCTTCGTTCTGCCGCATTCGGCCGCAGAACGGGGGTACCTATAAAAGGTTTCCACCACGTCAAAAAAAAAAAAGATATCTTTAGTGAATAGGCATCTTTTAGGCAAACGCGTTTCAAATTGGTAGACTGCATCACCAATATCTGTGATCGTACTTAATGTTGTGAAAATAGTTTTATCTTACTTAAGTATATCAATATCTAGTCGCCAACTAAAAATAAAACTGTAAACAAAATGTCCGCTTGAAAACAGTAACAGTATGAAAGCAAGAAAACTAGACGCATTGTATTTTTCGTATAATTCAGTGTAACTAAATTATAAAAATCACGTCAGACGGTTATTCAGAATTCACGGTAAGTTATTGATAGGGCTGTCAGTGTTGCAACAAGAAATTACGTCTTTTAGCACAATGTATTATTATGAGCAGAAGTTGGGATAAGCTGCTGGGACACGGCAAAATTACGTCATTTACCTATTGTGGGAATCGTTAACAAGTCTTGGTTACTATTAAAAAGATGAAATTAATAGCTATTTATTTAGATGGGTAGATTTATAAATTAAGACTAATCTTCTAAATATATAAAAGAAAAAGGTGACTGACTGACTGACTGATCTATCAACGCACAGCTCAAACCACTGGACGGATTGCGCTGAAATTTGGTATGCAGGTAGCTATTATGACGTTAACATCCGCTAAGAAAGGATTTTTGAAAATTCAAACTCTGAGGGGGTTAAATAGGGGTTGAAAGTTTGTACGAGATTTATGTGAAT
The DNA here is from genome assembly GCA_920104075.1 of Melanargia galathea. Taxonomy (NCBI): domain Eukaryota; kingdom Metazoa; phylum Arthropoda; class Insecta; order Lepidoptera; family Nymphalidae; genus Melanargia; species Melanargia galathea. The sequence goes on along the minus strand of OV049857.1, from coordinate 20,730,987 downwards.
TCACGCGGACGAAGTCGCGGGCAACAGCTCGTTTAGGTATAAAATAAGCAGTGTTTTTTTTTCTATTAAATTTAGTTATATTTTAAGAAGCTGAAGAAGCTTAAGAAGAAGAAGAAGAAGAAGAACAAAAACATCGATTTTATAGAGCCATTTCGCATCGTTATATTTGCAATGTGTCGCAATTTAAAAGGGGTTTTGTTATCACTCCCTTGAAATAACTTGGTATCAACCCTATCCGTTGCCGCGTGGCAAGCCGCGTCTAATCTATAAGTCGGCCTTAACGGCAATATCGCACCTCACGTGTGAGAGTGCCATTACATTAGCCATGGTACAGAGTGACATAGTTTTAGACTGAACATGACAATGGCATTGGACGTTGGCATTGGTTTTATGATCAGAAACCATAAGAGATCCTGCTGTTCAGAGACCACAACTTCTAGAAATAGTCACCATTTTTGCAGCACATCTTTACTATCTAGATTCTAGAGAGTAGGTCTTCTTTCATCATCTTTTTAGTTATTTATGAAATTTATTTATATGGTCTGTTTTTGGTTTTTTTTTTTTTTTTTTTTTATTTATTTATCAAAATACATAATATTTTACATTGAACAAATTATTTAAGTACATTGAAAAAACCACAGAGGTTTGTCCTCAATGCTTAGTCTACGCCTTATGTAAATCTTACAAACAAATACAATATTATGCTTAAGTTTAAATCTTAAACCTACAAGACAAATACTTCCTATAACTAATACGTATGTAACACAATCACTATGGGATACAAGTACATTATTTACATACTAACACGTACAAGAACTAAACAACAGAATAATATGTAGGTAGGTAGCCTTAGATTCATACATTTATTCAACAGACAAGGAAACCATCTCCGAAGCAGCCAAAATTCAAGTATAATTTCAATATATTACCCAGACAACCCATGATCGTCCTTGTTAGTTGCAAATGCGATCATAGATTACCTAGGAAATATTCCTTCAGCTTATGTTTAATATTTTTATGGGTCACTGCATTGGACAGAACTGAGGGTAGCTGATTAATTAGGCGAGGAACAATGTAGCTTGTTGTTCTCTCACCGTATAAGTTGTTAGCTCGCTCAGTACACAACCGGTTTGCTGTTTTCGCCCGCGTCTGTACAGAGTGTTCTATTTTCTTACGTAAATTTTCGTTAAAGAATTCTTGTTTAAGTATTGCGTATTTAAAGTGTTCCTGTATAGGTAATGTTTTGCAGTGTTTAAATATACCTAGCTCATTATTGTCATATTTTTGTTTGATAGAGCCTGAGATAATTGTTTTTAAGATTTTAAGTTGAAGTTTATATATATTATTTAGATAGGTATTATAAGTACGACCATAACTAGTGAGACCATATTGGATATAGGTTTGTGCGAGGCTATTATACAACATTAATTTTATTTTGAAAGGAACACGATGATTTAAGATAGTTATATTTGCTAGAAATTGCCTTAATTTGTTACATACGTGGTCAATGTGTTGACTCCAATTAAATTTGCAGTCAATAGTTAACCCGAGATAGGTATATTTATCGACTAATTCGATAATAGGACAGCTACAAGCATAATGACTACGCGCGTGTAAACAGCTGTGGTTGTGCGCTATAATATTTTTAAACTGCGTATATTTTAAATATGGTGATCTGATATGGATCAGTTTTGTTTTATTGGCATTCAATACTAAGCCGTCATCGTGGCACCACTTAGTCAACGTGTTGAAGTCTGTCTGTAATTGATCACAAATCTTGTTGGGATCTCGGTCTGCAAACAGGAGACAGGTATCGTCTGCAAACTGATAGCAAGTGCAGTGCTCAATACAGTTACTCATGTCGTTAACATATGTTAAAAAGTGCAAGGGGCCTAGGACGGAGCCCTGCGCTGTGCCTTCATTAGCTACAATAGTGTCACTATTGGTATTACAAATTTTTACAGTATAAGTGCGATTACGAAGGTAGTCCGCACACCAGACGAGCAAAGATCCACGTATACCACACATATCTAATTTTATTTGCAGCTGGTCATGATTCAGGGTGTCAAAAGCTCGCGAGAAGTCAATGAACAGTGCTAAGACATGTTTTTTTTCATTTAAGTATCCATTGACTTCGTCGGTAAATTTAGAAAGAAGGTTAGTTGTTCCTTTTCCTTTTTGGAACCCATATTGATTTTGATAAATGATATCATTCTTCTTGTAAAATGCATGAATTTGTTCACACACAAACTTTTCGACTATTTTGTCTATCGATGACAGAAGGGTAATGGGTCGGTAGTTGGTGAAATCATTACGTTTACCCTTTTTAAAAATTGGTCTAACAGATCCTCTTTTTAAACTATCCGGGTAAATGCCGCATTTGATACTACTATTAATTAAATTAGCAATGGCAACGGAAATTTGTTTACCAAAAATTTTGATGTGGCTTACTTTAATGCCATCTGCTCCCGGTGCTTTGCTGGAGTTAAGATTTTTAATAATCGTACTGATTTTGTTACTGGTCGCTTTCTGAAATAAAATACTGGAGTTTACAGGTTTGAGGTATGAATTAGCATTTAACAACTTATGGCTACAGTTCGGGATGATAGATTTGACTGCATAATCAAAACCTTTAGCAAAGTTATCAGCTATGGCTTTGTAAGTAAGTCCCTGTGATTCAAACGCTTTTAAAATAGCTTCATCGATAGACAATGTCACTCGACCTAACATCTCATTAATTATTTTATAGATTTTCTTTATATTATTAAAATTGGTCTGGATTCTGTCAGTATAATATAAGTTCCTTTTATGTTCTAAAATTTTGTGTACTTTATTGCGTGTTTTATTGTAGTCTAATCTTAATTTAGCGTCATTTGGGTTTTTTTTCCATAAGCTAAATAGTTTATCTCGTTTATTACATAGTTGATTAACGTTATTGTCCATCCATGGGACCCGAAATTTTCGATTTTTACAACGCTTCGGGGTATAACTTTTGCTTGACTCTTCGCATGCTTTTCTAAAAGAGCTTTTAATAAAGTCGTAAATTTGGACTGGAGAGTTCATATGATTTGTTTGAGTCCAGTCAACCTTGTTTAATTCACTATATAAAATATTATAGTCAACATACGTTTTAGACACATCCTGTATACGCTTCGATGTAGCGTCGTTCACGCAGCTAAATATAATAGCTCGGTGGTCCGCCAGTACTACGTCAATGGCTGCGGAGTGCGGTTCTAGTGTGGGGAATCGCGCGAATATGTGATCAATACAAGATTTTGTTACAATGTTTTTTCTCATCTCAATTCTAGTGTAATCTGCGATTCCACACATTAGGCCGCACTCACTCAGCATTTCCAGATATGAGTCAGTGTATGAAGAATTGCTTTTTAGGTCGATGTTTGTGTCACCAATGAGGAGTATATTATATTTGTGATCAAAATTTGAAATACACTTGCGTAATTCCTTAACGAAAATGGCCTTGTTTGTGGACGGGGGCCTATAAACTGCACACACGATTGCGTCCTGGCAGTGATCGATTTTTAATAAACCTGTAATGTTTTCAAATGTTGTGCTTTTATACTGAATCGGTGTGAATTTCAAGAAATTTTTAGTATAAATAATAATACCACCACCTTTTTTGTCAGTTCGCAACTTTGAGTACATGTTATATCCAGAAATGTTATATAACTGAACAATATTATCGGATATTCCAACTTCTGTAACAATTATCATATCTAGCGGGAAGGAACAGTTATGAATTACTTGTAACAGTTGGGCAAAATTTTTAATAATAGATCTTATATTTATATGTAAGCATGAGAAACGTAAATTGTTACATGTAGGTAGTTGTGAAAAGAAATGATCAATTGATTTACAGTCACAGATTTCATTAACTTTAGACATATTATATCACTTTATGAATAGGTATGTTTAATAGCTTAAAAGTAAGTAATTTAGAGTACAAGTAGATTTTCAGTGGCCTTCCTTCGCAACCAAGTCGATATCTTTTAGGCATCTAATGTAGTAGATCTTACTATTATTTGCCTTTCTGGCACATACCTTGCCGTCTCTGCACCATATGAATTGGAATGAGTTGCGTAATTGTTGTTTTGTGTTATAAAGAAGGGTTTTGGTGTATTTGGTTAAAGCCTCTCTCACGATTAAACGATTCTCCGCTTTTTCTTTCGCCACGTTAGGTAAAACATTTCCTACAGAAATACCTTTGTCCTTACTAGATGAAATCCACTTGTTTCGTGCAATTTTAGTTTTCAATTCAACTAGGATTGTACACGGTTTATCTTTGCCGTTTGACATTCGATGAGCCGACTGTATTTCATTTTTGTCCACATCGAGTTTCGAAGCTATTGTGGTCAGCAAGGTATCAAGTTCCTGTGGTCGAACCTCCGGCAGACCAGCAATTTCAATCGATGTGCATAATGCGTTTTGTTCCGTGTGTCTCAATCCCTGCTCCAACGCAGCAACTCGTAACTCCAAATTCTTATTTTTGTTTTGAAGATCTTGATTTTTTTGTTCAAGGTTCTTAATTTTTACATCTTGGTTGTTAATCGACTTCTCTATTGTAGTGATTTGGTCACTTAAAAACTCTAGAGATGATTCCAAGTTGCTGATTGCTTCCGTAAATGTTTTTTTGATTTCACGGCTGATGTCGTTGATCAGCTTCTTTGTATCGATCGTAGGTTTCGTATGGATGGTATGTCCCGTATCTGACTCCTCATCCGCGTCGTCGTCCGGAATTAAAAATGAAGACCTACGGGTCATATTTTGTAGGCAGTCTTCGCAGCTCCACTCGATGCCTGTTGAATGCCGCAGCGTGCTAATTTGCTTGTTGGATAACTTGCAGCAGGCAGGATCGGCGTGGACCACTTTGTTACATCTGCTACATTCCAGGCCAGGAGATTTTTTTGTAATATTTCGATTACACGTTGTACATTTTTTTAACACCATATTTTTGATTTGCTAACACTTAGTAGGTAGTAATTGAATTTAGTGTGTCAACCGTACACAATGAGCGCGCGACGCAGACTCTGTCAACCGTACACAATGAGCGCGCGGCGCGGTTATTTAACTATATGGTCTACAATCTACATTAGGCAAACGAAGAATGATGTCGGGGTTGAAAAGTGCTTGAATAACTACCCTGCATCAGAAAGCGCAGTGTTGGTAGACCCCCACTAGGTTGACAAATGACATAAAACGAATCGTAGGGAGCTGGACACAAGTGACACAAGACTGTGAAGTGTGGAAATCCTTACCGACCCATCCACCAATAAACGTCAATCGAAAGAGATGACGATGATGATTACTAAATTTTTAATTAAGATGACGATCTGTGAAATTTTTTATGAAACATTTTTAATCAAATCTCTTAGGAAGTGATCAGCCTCAAGGACTATTGTGCATCATCTTTTTTTCAATTGTCATTACAATTTTCGCGTAGATTAATTAAACAGGTGTGAAATTCAGTTTTAAATACCTACGCCACTTCATTTCATTATTTCACACACAATAAAACACAATTTATTTTGCTAAAGTGATTTTTGTACGCGGAAACACGTTTAAATTAAGTAAAACGACTAATTGCCTATCCGTAGTAATTTATTAAGTTTTTATTTAATGTTGTTTGTCTTTGAGGCCGTTAGATTGTATAAAAAAGAAATCTTTATAAACAATCTAGCGGCTTTGTCACTTCCCGAAAGAGAAAGAACTGACAAGACAAAATCTTTCACCCCAAGACAGATTGTCGGACCTTAAATAAAGGCTGGGGTAAAGAATTTGGTATTTGTACCTATTCAGGTTTTAGACTAAAATGATAAAATCTATTCGTTTTACCAGTCTGGGAGCCTCGATAAGGCTACCTACTAATGATTTACGTATAACAAGTGGACATCGAGCCATTTGTATCTAATAAATAGGTAATTGATAATTATTTTAAGGTGTCTATTTAGGTTGTCAAATAAATCGGTTAGTATAGCACGAGTTAGTAGCTCTTAACGGCTACTTGTAAAGTAGGTAGCTAAAAAATATCTATATCTACCTTAAATATAAATATATTACCTTCCTACTTAAGTAGGTTAGGTAGGTAAAACCTTCTTAGTTTCGTACATTAATGCCTTGTTAATTTTTATCGGTGATTTTACTATTACAAATTGGTATACCATTCAACATTAAAGTAGGCACTTTATGTTTGTTGGTAGCTTCTGTTGAACATTAACTTATGATTTACAGTTTATTGGACCATCATCGTAACACCGATACAACTATGTTGATGGTTTCACGTACAAGCTTACCTATATACGAGTATATAAAATCAAATGTTCCATCATTAACATTATTGCGCACTAGCACTTGCCTGCGAATTTCCCCAGAGCTTATAAAAGCTATCATACAGCTTCAACTACACTACACCTGACCTTTCGCTATAAATATCTAAACGAAAGCAGTTTATGCATATAATCATAATAAAACATCCAAATCATCATCTATACCTATCTGATAGAGATGTATGTCATCAACTCATCATCTATATATGTATATCTACCATTGATACCGACCTAGTACCTACCTATGAACCTAATTAGCATGAATCAGTAAAGTTTCGATTATATAAATAATTATGTAGAACTTATTTTTAACTTAGGTAAGTAGGTATACATATAATGATATAACTCTAGTACCTACTACCTATTAACAACTTACGTGATAGTCGAGAGTAGGTAGGTATATATTTTATTCATTAAAATCATTAAATGAATAAATATAAAACGAGTAAACACAAACTTTTAAATGCAATTTATAAAGGAGGATATTTTTACTAATCACATTTATTATTATAACTGGACCAAAATTGCAAAAATTGTCGTAATACTAGCGACGGGCCCCGGCTTCGCACGGGTAGCACGCGGCGAGCGCGGTCCGTCATCGGACCCGATACCAACATTTTGTATGGGAAAATGTTTATTTATTTAATTTTTTCGTCAATTTTCCAATTTTTTAATAGTAATTCTATTCTGCTATTCGGGACGAAGACAAAACCATGAAAATCGGTTCAACTGTCTCCAGTTATAAGTGTTCGAACAAACCCGACATTGATTAATTGATTATTATTGCATTTCTACTAGAATCGTAAACAATAAATGATTACATCACCAATTAGTTCATATCAAATTAACATTCGATTTAATAGTTACATATAAAAACGGTAACATGTTACGAAACGGCCGCCGGTGCCGGTAGTCGCAACAGTTACCTTGAACAACCACTGATACTCTGTACGCCTATTCCGATATACATAAAAAACATTATAGACGTGTTCCGTTACGTTACGTTATGTTATGTTCAAACTAATTACAATAATTACTTAACTGCTTCTCATAGTATAATGTCGAAAAGATGTCGATCATTATCAGGCTGAAAATTGTGTATCTAAGTACCTATGCTCATAAATATAAAAAAAAGAGAGCGACAGTATTATTCGAAAAGTAATAAGTATTTAGTAAAAGCTTGGTCAACAAGTATAAATTAGAAATTTAAAAAACCCCCGACATTCACCATTTTGTGGCAGCAGCCATCTTGGATTTGCAATATTGATATTCTACTAGTCAAGCCCTTTCATTTGATACCCATATTAAGGGAGTTGTGAAAATATATGTAATCCGCCATTTTGTAGCGGCGGCCATCTTGGACCGATTTTCATCAAACATAGCTAACAACACTCTCGACTAATTCACCTTTCAAACAAAAAAAACCGCATTCAAATCGGTCCACCCGTTTGAGCGCCACAGGGGAACAGACAGACACACACACACACACACACACACACAGACACGTCAAACTTATAACACCCCGTCGTTTTTGCGTCGGGGGTTAAAAATCAGACAAAAATAGATAAATGTAAAACTATATACTTGAAAACTCCAAAGATTAAAAATTTATTTTATACTTTTTTTTTAAATGTGGTTTCGACTTTGATACAATGGTGTAAATATTACCTAATTCAGTTTTACACTTTTCGATGTATTTGCATAGCGTAACAGTTTGACAAATAATTTACGAGTTGAGAGTTACGAAAAGAGCTATACCTACCTACTTACGTTACGTTCAGTGAGAAACCTATTGTGCTGAAAGAGTCCCATATACTCGACGAAATACTGAAGACCAGAAAAGTACTTACCATTTCTATTACTTATGCTCTAAACTAACTAAACTAACATGTCTAAAGTTTCCTTTTTACAATTCCTTTTTTCCAAAGTCCTTTTTACAATTTTCCCTGTGAATGATTATAAAGAAATAAAACCAATTTTTTATAGTTTTGAAATTCATTTACCATTACCATAGAATTAGTACCACTATAATCTAAAACGGTAGCCACTGTAAACATTTTTCTATCTCCGATAATAATGAAATTATAAAGTTGTGGCTACGACCTATTCTCGGGGTGAGGATGCCCGCGAGCCGGCGCGGACGGTCCCGCGCCGCGGGGCATCGCCCGTACACGCCGAGCGGTGTTAAACACTATATTTCATACGTCTACCGCTGAGAGAGTCCATTCTTTTACCGCAACTCCGACGCCTTATAAACCCCATAAAATCTCAGTATTAAGCACTGCACTTACAGTTCATAATGTGAAGGTGGAACGCGGATGTATCCCACTGACTTAACTCCGATATTATAGGATAAAATGAAACGATCAAGATTGCAATATTCCAGAAGTACGCAGTAGGTAGGCACAACTTATAAAGGTGCTTATATACTGTAAAACATTCTGCAAAAAGCGCGCAACGATTATTAACACTGAAAAGAGTGTGACGTCATCCACAAGAGTCGCTTGCATCGGGTGCATCGAAGGACATATCGGTGTTGATTCTACGGCGTGACTGATACTGCTGACTTCAGTTGTCATTACGGGGAAAAAATGACGGCTTTCTGTGGGTCTCGCGAATTATGCGGCGGTATGCCACATCTCCTAGTGCCGCATCTTCTAGTGTCGCATCTTCTAGTGTCGCAAGAGTAGATAGCGATATTTTAGTAAGATTAACGCATAAGTTTAGAACATGGATTTTAATAACATTTAGAGCTTTCATTGATTTACAAAATGCCCGTCACCAGGCAAACTTTTATCATTTCTTCTAACTTTTCACACACTTTTTTAACAAAAATATCTACTGCTATTTTAGGTGCGTGGATGGTTGAAAATAAAGAGATGATTAATTCTTAGATATTAATAGCAGAATAATAGCTGCGCCGATCTCTTGGTCGGCGCGGGTATTATTCTGCCCTCAATATTAATAACGACAATGCGCTTACCTGCGGTGGACTAGTGATGTAGAGGCAAGATTCAGGCTTCGTAATACAAATATGCTATTCTTTAAATAAGACAGCAAAATGAACTTTAGTTCGTAAAGATCCTCATATTTATAATAAATATTTGGTATATACATTTGTGACGAGCGCAGACTGTGATAAAATGAATATCTTCAAGCCTTCATACAAAATCATCTGACTGAAAACATTGTTGTGTACATGTTGAATTGATACTGTAAGTATATGTATAACCCTATAATTCTGATTTCTGAGGACACCCTATACTGTCAGTAGGGGGCCGGTAATGGGTTTATCATGATGTTGATGATGATACTGTATTACATACTAATTTACTACCTACCTACTTAGTTTGAATAGTAAATGGGTTCAATTTGACACGTTCACATGTACCTATATTAAGTAGGTAACCTTGGTACCAATAAAACGCGCCAAAGATCTCTGCGACCTTTTGTCTGCTTAGATACCTATACGCTCGTCCCTAATATTTCAAAGGAATTCTGTTGGACTTTTTCCGTTAGATTTGTCCTTGCCTTAGTCGGATCGATTCGACTCCGAAATAAAATATGGAGTTACATCACTAGGCAGAGGCGCCCCCCCAGCGCTAATGAGTCGACATATCAAAATAAATTACAACTTCACCCTTAGTATGAGTTTACATAATATCTCGAAAACATTGATAGATTTCAAGTATCAAATAGTATAACTTCAGGTAGACCTTAAGGCCCTAACTTTAAAGTAAGGACAACTTCTGACAACTATACTGATTTTCATTTTTATTTTTGTAGGTACCTACTTCATTTGAGGTACTATGTAATATGTATATGTATGTAATATGTATATATTTGTATGTATGTAAGTGAACAAAAAGAAAAGTTTATGCTTGGGGTGCAATTTATGGACGAACAGAAACTCTAAGAAAAGGCGGTTTAGTTCCATTTTAAATTAACAATACTGTATTTCGATACTCGAAATCGATCACTATTAACGAGATGCGCAAACTTGTACTAATCCTACTGATCGATGTCTATAAAATATACCATCGGCATAATTCAACGAGTTTTACGCAGCTTCGTGTATTAATTGTGAGGCATAAGACTGCATGTGATGTGAACGGTCGAACGGTAATGTCATATCGCTCTCGTGAGTCGTGTTTGTCTTCAGAGTAAGTGTTATTTGAGTGTGTTGTGGACTGGTTGACATAGCCAGATCAATGGATTGTACTTTAGATCACAGAAGAGATTCTGGTTATTAAGCAACATCTCTATGCATTTCTAAACTTTACGTTGAATTGCAACGCATGCCAGGAACAGCTGCTAGTATCTGATAATTATCGTAAAACCCAAGACACAAGATCTGTACTTTTAGTTGAGTCGTGTGTGGAAGGATGAAGGATCTAGTAACCTACGGCATTATTATCCGAAGATAAATCCTACAGTAATGAGGAATACAATAGCTAAAACCTTAAATCCGAATGTGTAATCTGGCAAGCAAGGTGACTGAGGTGAACTAGTAATTTGGTCTTAGAGAGTTGAGAGCGCCGCGGCGGGCGGCCGGCGCCCCGCCGCGCCCGACACAATACCAACTTAACTATAATACTTAAGCACCGAACAGTTGTTCGGCATTTTGTTTTCATTTTTCTTTCCGCCATAAACAACGCTATGCGCCATATGGGAACGGGTAGATGCAAGTATGGGCACCCTAGCGGTTTTGCGCACACCATACCGCGAATGTTCATTTTTAACCCCCGACGTAAAAACGACGGGGTGTTATAAGTTTGACATGTCTGTGTGTGTGTGTGTGAGTGTGTGTGTGTGTGTGTGTGTGTATGTGTGTGTGTGTGTCTGTCTGTTCCCCTCTAGCTTTCAAACGGGTGAACCGATTTGAATGCGGTTTTTTTTTTGTTTGAAAGGTAAATTAGTCAAGAGTGTTGTTAGCTATGTTTGATGAAAATCGATCCAAGATGGCCGCCGCTACAAAATGGCGGATTACATATTTTATCACAACCCCCTCAATATGGGTATCAAATGCAAGGGCTTGACTAGTAGAATAGCACTATGCAAATTCAAGATGGCCGCCGCCACAAAATGGCGAATGTCGGGGGTTTTTTAAATTTTTAATTTACACTTGTTGATACAAGTAGGTATAAATTAAAAATTAAAAAAAACCCCGACATTCGCCATTTTGTGGCGGCGGCCATCTTGAATTTGCATAGTGCTATTCTCAATATGGGTATCAAATGCAAGGGCTTGACTAGTAGTCAAGCCCTTGCATTTGATACCCATATTGAGGGGGTTGTGATAAAATATGTAATCCGCCATTTTGTAGCGGCGGCCATCTTGGATCGATTTTCATCAAACATAGCTAACAACACTCTTGACTAATTTACCTTTCAAACAAAAAAAAAAACCACATTCCAATCGGTCCGCCCGTTTGAACGCTACAGGGGAACAGATAGACACACACACACACACGGACACGTCAAACTTATAACACCCCGTCGTTTTTGCGTCGGGGGTTAAAAACAAAACACGTACACAGGACTAAATTACCAGATCTAAAAGTGGCGCTATCACTTCCGCGGTATGAAAAAGAGATAGCACAGTTTCAGGCCAATTATTGTCAATTTAAAACGGCTTTCGTCTCCAAGCTATATATTCTGTATACAGAATATAATAGGTAGTATACTTGCTCATATAGCTGATGTTCTTATAGGAAAATATACGAGCTAAGTATTTCCATATTTCCTATTCCTTTCCGCACTAGTTTTTAACCCCCGACGAAAAAACGACGGGGTGTTATAAGTTTGAGGTGTCTGTGTGTGTGTGTGTGTGTGTGTGTGTGTGTGTGTGTGTCTGTCTGTTCCCCTGTGGCGCTCAAACGGGTGGACCGATTTGAATGCGGTTTTTTTTGTTTGAAAGGTGAATTAGTCGAGAGTGTTGTTAGCTATGTTTGAAGAAAATCGGTCCAAGATGGCCGCCGCTACAAAATGGCGGATTACATATTTGTTCACAACTCCCTTAATATGGGTATCAAATGAAAGGGCTTGACTAGTAGAATAGCACTATTGCAAATCCAAGATGGCCGCCGCCACAAAATGGCGAATGTCGGGGGTTTTTTAAATTTTCAATTTATACTTGTTTAAAGAGAGTTGATCAGTTATCTGCACTACCTACCTGACGGCCAGCGTTGTTATTGGTCATTATTTTGGCACTATCCAGAAGGGCACTTGTAGGGTGGGTCTAGTAGGAAAATATTTTAGCTCCTATGGACGCGAACAGTATCTATTATTATAGGTAGGTATGGATAATATAGGTACCTAATTATTCATATGATTAGAATTTATGACAAACAAACAAATATTAAGTGCCAATAAAATTCAAATGCACCAGAACAGAACAAAACAAACCGGGGACGCGTTTTAAAAAAGGAACGCTGTGATGGCGTGGCTGAAGCGGCGACCACACTGCACGCGTCCCTCTACGGCCCATGTACAGTCAATTGGCGTAGCAAAAGGTAAAAGTAATTATTTCCGCGCGCCTTCATACATCTTATTTGTGCGTTCGTTTGATATACTACGTAGTACGTACTCGTAATATCTACTTAAATTATTTCAGACTGATTACTATTCTAAAACTTTTCTATTCTATACAATATGTACTATTATGTACAATATATACTATTATAAATAAATAGTTACATTTTGGAATTATGGGCCAATTTATTTAGGAATAAAGGTAGCTACCTATCTACGCAATTTGTGTGAACATTTTGTAATATCCTTGCCTATATAGTTACCTAACCAGTAAGTTAAAACTACCTAGGGTAGGTTGCCCTAAGTTTGCGCACTTAACGTTTGATGGACTGTGAATCATGAAAATAATAAGTTAGCATAATCATCTTTATTTCTTCATAAGCACACATTAATACATTATATTATTGCATAAGTAAATCAAATTTTTAGTGCCAATTTTTGGAGTAATTAAACAAAATATTAGAAATGGGAAATGCGCAATCTTACATCCCCGGGTTGGTAACATTGCGCAGTAGGATGTATAAGACTGCGCATACAAAGTAATAGCTTTGGAATTGTAAAAATTAGAAAACCCTTCTTTTACCTTTAAATCAAGAGTGAATAGGCATTTTCTAGGCAAGCACGCTCCATATTAGTCTGCATCGTCACTTACAATCTAGTGTAATTGCAGTCAAGAGCATATTGTCAAGTGTTTCTAATTATTTACAAAACTCTTCTTCTTCGGTGGAGAAAAGATTGCATCATATCTTCCCAACTTTGTAGCAACTTCCGTTCTCTTTAATCGATACAGAAATGTAAGTACTTTCCTTCATAACATATGAAGATGTAACCTTTCCTTTCCAACCTGACTTTATCCACTCTATATACGTTTTCTGACTTCATCTAGCACAGATTGAGTGTACAAAGAATGCTCCCTTAACCTCTTCCTTTCATTAGGCATCCTGTAAGCATATACATTTTATTGATACATTAAATTAAAACAAAAAATATTAAGCTTCATTTATGGGGAGGTAAGTCTGCGCGCGCAACTTTATGGTACCTGCCTCTGCGCAGACTTAGGGAATTCCTCATTTCTGATAAAAAAAAATCATAATGCCATCTAGTAACAAGTAGCCTAAATTTAATGGGCTGGCAACTTTTTAGGTGTTTTGCAAATAAAAATGACGAACAGATATTTTAAAGTATATTGTAATTTCCATAAAATAACTATTTCAAAATGACTGTAAATAACATCAAACACGATAAAAATCTTGAAACTTACCTGGCGATTCCATTTTTCCACATTTTTAAATTTTCTTTCCGCAGCAAGTATACTTATGTTAACTTAACAAAACACAACTGAAGTTAACCGCAGATGTCCTTTCTGAATTGATAAACAAGCCTTGCGCAATCTTACCTCCCGCGCGATCTTAGGGCAACCTACCCTACAATAGATAGTTTTAATAATATAGAATACTAAGGGCCTGTTTCACTACCTTCTGATAAGTGTCGGATAGCCTAAATATAAGTTTTGTCACTTTCTTACTTTACGTCAAGTGACAAAGACAAAAGTTGTGAATAAGCTATCGAACACTTATCAGACGGTGGTGAAACAGGCCCTTAGTAGTAGAATAATAGTGTGCATACAATATAGAATACATGTACCTATATGTATCATCATCATCATCATGATCAACCCATTACCGGCTCACTACAGAGCACGGGTCTCCTCTCAGAGTGAGAAGGGTTTTGGCCATAGTCTACCACGCTGGCCAAGCGGATTGGCAGACTTCACACACCTTTGAGAACATTATGGAGAACTCTCAGGCATGCAGGTTTCCTCACGATGTTTTCCTTCACCGTTAAAGCAAGTGATATTTAAATACTTAAAACGCACATTACTCCGAAAAGTAAGAGGTGCGTGCCCCGGGATCGAACCCACGACCTCCGATTAGAAGTCGGTCGTCCTAACCACTAGGCTATCACTGCTACCTATATGTATAACAATGATAAATGTGCACAAAATCTGTAATTTTTTTTAATTATGTACAATGATTAACCAGTTTAAATCAAGAAAAATCCAGCTAACAGAAATCACAGAGACGATAATACATAATATTTGGTAAGTCGTTTAGTCAACGATCATTGCCTCATTTTTATCCAAATGAAAAAAATTTGCCTCTAAACAGTAAAGCCAAGTGCCTGCTTGTTTAAAGTAGAGCACTTTTTACACTTACAATAGTGCAAGCAGAGGAATTTATTCACTCTGGACGTTTTCACGGTCGGTAACGGCGCGAAATCTTCGTATTCCATTTATTACGATATCGTGATCGAGGCCGTACAATATTTTTACGACTGTACGCTGACAAACAGTTAAAAAAATCAGCCAAGTGCGAGTCGGGCCTCGCTCTTTCAGGGTTCCGTACATAATTATGAACAATATAATATTTTGGGTCTAAGAAATATTTAATTTCCGAGCTAGACATCGCAACAAACCGTGAAAGAAAAACCCAAAAAAATGTTCGTTTATTTTGGTCACAGCTTATAAACTATTTAATAAATCGTTGTTTTCAGTATTTGTTGTTTAAATAGAGCATATAGTACATAATATACTGAAATATCATATTCCCAACTAGTTTAGTTTTTGAGATAGCCCCCGTCACAAAAATGGTCTAAAACTGACAACTTTGATGGCCTCCCATTCCCTTATTTTTTGAGATAAAAATAAAAAAAATATATATTTGTACTCTACTTAATGAGCTCTACACAATGATACCCCACAAGCTAGGGTAAAGAAAACAATTTTTTTTTCCGGCTCCTTTTTCATGTATGGGAGCCCCCCTGAAAAATAATTTAATTCAATTTCTAATTCAATATTTGATTTTGGGTTAACGTTTTACACTAAATACCAAAATTTCAGATTTGTAACTCATTTCGTCTGCGAGCTAGAGACCTGTGACCGGCGGACAGACGGACAGACAGACAGACAGACAGACAGACAGACAGACAGCCGAGTGACATTAATAGGGCTCCGTTTTTTACCCTTCGGGTACGGAACCCTAAAAACGGCATATCCACAGCATATCTAATAAATTAAAAAGGTAGGTAACTCATAGAATTACTCCATTATTCTACTATTCTGTAGAGCATGCGAAGCATTGGATTTTTTGGATTTTTTTCTCAGCCACCGCCTCGTAATTATAGTTCCCTAGGTATCACATTGATAAGATAACACGGACCTATTTTTATTTTTCATACTATATTTTTATTTACCAATATCTGAAGCTGATTCGATTATCTTCTTTTAGGACTGTTCACACCGCGAACTAAGCTAAGTTAGTAACTTGCGCTTCCGACCGTATCGCTTCGAGTTTGTTTCTGATAAAGCACTATGCTACGCGAGTGACTGCTCGTACATAGATATTAAAATGTATTCAGTTAATAATATTAATTATTAAGATAGTAGTAGTTCATAATATAACGCTATAAATCAAAGATATTATCATACGTAGGTACGTATCACGTCTTATACAATGTACCAACGACATGTTTTGCTCTTAAACAAACAACAAAGCACATAATTAAAATTGTAAAACAAATAACGAGATATGAGAAAGTTAGTTTAAATAGAAAGTGAACGAGAGCAACGGCAGCGACGGTAGCTAATTAACTGAAATAAGACAAGTCACAGATTGGAGTCAGCCGCACGGAAATGAAGACGGGAGCCAAATTTTGATATTAAATTTTTCAAATCACACAACAAACATGAAGATTAAATAAGTATTTTGACGTGATAACGTCTTATAAATCGATGAACGCCGGCCGCACGCACGGAAAGGCATGACTCATTGTCACGTTCCGCCTAGCCGAGTGTGCAAGCGAGAGCGCGTAACAAGCGTTTTCTGACGTTATCACGTAAAATTATCGTCCGTAAACCGACTTTACAGACAACCAATATTTTTTTTATAATTTACATAAAGATGGTTTCTATAGGAACCACCCGCACTGATCGCAAAAAGTCGCTTTGGTAGGTCTGTGCGATTTTTGCGGACCCATAGCACTATTTAAACGTCGTATCTGTAACTATGCAGCTCTTAAACACGGCAGTTTGGCATTTCAGCAAGATGCTGTCAGAAATCGATCAGATATAAAGTACATATATACATAGAATAAACTATACGAGTGTATGCAGATTAACACAGAGCAAGATGGCTCAATGACCCAATGAGCATCTTGGCCTCATAGAAGCTAGAAGACACTGCCACTCGTGTCTATCGTCGGGCAAATTGCCTCTTCAAATGGCTTGCACGAGTTGCAAGTTTTTCACGCTTTGGATGCAGACACGACTTGCGATGCAGCCGTGTCCTCTGCATATAAACTGCAATTTAGCAGCTGGTATGCAGTTTAAATGCAGACCGTCTGTACGGAACTTAAACTGTAGTCTATTTCCAAAGTTAATAAGATTTTTCTTTAATGTTTAAAAAGAACATTGTTGCCAGAACGGCCAATCGGCGTGTAGCATTCATAAATGGAACTGTTATCACACACTGATAACATACACAACTGTTATTGGTCACGCCGTACGAAATGGCAGCCTTTATCTAAATCCATTTGAGCGTGACTTTTATTTACTGTTTAACGGCTTTCGATAAGGAATCGAGTGTATTCTTATGAAGTTCTGAAACACCTATTTATTTCAGTAATTTCAGAACTAGGGCGTAAATGAAGATTTTTATTGGAGAAAAATAACAAGTTTTATAACTGTTTGATTTGAACCTCTCGCCAGTATAGCTTTGATTTTAAAATTAATATACATCGATTGAACTATGACATAACTAATTAGATAATAAATAATTAATGACTACTGCGTCAAGGTTGAATCGAACTCAGCTATTAAATTAAAAGGACAAAATATAGGTAGGTACAGGTATGTACCTATATTATCTGTTATTTTCACACGCGTGAGGTTCACTCGAAAAGGGCAAGGATTAAGGATAATATTTTAATGGACACAAAAGCAATGTGCATAAGAACACCTTGGCCTCGCAGTAATCAAAAGACTCGATCTATAGTTGCGCGGTTTCGAGTCTTCACGGTTTTCGTCGTCCAATATCGGTTTTATTGTCCTATAAAAAGGGACTTTGCGACCTAGATTGTGGAAAGTTGTGAAAATTTGCTAGTATAGAGGGACATATTTGTCGCAAGGTCAGGCGCAAATCGTGGGCGAATGTAGAGCGGGTCATTCTGTAGGTACTTACTGATTTTATATTATGTTGCGGCTATATTATGATTAATGTCAATGCCCAAAACTATCACCGGTAGATATACCGGTAGGTATGCTGGGGCTTCATTAGCGGGCGAATTTTCGTGCCGCGTTATCGCGCCAAAAAGATGGTCTACGGATCACAGAACATAAATACTCTCTAACGAGAGATACGGATAAACCGATGTTCTTGTCCACATCTATAATATCTACGCAGTCAACTACAAAACCCTTTGATGCGCGCCCGTCACCGACAGTGCCGCGATGAGCAATCGTCTTCGCCCGAATACACTACGATGCGACGAGCTACCGACAACGCGAATATTCGTCGTAGCCCGCTAATGAAGCCCCAGCATTAGGATTATTTTCACAAAAATTCTAGAAGACAAATAAGTTCGTTGACCGATTTCCAGAGTTTGGACGTTTCGCAAGCGCGTAACTGTGACGCTTCACGCAGCTAGTGACGTGACGATACAGACGTCAACGGAGCGTTTTATTGTCGATGATTGGTTTTTGTGGTTTTTGATGCCGCTAAATGGTTTAGGACTGTAATGTCAGTTTTGTTTACAGGGTTCTCGATGTTATGATCTATCACGATTACGTATTAAGTACACTGTGGCCAATAGTACCTACAGTGTATTTTTTTATTTAAAAATGTGTTAAATTGTCATTGTTGATAATAAACTACAAATAAATAAAATTGAAGTAAGTAGGTATGTGATTTTGAAATTAATGCCTCAAATCTCATAACATGATTATTTGAAAGATAGCTAAAATAGCATACTGGCGGCCTGTTTCACCATCTTCTGATAAGTGTTGGATAGCTTAAACGTAAGTTTTGTCACTTTCTTACTTTATGTCAAGTGACAAAGACAAAAGTTGTAGATAGTTATCTAATACATATCGGAAGGTGGTGAAACAGGCACTTACCATTTTAAAATGTTTGTATCTCTACCTGTCTGTCAGTCTATTTGTTCGAGCTAATCTTGAGACGATTGAAACGATTTTGATGAGTTTTACAGGTACTTAGACGATTATAGGTATAGGTACTTATAAGGAGTCATAAAGGATACTTTTTATGCCCGAAATATTTAGGTTAGGAGATAAGGTTGTCATTATACTATAAGTAGTAGAGTAGAGGTAATGGTTAATTCCTTTGTTACATTCATAAAATGGATTTCATAGATAAATATCAATTAGTAGATACTTAATTATTTATCTTACTCGATATTTCTGGGTCATTTTGTAGCTTTAATAGTGAGGTAACAATGTTGAGCGATGGCGTCAACAGAGCATTTTATTGTCGATGATTAGATTTTGCGGTTTTAACCACCATTAAATCGTGGACGATTTATAGAATTGCGACGTGGTTTCGTTTCAGTAAATTCTCGTGCCTTACTCGTTTTGTCAATAGCACAGTTATAAACAGAACTATTTTCATGGACCTTCTAAATTTCCTTTGCCTGAATGTTCAGTCTCTTCCCTAGGTCTTTACCCAACCTAGGTCCAAAATCTTGATTTTTTTCAGTTGTAATTCATTTTTGTGTATTTTTTAATTTATATAGGTAAATAATTACAATATCCAAAATCGTATTTTACTTTGTTAATTTTTATTTTTATTCTAAAAGCGATATATTATTTATTTTTTGCTCACTTCGCGGCCAATCTATATTAGCGCCATCTCTTTACCCGGTACCTAGACGGCAATTCATAAATCTACCCATCTCAAATTTTTGCTACAAATCGGGATCGTTATAGCCCTGTGGGGCACATCGACATAACGTTAGATTTTGTACAGAGTAAAAACACAGTCCTTTTAGTTAATGTGTACATCACTAAACGCACCGTCCGTGTAATCACGGCTGATTGCCCAGTCGTATTCCGCATCATGATCTCTGCCTGAACTTCCTAGTTTTTGTACAGAGATCTCACTTTGTTGCTAAACTCAGGAGTTTAATCATGTTTAGGTACCTATTTCAACTTTGGTGAATCATTTGCGCAGTGTTTTAATTAGTAAATAGGTAAGAGATGGCGCTTGCGCCGCGTCCTCATGAGGACGTCCGCGTCAGCTCGTCGTATCAGTATACGATCAGCTTTTTCAGAGACGTTTCCATAAATTTTTTAATCACTGGTAATTTTTTTATACAGCGATGGATGTCATCATAATATAATCGTCAAATAATCGCAACTATTATATACCTTTACGAAATTAAAGCAGCTTTACAACCGTCTAAACCTTAAAAGAATTTTTAGCGTTGAATGTTTTAAGAGTTCAAAGAGTTGCGAAGCTGATTGTGATTCGAAGAACCGATAGGCGCTGGTGTCCCAAGGTGACCCAGCAAAGCGCAGTGTAAGCCCCCACTAGGTAGACATCAGAATAGATACTAAACGAGTCGCTGGGAGCCGCTGCATATAAGCGGCGCAAAATCGCAGCGTGTGAAATGCCCTACATTCGTGATACGAGTAAAGTCCGTTCGGTAACATAGTGTCACACAGGCGCAGGTGTTCTTATTATTCTGTTTTTATTTTTATTATTTTTTACTCTTTGTAATTTTTTTCTATTCTAAGAATAAAACAGAATCTCCAAATAGTCTGTCAATCCGCACTTGGCCAGCGTGGTAAGTAAACGAACGTTGATCGTAAGTAAACGAACAGACTTTATATCACGCAGTGGACGTTGAATGGAAGCAGGCGTTACTTTGCGGAATTCCATGATATACAATGAATATAAAAATTATTTTGCTATAATCCGCTAACAGTGACAAATTCGTAGGCACAACACCACACAATCTTGTAGGCACAACACCACACAAATTCACCACAAAACAAACTCGACGATCGTCTCGACGTCGACTCGACTTTGTAATCGTCCGTTGTGAAGTCGACATCTCCTGAAGATGCTCCGGTGTCGGAGCGAAACGATCGTCGAGTTTGTTTTGTGGTGAATTTGTGTGGTGTTGTGCCTACAAGATTGTGTGGTGTTGTGCCTACAAGATTGTGTGGTGTTGTGCCTACGAATTTGTCACTGTTAGCGGATTATAGCAAAATAATTTTTATATTCATTGTATATCACGCAGTGGACGTCTATACTACGAAAGATTTTTTTGAAGTCCTTTAGTTTTACTGAGATAGGTCTTACTATGATATTTACCTATATGAGTAATAACTCGTCCATGTAAAGCCTGTACATGTAGGTCCGTAGGTCTCAGGTAATCAATTTGCCATAACACTGCCGCCTGCTAGAGCTAAGTTGTAAATCACTGGAGCGTATGATGGATGGATGCGCGCGCGCTCCGTGTTTACGAGTTACCGCGCTACCGTCATCAATCTACTCCTTGGACAACGTAAACCTAGCCAGTCCTTCCTATGGGTAAAAGACTGAAAATTAACTTGAGAGATTAGGTACCTACATACCTACCTACTTATCTATTTTGTAATAGTTGCACATAATTATTTAACCAATGTGAAATGATTTGGACCAAGATGACTACCGAAAGGTACTTGAGTATTCTATCGATGATTTCTATATTTTTCTCAGGCGTAGGTAAGTATTGGGCACGGCTGTTGAAGACGCCCGTTTTATGTACTTTTTGGTCTTTGAATGAAGAGTTTATATATATTTTTGATATCGACAAAAAACACATAAAAGTTGGACTTATTGAATAGATGTTGTACATCATATGGTGATGATGTTTGTTTATACTTAGATTAATAAGTGGTTCAGACATTCTCTTGGAACGAAATCTATCGATCAGACCTACTAAACGCACCCGGTCCATCATAACATGAAAAAAACATTTGGGACTTTTCAAAAATAAATTCCATTGCAATGAGAGGCTTATTTTGGCGAGAACCATCAAGTATCTAGGTAGTCTGTTAAGAACTAGTTAGTTGTACATCAGGCGGTTTAAGTTAAGTTACCGTTAAAGTTAAACTTGACCATCGAAAAGCAAAAAAAAGTGGATTGTACAAGTCTGTATTCGTTACTCCATTGGTCAAGTTGAATTAATAATGGTAAAGTTAGGCAACTAACTTGTTCAACCGAAAATGCATTTTTTTGGTGAAATAATTTAACTTTAACTGCTACTTAACTTTAACCGCCTGATACTTACCCGCCTATAATAATATTAGAACCCACCTTAAATGTTACAAACAAAATTTTTATATAAAGGGTGTGTCAGACATGTTTTCCAAAACGCGTCCCACGGATTCAGTACATGATTCTAGGTTCCCCTGTGGTGAAATTTTTCGTCGAATTTTCCATGAAATTTCCGATATTTATTACCTCTTTTTTAACTGAATACTGTATAAAATCATTATTACTATCTGTCTCAACGCAATTATAAATGAAAAAGTAATTATTTCATTATTTTCACTTAAAACGGTAATGATATCAAATTTAAGATTTTCGTCGAACAGCTGATTGCTAGTGAACTAGTGTGAATACAGGTCGTTAACCTACATTCGTACTGGCCTTGAATTTATAATGAGGCTCGCGGCACAGTCAAAATAAGTGCCGGGCGCGCGACGTCAAGGTCACGCTTTAACTCATAAAAGTCTCATATTGTGAATTTTGCGCGGAGCGTTGCGTGCGTTGTAATCGCGTTGTATGCAATACATTGCGCGCTCAAAAATGGCAATATTTGAAACCAATCATTTCTGACATAAATGAATTCAGTATTTTCACATAACACATTAAATGCAACCTTACCTCAAAGTTTTCATTAAGATGTCATTTACACCCTGTATAGGTGTGTTGAAGTCTATCTACGTGGTACTTAGTCGGTGTTTTGCGCGTGATAAAATTTGACTTTGTGATGAACGCAGACCGCCTGGTCTGATAGACGTCTAGTAGATACCTAGATAAAGTACGCGAGAATAAGGGCCTGTTGCACCACCTTCTGGTAAGTGTCGGATAGGCTAAACGTAAGTTTTGTCACTTTCTTACTTTGTGTCAAGTGACAAAGACAAAAGTTGTGAATAAGCTATCTGACACTTAACAGAAGCTGGTGAAACAGGCCCTTAATGTTATTATATATCATATATTTTATCACCTCATTAGATCATACTGCTAGCGCATGCTGAGGAATGCGCTAGCAGTATGATCTAATGAATCTAACGAATAAATGAGGATCAGTTGCAACTTGCACATCACGTCGGTACAAGCAAAGTTGTAATGTGTTAAAATAATACGTTTCTTTCTAATAGCATATTTTAACATGTGTTACAACTTTGCTTGTACCCAGTGGAGGGACGTCATTATTACTTATACTATAATTAACAGAGAATATGGATGTTTTATCCAATAGGTAGGTACATGATATAGGTATTTCTAACTAATTTGCTAGAATCATCCTGACAGACATGTTAATGGACAGAATCAACTTTTGTAGAGCATACCTACGTACGAGACGTATAAAAGAGTTGTCACATTAAAACCAGAATTATTGGTATCGAGGCCCGTATGAGATCATTATCACCGATTTAAATTGATAAGATTCTTAGATTAAACGAGTTAAATTTAAGTTTGTGCCACTCAATAACGGCATTTGAGTGGCACAAACTTTACGCAAAAAGTCATTGATAAAAAAAAATATGATAGATACAAAAAGCGTACTTATTACAATGTTTACCAAACTGCCTGTAGAAAATTAGAGTTTTAGAGTCTCCTAAAATAGTTTAATTTCGAAATATTTAGATTCATCATCATCATCATGATCAACCCATTACCGGCTCACTACAGAGCACGGGTCTCCTCTCAGAGTGAGAAGGGTTTTGGCCATAGTCTACCACGCTGGCCAAGCGGATTGGCAGACTTCACACACCTTTGAGAACGTTATGGAGAACTCTCAGGCATGCAGGTTTCCTCACGATGTTTTCCTTCACCGTTAAAGCAAGTGATATTTAAATACTTAAAACGCACATAACTCCGAAAAGTTAAAGGTGCGTGCCCCAGGATCGAACCCACGACCTCCGATTAGAAGTCAGTCGTCCTAACCACTAGGCTATCACAGCTATTTAGATTACGGCTATGAAAATAAATTGTGTGTAGGTATACCTACCGTGATGTGTCAAAATCATCGAGTTAATTTAAATGTATTTAGCATGAATTAGCAGCTGTCAAAAATAATACGCATAATTATAACGATGACATGATTATATAAGTTATTAATTTGATTCCGTTTCTATATTTTCGTCTTTTAATATAATATTTTGAACTTTTATCGACTTCGTCTCACTACTAGGCTTCCGTCAGAATGAGAGAAACCAGGCAATCATGCTGTTCACGGCATATAATAGCTACAGGTTATATACTTCTGTTGTAGGTAAAACATTCATTTCAGAACCTACAGTAAAATAAGAGAACTTATATTTCTAAGCTATACAGTGAAGCTGACAGATGACGGGCCTAGGGCGATCGAACATTAAGGCCCTGCCCTGGACCCGATATTAATGTGGCATTCTCACCCACGGCAATAAAATAAATGACGTCATTTTTTGTCCGCGCGGGGATATCTTTTGTCGGGCGCGCCTGCGGCCCCGGCCGAAAGCTCCCAATCCGCAGGGCGTCCCTAGACAAAGGCGTCTAGGCGCCGTCCGCTGTTCTTTTCGCAAACGATTTGTATGACGTGACTCTTTATCATAATTAATAATTTATCGCTTTCGTCAAGCGCCTTTGAAACGCCGCACCTGCGCGGTCGCAAGGTGCCTCTGTCTTGTAGGTGATAAATCATACATCTTTGTTATTTTGCGTAAGAGACCGTGTAGTCGTATGTTATAACGGTTCGACGCCTAACATTAAAAATTATTTATTTGTGGATAACGTTGTAGGAGTATAATTTAACGCATTTCGTTAACATTTATTTCTTAGCGCCTTGTATTTCTACTCATCATAAATATACAGAATATTTATTGTTGTTCTTTACTAATACTAACGACTAATAAAAAATACTAAACTTACTAATTCTAATACTAACTAAGTACTAATATTTACTGTTTAAAAGAGGCTCAATAGATCAACGTAGTAGACTAAACTACGAAAGGTCGACAGTTCAAACCCACTCTTTATACTTATAGGCATTACGAACCTACCCTTAGGAAGGAATATTAGTCATTCATGTTATTAAAAAAAAAAATTTCATGTGCCTTCCAAAAATTGTTTTTAAACCAGCTACCGTTGCGGTCACGTCATGTTTATATCGATGCAAACGCTATATTCATACGTCGAACATTTTAACGAGGACCATGTCCCGTGGTCCCGATGTAAAACGCCTATTTTATCGCGCGCTCACGCGAACACTCCACGTTGTGTTTCAATAATAAACGATTAAAATTACAAATTTATTGTGATAACATCGACGTTTTTAGAAGTGCGGATTCGACAGCGGGGATTTCGTGAATTGCCAACGTAATAATCGTCGTTATCGGAAACGTTTCACGTGCGATGACATTCGGCGACGTGATCTCGCTTTGATAAAACGGCTTTTCATATTTTTTGATATTATTTCAACAACATAGGTACTTTAGTATTTTTAGCGGTGATAAACTTGTGTTTCTTATTTTTATTGCGTCGCGGAATGAACAAATAATAACTTTTCAAGTGCGTGTCAGAAATCGGAATACGCATAAGGTATTAGGGTTCCGTAGACATGACATGACTCTAAAAGCCAACAGTTCAAATCATTTTTATGGCTATTATACCATATTGTAAGATGGTGATAATAAAAAAAAATAAACCCGGCTGAGTTTGTTGTGGGCTCTTCTCAGACCAGGGCGCGTTTGGAACCCTCGTAGTTTTAGTTTTAAGTTTCCGTAAATAATTATCACCATTGCCTGTACCTAAATTGACGTTCAAAAAGTGTACAGTGTACCAATTTTGAATAAAGTATATTTGATTTGATTTGATTTGATTTGATTGTGAAAAATTTTCAAGAAAGGATATCAATCAAATTACAGAACATTCACGTAAAAGTGTTTACTTGAAAGTTTTACGTAAAAGTCCTATTTCGGAACCCTAAAGGTCATGTCAGGATTGAATCGTAAAAAAAATTGACAATTAATATATATATAGCTGTTCGTTCTGATTCACTGACTCACTCATTCATCGCCCCTCCTGTAAAATTTTGTATGAAAAATTTTTTTTTCACTAATGGTTTCGTATAGAGGACAAAAATTGAAGTAGAACAAAAATATGGAGAGAGCTGATGATTGAGGATTTCAGAGACGAGCGACGGGCACGCTTAAGGTATTGAAGATAGGTGGGGGGTGCTCGAGCAAATGTCACTCGAAACGTCATCCAATTGGCAGTCAGCTGAAAAAAAAATTCAAAATGGCGAAAAAAAGATGGTCGCCATACAAATTTCGTCGGTCTCCATCTCGGAGGGTATAAAAGATGGAAGAGTGGTTTCTTGGCAAAAGATGATCAAGATCTGAAGGTCTACTCAATGAATAGAAAAAAATTCAAAATGGCGGAATTTATTTTTCCATACAAAATGTACGGCGAATATTGAAAACACTACAAGTTATGAACTATGCAACGCTGTGATCCGGTTTTTTGGAGAATTCTCAAAGAAAAATATGGGAAAACATGATGATTGAGGGTTTGGAAGACGGGTGAGCAGCCCGGGCAGGGTATTGTAGATAGGTGGGAGGTGCTCAAACAAAAATTACTCGAAACCTCATCCAATTGGCACTGAGCTGAAAAAACCCCAAAATGGCGGCTATACAAATTTCGTCGGTGTCTATCTTACCAAGTATACAAGATGTAAGAGTGGTTTCTTGGAAAAAGATGATCAATACTTAAAGATCTACTTGATGAGCAGAATGATTCGAAGAAAAAATATGGAGAGTGATAATGATCGAGGATTAGGAACATGGGAGAGATAGGTGGAGGCTGCTCAAACCAAAATACCCGAAAGCGAAACCTCGCGGTCCGCTTGCGGGCCGCGCACCCACGCGCCCTACTAGTTTAATCTATATACCTATCTACCTAAAGGATATATATAAAACAAAGTCGTGTTAGTTCGAACAGTTATAACTCGAGAACGGCCGGAGCGATATTCATGGTTATTGATTTGTTGTATTTGTCTCCGTCCCGAATAGCAGAATAACTATTAAAGACATTGGAAAATTGACGAAAAGATAAAATAAAAGAAAAAACATTTTCCCATACAAAATGTTCATGGGTTTCTTAACTGTCAAACATTTAATTGTCATCCCGTCGATACGATAAATTCTCACCCGTACCTCTAATACAGTAGGTATTACGTACCTAATATATTTATCTTCTGTGCGTGTGTTTGTCACCGGGCAGGACGAAGTCTGCCGGGTCCACTAGTATTATCTATATACGCCATGATAGTCTGCTTAAAAAACTCAGAAATATAATAAACAGCCGTCGAACTTAAAAACAGCCAGATAACTTAAAAGAGCGAACAATTTGTCGTAAAAGTTCGGGCGCGATCGGGCGTCCACGTCGCCGCAAAGCTGCGGTCACACAAGCCTTCACCCGTTTACCTCGTAACTCGTGAAAGTTATAGTATTTTAGGGCAGTTCAAAGCCGCCGACGGATATTAAAAGAAGAGATATGGTCGTGCGACCTAACGTACGGCTCATTCAACTCGGTGCCCGACGCTTTCATAGATCGGGGCCTGATTGACCGGTTGCTGAAGTTAATTTTTGTTTATTAGCAATCGTAAGCCTCGATAAATTTCTCTTCTGACGGAACTTTGCCTTAATCCATTTTTAATAGCACTAGTTAGTTGCTGCATCTTTCGATATGGATAAAACAGGTATACGACTGACCTAGATAGGTACGACTCGCATGTTTACTAGTGGTGCTAAGATGGACGTTAGCTCTATACAATTGTGCTCTTAAAGCGACTTCACTACACGTTCAGTTGCTTTTTATATCATCTTCAACGCTGCAGATGTCGCAGGAATTCAACTGTGAATACCTAATTGAAAGTCGCATAGAGACAATTTTCTAGCCGCTCATGAGAAAGTGACCAGTCTATTAAAGGCAAAGGCACTAATAATGTATCATTTTCTTGTGATGGTTAACTTAAATCTGTTGTAACAGAGACATACCGATATAAAAGAATCTGGGTGTAAACAGGATTCATAATATTGAATGCCTTCTCGTCAATCAAATAGGTACCTATCGTGAAGTTACGCATAACGCAAGGTCTGTTAAGAAATGTAATGTAAACTCGTGTAAGTTATGTAGTGGTAAACTTTATAACATCTATAAAATGTAATATTGGCAAACATTCGTCTAATATTAACGTAAACATAAACCGTATTTTATATTATTAGACAATGTTTAATTAATCTGTTGAATGGAATAGAATAGAAAATCTTTAATTTGTAGAATGGCACTTGTACAAAACTTAAAACAAAATACATATAGCAATTAGTACATAATTTTTACTGTAACATTTGCCTTGTACAGCAGTGCAATGCCACAAACAGGTAAGTCTCAACTCAACTCAACAAGTCCCAACTCAACTTGTGTTGGAGCACAGGGCCTCAGACTGGAGACTGGTTTAGAAACGCATCTGAGATTCCAGGTGTCCCAACGCTGACTTTCAGTGACTGCCTATAATGTGTTGCTGTCATTCTTTTATCTGAACATTAGTAAATGAAAGAAAAAGTGACAACAACAGATATAAACACTACCAAACGTAAAGCATCGTTTTGTAGCGCTTGGTTTAGCTTTTGAGTCAGTAGCGAGCACTAGGTTCAAAACACTATGCAATAGGGACTTTGAGTGACTATCACTACATTTACATAATAATACATCTTTGACAAATTGATTGACAAAAAAATGCAACGAAAGTATTAATAAAATTGTTGCGTAGACTTGTACTTACACCAAGGCCGAGCGTCCACTAAAATCTTATATCTACCCACATTTTTTTTCTCACTCACTGCCCACTTTTAATATAAATGCAAGACAAAACAAATGACCCATGCCCTCTGCCGTGTGCACACAGCCTTAGGCGATACATTTATGGGCGCGTCACATCGCTGCCCATGTGACATAATAACGTGTTCAAATTGATAGAAGCATTTATCAATTCTAATATACCTACGTATTAATCAAAAGTCGGCGCCAGCACAGAATACTATAACTATATCTACGGCGCTAGCTTCCGTGTGGAAATACTTTCTCTTTATGGCATCCACATTAAAAATACGATGCAGAACTAAAGTTATTTATGAGTTCTAAATATTAAGTAGTACGAACTACGTAATAAGTACCTACTAACTAATAACTATTGATTTTTTATTGGTTATTAATTCTTGAAAAGACCATAAAGACGTCGATCCCGTTGCGATCGGTCAAGAATTATTCGGACTACCAATTCACACTAAATCTTTTATACTTACACCCAGTGGCGTGCAGTTCATATATGCAATTAACCATTGCATACCCTACTAGCTATTCTAGAAATTTCCACCACTACCACTACAGCCCTTTAACTTTCCACGGCTGGGCACAGGACTCCTCTCTTATATGAGAGAAGGATTAAGAGCATAGATCGGCCAGGCTGTTCCAATGTGGTTTGGCAAGCATCATCTGGGGTCGAACGCAGTGCAGGCCACTGCTTTTGCATACCCTGGTTTCGAACCTTGTGCACGCCACTACTTACACCAAACCTTTTTGCAGAATCAGGCTGAAAATCGGATGAGGGGGATCTCGGGGGAGAAACTTCGTTATATTGTATAAGTGATAGTGATTAAAATATCTAAGCCTGACCGCAAACATAATAAAATTAAATTGCTTTTGAAAGCTATGCTAGAAACATCTATTTTTGGGGCAAAAACGGATGTTTCTAGGCCCCTAGGGTCAAACTTTATATGCATAAGAAAATACAACATAGCAATAACTAATAGCGTGGCGTCAATCTTTACCTACTAAAGAATCAATATTTTAAAGTTTATTTAAAATATTGATTCTTTATAATACACATTTCGATGTTCTGAATTTAACTACTGCTGTGCATATTTAAACATTGATTTAGGTACGATGTAAAGATCAGAGTTCTATTTACCTAATGCTTACTAGGTATACTCTGAGTAATGCAGTAATTTATTTGAACCGGCATTTTTTATTTTGATAAATTAAAAGAAAACATGGTGTTGATTATATTTTAATCTGCTGTTTATATGTTTTTAACTAACATAGTTAAGCTCACAGTGCCAGTGGTAGCGTGACTAATTGGTTTTAATTTAACAAGTGAGATTTAAGGCAAACGACAATTGTTGGGTTGTGCACAATCTCTTAAATTAAACTTCTGTTTTACACAATATGGCTGATTCTGTTGTACCTACACAATCTCTAAACCTAAACGAAAATGACAGGGCTAAATATATTCTTATCTCTTTCACAAAGATACCTGCAGAAAAGGATAGCACTATTTTTAAACCTGCCAATTTAGTTTAGATATTGTGTACAACAGAATTAGCCACATTCTCTAAACTATAATCTATTCCTATATCTTTCACAATGCTCCCTGCGGAAAAGGATAGCACTATTTTTTAACCCCCGACGCAAAAACGACGGGGTGTTATAAGTTTGACGTGTCTGTGTGTGTGCGTGCGTGCGTGCGCACACACACACGCACGCACTTGTTGTGCACTTAAACAAATAAATTACGTAAAAAACACGGTACGTACTAATATGTGAAATTGTTTTGTGCACAACTATGTTGCATCAATTTGGAACGCGCTTTTCCTCCTACTTCGCCATTCTATACTTGATAGAATATTTCTATGGTTTTGATATCATGAGAGCCACAAGTTTATATCCATCAATAATTTTGAATGGTTTTTATTGAAATTATTGTTGATTTAGCACCTACTTAGCATGAGCCGGCTGCCTTGGCACTTCAATTTAAAATGTACGAATAAGTAAAAAGTAAAAAACCGGCCAAGTGCGTGGCGGGCACGCGCAGTGTAGGGTTCCGTAGTCACAATCCTCGAAAACAGATATAACTCCTTAACCTGTGAACCCTACTTAGCCATGATAGTTTTCCTTTAAAATTGATTATATATACCTACTACTGCTGTGAATTTTTTCAAGTTCCTATATACTGCCATTTGACTGATAGAGGGGGGAGACACTTGACTCTAATAAAAATTAGCACTTTGAAACATCAAATTTTACAAACGGATCTAGAAATCGAAAAATGATGTTCCCACACCCACAGTATTTTTAAAAGACACCTATTTAATGATACCCCACACTATGGGGCAGACGAGAAAAAAATATTTATCCCCACTTTACATGTAGGGGAGCTACCCTAAAAAAAATATTTATCAAAATTTTATTTCACCACTTTTTCGGCGTAATTAATATTTATACCCATGCCAAATTACAGATTTCTAGCACTAATAGTCTCTGAAAGATTAACCGAGGAGTCTTAATTAGTCCGTCTGTCTGTCCGTCCGACATACAGACGGACGGACATGGCGAAACTATAAGGGTTGCTTGTTTACTACGGAACCCTAAAAACCAAGAATTAAAATGACACGTTGCTAATTACGATTATTTTTCTTTCACTGCATGTGCATGTAGCGGAATATTGTTTAGCGGCTAATTAATAGTGATTAATGACCATGTTTTAAATTGTTAATGGTTAAAACTAGAGGCGGTGAATATTCTTTTGAGTAACGAGGTAATTTGTAATACGTAACTGCATGCCGATGACATTACACATCGCGGGTAAATGAATAGGTGTAAATTAATTTATTCCTTACTACAATGTGCAATGTGCATACCTACCTAATAAATATAAGTGCCATCCACAAGTCTTAGTAGGTAATAGGGTCCCGTTTAACCCGTTTTATCCTTTGGGGTACGGAACCCTAAAAATTAATCAAATACCCTATTCTTATTGTCACTGACGAACGGAAGCTCACGAATGAATGAAATGTAGAACTGAAAACCACAAAAATTCAAGCGTTAAGGTGCTTTCACACCGGCGAGGCGATGAGTGGATTGGATTTGCGAGAACTGAAATTTCGAGAATTTTGAATGCAGGTAAGTAGCAAATAATTTGTTTGTACATTTATATTAAGAGAATTTTTGGGCGAGATTTCTAGATAAACGAAAAATCCTAGACCTCATCAAATCCTTTCAATCAGGCATGATTGTCATCAAGCGCAAGCCTAACAACTTGCAATAAAAAAATGGCATAAGTTATAAACATTCTTTTGGTTAAAATTCAGCGTTATCATCATATTATTATGACTCAACATTTACCGAATAAACCATTCATTTGGCATTACATATCGACAGCCCTGGACGCTAACTACTCGAGCTGTCAAAATAAAATATGAGCCAATAAGGGCGCGACGCGCGGCGACAGGGCCGTCACACCGGAGAAATTACGATATATGAACTTATTAAAATATCTTCGCTTTTTTTCTCGTTTCGCGGTCGGGTGACATCGCGTTAAGGTGGAGTGACGGTCGTTTACGTTTTATTTTGGAGTTTCTTTTGTGAGGACTATAACGGTATTGTGAGACGTTTATTAATAGACGCCGCTATATTTATGTTTATATTAACTGAACTGTTTATTAGAACTGATATTATATATGATACTTTAGAGGAATAATATTCAACACCTAAAATGAATCAAGCGTAGAAGTCAGTTTTTAGGTAGGTAAATAAGATCAAAGGTAGGATCGATATAACTTGGAAGGAAACATAATATCTTAAAGATATCAATTACAATGTAGATATTTATACGGGTATTGTTAAAAAAGAGGGACAAGCCAATTAAGATATTTGACAAAGCAGATCACAAAGTCAATAAATGATATCTAATTAAGACAAATACTTAAAAAACGTCTGAACAAAAAGGACTACCTTGTAAAATTTATAATAGACCTACAATTTAGCATTTTAATATTATGAGTACTTACCAATAAATTTGCAGAAAGTAAATTTTTTAATTAGTTAACAAAATATATAATTTTTTTCAAAGAAAAATGAACCGACTTCAAACCATTCGAACTAAAAAGTTTAAAATAATTTTTTATTCATTTAGATTTACGATTAAACTACCTTACTCAAATGATATATAATTTTTTGAAGTCGGCGCCAAATGACTCATACTTTTCAAGTCGAAAATATGCTCCCCGCGTCCCGGACAGCCTCACCCTCCGTGACTATTATGGTTCACCGCGCTCGCATTCAAAAGTGGATAGTTACTCTGATTTTACTAAGACGAATTGAATGTGGTTTGGCGCCGACTCCAAAAAATTATATATTATTTGAGTTAGGTAGTTTAATCGTAAATCTAAATGAATAAAAAATTATTTTAAACTTTTTAGTTCGAATGGTTTGAAGTCGGTTCATTTTTCTTTGAAAAAAATTATTTTATGCTTTTTAGTGATTTGTTTTCTTTATATTAATAATAATATAAATGAGAACTAAGTACAGTCAAAATCTGTTATAACGACATCGAAGGGACTACTCATATTAAGTCGTAAAAACCGATAGTTATAACAACCGGTTCCACCATACAACACCATATTCTTTTGCCAAGTCTTTGTTTAGAACTCCACTCTCTTGTTTTTAAATAATACGCGATTTTTCTTCGATATTAATTTGCTTTCTTTTTGTTTCCGACAAGTTAAAAGTTTCACAATTAATTATTCAACAATATGTTTTAAGTAAGATAAGTAAGAAACAGACTGAAGGAAGAACTGGGCCTTGACTCTACGGCATGCACGTGTTTTGTTTTCTAAGAATTACAAAAGACCCTAAACACGTGTTTATTTTTACGATAATAACCATTGACCATTTTATTATGCCTATTCAAAGTTTACAATACAGATAAGCTGGTCGCTGTAGAACGACCTGTAGAGATACAATTCTCCGAAAACATTGGTCAAATGTGGTCGTTTAATGCGGTATGTCGAAGTAACCAATGTCGTAAAAAGCAATGTTTTTGTTAAGGCAGTCATATAGCATTCAGCCGGGACCTTTGATTACGGTTAATATAACCGGTATGTTATTCTAAACGATGTCGCCATAAACGGTTTTGACTGTATATAAAATAGATTATGACCTATATATTATTAATTATTATTAAATATCCTGTGACATAATACATACATTTTATGTGTCATACTAAGTAGGTATAGGTGAATGGTTTTATGGGGTGCTAGCCAGGTAACCTCCAAGTGTGCCTGGGTGCTGCTGGTCCTCTTGGATACGTTCGAGGGGAAGAGCAGTATTCGGGCCGGTGCGCCCCGGTAACATGGTTAATAATTTTCCTACGGGGATATTGTTAGCCATGGCCAATGACCTGGCGGAGGGAGGTTTCTCCGCGTGTCCCTCTGATTAACAGAGGGCACTGCGGATGAAACTGGGGGTGAGACACCCCGGGGCGCGGGGCAGCGATGCCCATCGCGGGAGGAAGAAAACCTCGTTAAAAAATTACGGGAGGGCGCGAGCCTCTGGAGGGACAGCCCAGAGGCGAGCGGGAGCCCCAGCTGGGGCGGCTACCGGACACCAGGGATGCATACTTTGGGTTCCCCAGGCGTCCAGCACAGACAGTATGAGGGTCATGCCGTGGTGGTTTTAGTGGGTATACCGTTGGAGTCCCACATAACCTTCGTTCTGCCGCATTCGGCCGCAGAACGGGGGTACCTATAAAAGGTTTCCACCACGTCAAAAAAAAAAAGGTGAATGGTTTTATAATGTTCTAACCCAACCTAACCTAACTTCCGATCTATACAAGATTAGTTTGTATGCGTACTATTCTTGTATAATTTGGAAGACCTTGATTAAAAAGTAATTTACAATATATACGCGACCAGTTTCACACCCTTGCGGTTTATCCTTGTATAGAATGGAAATACACGTAACCGTGCACAAACTCCAAGGAATCACTCTATAGTATAGCTGTACTGACTTCGGCCCAAAACTTTTTGCAAAAGGTCAATGTTACGTAGGCGTAGCAGAGTGAAGTCTTTGGCCAGTATAGGTATATTAGACTTCAGCAATAGGTCTGGCAATATCAGAGAACATATTAGTGACATATGTATACATTTATGGTTATAACTTCGTACGTAAGAATGATAACTCGATGTGTTATATACTAAAACCTTCCTGAAAGTATGTAGATTACGATAGTAAAACAATCATCAAAATCGGTTCATTAGTTGCGGAGATAATCGCGAACATACTTACATACTTACATACATACATACATACATACATACATACATACATACGGGTCGAATACAGAACCTCCTTTTTTTGAAGTCGGTTAAAAATAGGCAGATGTCAAATCGCAGCTAAGGGCTAACTAGTAGATGAATAAAAAAATATCCTGCAAAGGCACCGAAAATCGGCCCCTTCAAATGTCCAATCGTTCTCACGCACCGGTGTTAACTAGTTAATTCCGGAATATTTGGACAAAAACTTGTAACAGTTAGATACTCGAAGCCACATGTGGTATGCGCATTTGACACGCGCGATCTTGCGGGACCTGACGGATGGCGGCAAAAAAGTTGTTTATGAACCCACTTAACATACCCGACATTGTTACCGAACTAATATCGATACACAACACTTGCTTGTACAAATATTTATCTTTGGGAAGCCGCTTTCAGAGGACGTCACGCCTACAACTAACTTTATCTACAGAAGTTTTGGACTTCACTTTGAAATTGTGTTGTCTGTTTGTATTTGAAATTCCATACCGTTATATTGTAGCTGCGTGCATAGGGGTTTTAGTCAAAAGTTGATATATTCTTAAGTAGGTAACTACCTACTCGTATGTCAATCCATACTCATGTTATAATTAAATGCGAATCTGTGACTATCTGTTACTTTTTCACAGCTCGACCACTAAACGATCTACATATCTACTGCACCATCTAGAGTAAATTATCAGCGCATAAGTAGGTACAAAACTTGTATCTAGAATCAGACATGATACTTTTATCCCGGGAAGACAGAGGTATTTTCAAAATCTAAGCCCACGCATGTGGAAGAACACGCATGGAAAAGCAGTTTTTAGGGTTCCGTAGTAAACAAGGAACCCTTATAGTTTCGCCATGTCCGTCCGTCTGTCCGTCTGTCCGTCTGTCCGTCCGTCCTCGGTTAATCTCAGAGACTATTAGTGCTAGAAATCCGTAATTTGGCATGAGTATAAATATTAATCACGCCGATAAAGTGGTGAAATAAAATTTTGACAAATATTTTTTTTTAGGGTAGCTTCCCTACATGTAAAGTGGGGATGAATATTTTTTTTCTCGTCTACCCCATAGTGTAGGGTATCGTTGAATAGGTCTTTTAAAAATACTGTGGGTGTGTCAACATCATTTTTCGATTTCTAGATCCGTTTGTAAAATATGATGTTTTAAAGTGCATTAGAGTCAAGTGTCCCCCCGCCTCTATCAGCCAAATGGCAGTAGGTATATAGGAACTTGAAAAAATTCACAGCAGTAGGGTATATGATCAATTTTAAAGGAAAACTATCACGGCTAAGTAGGGTTCACAGGTTAAGGAGTTATATCTGTTTTCGAGGATTGTGACTACGGAACCCTACACTGCGCAGTGCGCGTGGCCCGCCACGCACTTGGCCGGTTTTTTTATTAAAAAATATGCCATAGATACTCGTATGCCGGTCTTATTCTGAGTTCACACAAGAAATCTAATATAATATATACTAGTTGGCAAGGCTGTAAAAAAATCACACTTACAATAAACAAGTCTCGACTGATGAGAAAGATTGTCAAATAGCGCCGTTTAAAATAAATACTGTTTAACACTTGTGTACCTACCTACGTACCTATTGGTATGTTTTGTGGTAAGTAAGACTATTAAAGTCTGTAATTCAAGAAGACCATGTTTAAGTGTTTACTTACAATTTTAGTTCAAATAGTAAAAAGTTCCAGTAGTCGTTTTTCGTTCGGAAATCGTCTACAACAAAAACTGAAACAAAGAGGAAGCAGCGCAAAAAGCGTGACGATGGCGGACGGTTCTTTTAACAGACATCTGTTGCTAGGGTGTGGAGAATCGCGCGGTACCATGTGTAGGATTAGATTAAAACTTCATTAAACTGATAAGTCACTGTGCTAAATTTGCGCCCGGGAAAGGATTAGTCACAGAATCCGTAGGCCTAACACTTTAGACAAACAAAAAATTCAAAGTTCTTCATCCTGTTAACATTTTTCGGTATAACGTCATCTGTGATACAACTCCGAAGTCCTAACATAATATTGTTGCATATTGTGTATTATAGGATGGTCTGCAATGTTTCGATAATTAGGTCATTTTTCATGTCAGCGCCAGCGTTCCCGACCGGACGGACGGGCAATAAGTATTCAATTAGCGAACGATTCATAAGCGTGCCGCCATCATGGCGCATCGATAAAATATTTTATTTTTAGTTATAATTTTACCACATGAGGACTACAATTTTCCAAAATATGTCAATTTTATAAAATATTGAAATAATAATATAAAATAGTTCAAAAGAATGAACATGTTATGTTTTCTGCAAATAAAATCTTTTGTAGTTTCATTTGGTCTTTTGATTGCAGCCCTTAAAATAATATTTTTCATTGCTTTTCTAACTCATACAAAAAACAGGTAACAACATCCTGTCATATTTTTATGTTTGAACGAGACCGTTTCAACTTCTAAGTTTTACCTACTGTACATATCGCCTTTCATTATGCAGGCCAAAGATGAAAGCACTTACTTGTATTACTCTCATGGGCAACCCCGTTTCCTTCGCCAGCTGCTCCCGTATATGCCTCGTCGGTTTAGGCGTTTGTGAGAACGCCGACTTGAGGATCTCCAACTGTTTCGCCTTTATTGTGGTCCGAGGCCCTCTTCGTTTCGAGCCCCCGTTGCCGTCGTCCGGTGATTTGTTCTCGGCCTGCGAGTCCCGGGTCTCGGGGTCCCCGTCCAGCGAGCCCTGGTAGGGGAAGAGAAACAACTGAATGCGACTATGTGGTATGGCCTCATGCATGTGACATGATATGGTCATTACTAGATGCCGTATTATAACTGCCTCGTTGGTCTAATGGTTAGCACGTTCGACTGTGAGTCACGAGGTCCTGGGTTCAATTCCCGGGTCAGGCCAAAAAAAATTATGAGATTGGGTTTTTCTGTCAAGAAATTCTCAGTGCCAGCCCGGAGTTGGAAGTTGGCGGTGTTAAATACAACCCCGTGCCTCGGAGAGCACGTAAAGCCGTCGGTCCTGCGCCTGATCTCTCACCGGTCGTGTCGCATTGGCGTCCCATCGGACTATGAGAGTGAGGGATAGAGAGTGCACCTGTGTATGCGCACACACTTGTGCACTATAATATCTCTTGCGTAGATGGCTAATCTCTGCCTCGGTTGAGATTGGCCGCCGTGGCCGTAATTCGGTTGGAAGGACATTATTATTAGATGAAGGATTTACAATTTTCTGTATAGCTGATTAGATTGAGTGATAGGTAATAGATGGGTCTTTAAAAGCGCAGGCCACATTGAGAGCGAAGCGAAACGAAACGAGGGTCGTTTCGCTTCGCTCATGTCGCTACCGCGTCTTTTCATACTTCGGTTCACACGACAAACTACAGAGCTAAACGAAGCCAGCGATGCGAACTTGCGAGCTATCATAGTCTAGCGACATGAGCGGAATGACATGAGCACTTCCAATGTCATCTGCGCTTAAGACTTTTTGGCATAGGATTATTGCGATCAGGTACACCTATCGAGTTCAGAACGATGAAAATGGATATTTAATTTTATAGTAATGACAAAATTCGTATCTAGCCATCTAGCTAGACATGGGTTAAAATTCGTGTAAACAATGGCGCAAACTTACTTTGGAACACAGTAAAATTGAACATTTATTTTTGGGAGGTTATAGAAAGAAATGAGAATTGTGAAAGGAGCTTCAAATACCAAGTTGAAATATATAAATAGATACTAACTTGACAGATTAGGTGTGAGTCCCACAGCCAGAGTTCTGTAATTGTGAGCTTAGAATTTTCTCCGCTGTCAAAAGAGTACAATTTGATCTTGTGATTGATACATTAAATTGAAACGTAGACTCTGAACTTGGCACTATAGAGGAATGGAAAACTTAGGATTACATTGTCTTTACCTGATATTCTGGAACATTCCTTGTGCCTAGATCTGTAGAAATAGAGGAAGTATATCCGGACAATACCAACCTGGTCTTCTGAATCCTCGTGCGGTTTGGTGTCCCCATTATGTGATAGCTCCGAATGTAGAGCTGGATGCGGCGCGTGTGCTGGACTACTCGAGTTGTTCGCCGCTCTCGATTCTTCTTCTTCTTCGTCGTCTGAACCTGAGCCGAGGAGTGAATCGGCTGAAACAAGGAAATAATTATTTATTTATTTAATTAATTTCGCAACATATATGGGTAGAGTGCGGTATAAAAACATACGGTTACTGTGCCCTATGTTGGACATGCTGATCAAGAGCGTCGCTAGATAATGGGCAAGGGGGGGGGGTTGGGGGGGGGCAAGAGGATTGGATAAGTATCAATGTTAGGTACAGTCGAGAGGTTATATGAAGTTGTAAAACAAGTGTTACGGGCTCTTGACTTGACTGAAAACTTGTACACATACTTGTTAATTATTCTAAGTCAAGTGAATGAAGTTAGGACTTTGGTTGCATTTGGCTATATTTTTCAAATCTTTAGGGGGGGGCGGCAGTTGCCCCTACCTGCACCCCCTTAGCGACGCCCTTTTGATGCTGGTACCTATAAGACTTGGTGGACTTGTGGTAAGTACACCTGGACCACGTAGGAGTGTTTGTAAACTGACTTAAAGAAGAAAAATCGATTTGATGCACCTACAAAGGAAATAAAATTAAAGAAACATAGATAATAAAGTTACAGTTGGACTTGTATCCATGTGTAAGTATCCATTCGTTCTCTAACAAATACTTTGAAGGCACTTTCGATTGCCCTACCTTGCGTAATTTGCCATAAGGAAAGACTAATTACTATTACAGACTGATATTCTTCTGAACTAAACCGAAATAATTAATAGCTAACTGATAAGGAATCCCAGCCGCATAAAAACGTTCACAATGGACTTCGCGAATGCACTTTTTGCGATCGTTTGACATAAAACGATTCTCAGATCTCGGGGCTAATGCACGGAGACTGAAAAGCTGTCTATAGGATTTAATTTAGGTGTAGTGATAAGGAGATAAAAACGCGGAGCTACTTTGCCGGCAACATGACATGCAAGAATCGAATAGATTCCTTTACTGAAATACACAAAGTATCTATCAAACTACTTATATGATATGATACGACAGTAAAACGTAGCAAGAAAGGTTTGTGTTTGGCTAATTAAGCAACAAATAAGTACCTATAACTTCTAACATTGACGTCACACGCATTTTAATAGGTAGGTACTAGCAGATGCCAGCGACTTCGTCCGGTTGGGTTCTTATAAATCTCACTTGGGGGTGGAATTTCCAAAATTCCTGAAACACGTAATTCTTTATTTTTAACCGACAATACAAATACCGATTTTCATTGATATAACTTTAAAAATGACGGACTTTCATACAAACTTTCAACACCCATTTAACCCACTTGGGAGTTGTTTTT
The DNA here is from genome assembly GCA_920104075.1 of Melanargia galathea. Lineage (NCBI taxonomy): Eukaryota > Metazoa > Arthropoda > Insecta > Lepidoptera > Nymphalidae > Melanargia > Melanargia galathea. The sequence goes on along the minus strand of OV049857.1, from coordinate 20,690,246 downwards.
CCAAATTTCTTCAAACTCGTAACTCTTTATTTTTAACCGAAAACCTAAATATTAATTTTCATGGATATAACTTGAAAAATGACAAACTTTCATACAAACTTAAATCCCCTATTTAACCCCCTTAGGGATGGAATTCGCAATAATCCTTTCCTAGTGTGCGCCTACGTCATAAAAGGAAGCTACAGTGAAAATTTCAAGTTTCTAGCTTCAGTGGTAGTAGTAGTAGCTTCTGTGCGTTGATTGTCAGTCAGTCAGGACAAGCTACTTTATATTATTATTATAGACTAGTGCGAAAGTGTGGCGGTAGCAAGATGCGGCCAGAGGACAGAGTGTAGTGCTACCATAATTGACCATAGACGCACTGCACGCACCGCACATTCGAAATTGACAATTGAATTTTGGCGCCTATTATTTAAATTTTTAATTTATTATTTATTATATACTAGATGATGCCCACGGCTTCGCCCGTGTGGATTTAGGTTTTTAAAAATCCCGTGGGAACTTTTGATTTTCCAGAACAAAAAGCAGCTTATCTGTAGAAACCCGTCCCCAAAACGGAAAAATCCCGTTGGATCCCACGATTTCGGAATACAATTCCTTACAGCATCAGGGTTGAGGAGTTGGATATTTACCTACTCGAGTTCCCAATATCAATAGTTGGTACCCCCAATATCAATTTAAATAACGGAAAGTTTCTAAAACCCATTAGTTTTGGGGATTAGGTCCCCTACAGCATCAGGATTGAGGAGTTGGAATCCAAATTTTTTATAGAACAGGGTCGCAATGTTTCTCTATCGATTAAAAAAAAATTACGCAAATCGGTTCAGAAATCTCGGAGATATCGGTGTACATAGGTAGAAAAACACAACTCCTACTTTTTTGAAAGTCGGTTAAAAAAGTAGCCTATGTTACTCCCTGGTTAATTCTCTACTTGTATGTGAAGGTCCCATCAAAATCGGTTCAGCCGTTCCGAAGATTAGCCCGTTCAAACAGACAGACAGACAGACAGACAGACAGACAGACAGACAGACAGACAGACAGACAAAAAATTTAAAAACGTGTGATTCGGTTATGGTAGTGTTCAAATAACCATATGAGCTTAATATGAGGTAGTTATTTCGATATTACAGACAGACACTTCAATTTTATTTATTAGTATAGATTATAGATTATAGATAGATAGATAGATAGATTAGGAAAGTGCGTTGGCGTGCGCCTATTGCACCTCTTGGTAGTCTTCTGTAATAGATATTATAGTTACCTACTCTACGAATAAAAACGAATTTAAAACTGTTACAGCCTGTTTCACCACCATCTGTAGTAAGTACCTACCTATAGCCTAAACGTAAGTTTTGTCACTTCCTTACTTTATGTCAAGTGACAAAGACAAAAGTTGTAGATAGCTATCCGATACTTGTCAGAACGTGGTGAAAGAGGCCCTAAAAGTTATAAAACTAAAACCTGAAATTACCTATGTTAATATTTACAATTTCAATTTGCCGCTTCTGTAGTTCCTCCAATATTACAAGATTTGCATACAATATCCAGTAGGTAATAGCGCTTGCTGTACGACAAAATTGACTTATCAAAAAGCAATCGCTCGACCCTTCGCCTTCGCCCGTTTAACTGAATAAAAATGTAATTTCGCCTCGCATCCCCCAGCGGGCGGAGAATTAGCCGCAAAAACGTTTAGTTTCGGTGGATGCGGACCAAAAATGAATTTCTTTTGACAATCACTCGTGAGCTTGTAACATAAAATGTTCCAAGAGAAATGATGTACGTACCTATACTGAGAAGAAAAGTTTTTCAGTGATTTCATTGGATTCGATAGAAAAAAAAAAACAAAAACAGCTACATAAATTTTGATTTTTAAGTTAAGTTGGAAATGTCTATTTCTACATATTTTTACGGTTTTAAAAACATGAAAAATTTAATTTTTGTTTATTGACATACCTACAAAAAAAATATGATTTTTGTCGCGGCCATTTTGTGGCCCCTAAAATCCGAATCCCAGGACGAAATCGTAGGTCGTCGTTGAAAACCTATTCGTTGAACTATTTGAATTATAATATTATACTGGCATACCCAACTCTAGCCCAAGCTTTAAGATGCTTTAAGTTACCAAAAGCAAAATCAAAAGAAATCTACCTACATCCTATACGCAAAGCATAAAAACAAAGAGGAAACTCCTTCTGAGCGGAGGAAGCGCACGACATCTGGTCACATTAAAATATTTAAGCGTAGATACTTAAAGTTAAATATAATATCAAGTTGTTAACATAAACAGTAGTAGTACGCCGAGTAATAACGATCGATCCGGCAGCGCCCGAGGCGCTGGACAAGAACATCTGTCGACGAAACTTCCATTCCATCAAACTTTCCAGATAAAATATTGAATGGTAAATTACTGTGGTATTATAACTTGGAACAGTTGAATTGGAAAGTTTGTTGACTTTAAAATCTAAGTTCTTATACTTCTTTACCTACTGGTGAGAAGATTTGCCTATAGGTTTCGATGTGTTATGGAACAATGGAGTAGATTAGCAAGCTGAAGTAGCAATGGGCTGGTCTCGTTAGACGTATGGTCGCTGTGGCAGACGTGATTTGGAGTGGAAATCGTGTAAGGGTAAACTAAGCGCAGTAGGAGTTCAGTATATGAGACGACCTCCAGCCCACTGGACCGACGACAGAAAGTGGAGGACGGTGTGGACGGACATTCTCTAAAAAGCCTTTGTCCAGTGGAGGCTTAGGTTAAAGCATGTGAAACACGCGTAACGCAGTGTTTTCACTTCTCGGTTGTCGAAATCCTCCGTATGGCAGACAGAAAACACGGTAAATCTATACCTCACCAGCGGCACGCTATGATGGCCGGTTTGACACATTACAATAGTGATGTGGAATGTCAATTTATTCTCGAACAAAAAACAATTAAGTTTTGTTTTTGTACCTGATTAAATCTATACTAATAAATAAAATTGAAGTGTCTGTCTGTAATTTCGAAATAACTACCACATATTAAGCTCATATGGTTATTTGAACGATACCATAACCGAATCACACGTTTTTAAAATTTTTGTCTGTCTGTCTGTCTGTTTGAACGGGCTAATCTTCGGAACGGCTGAACCGATTTTGACGGGACTTTCACAGACAAGTAGAGGATTAACCAAGGAGTAACATAGGCTACTTTTTTAACCGACTTTCAAAAAAGGAGTTGTGTTGAAATCGGTAAATACAGATGTTAAAAACGCCCTGATAGGTATTTTCGCTGCGCGCGATCGCGACGACCGACGCGGAAGCTCGCGCTCCCCGCGCCGCGCCACGCGCCCCTGCGCCCTGCGCCCGCCGTACGCGGTACCGCGGTACGCCGCCGCGCGGCGGGGGGCGGGTGGACCAGAAATCTACTTATCCCTCAGGATTTGTGAAAAATCGAAATTCACGCGGGCGAAGCCGCGGGCAAAAGCTAGTAGGTTTAATAAAACAAAAATGTATATGTTTATTTAATTTATTTGAACGAACTGAATATTTGAACGAAAATGAATATACATACTTTATATGCACACAAGAAACATATGAATACAAAAGATACCAAAAAAGGTGCCACAAAAGGCCATAATTAATCAGATTCGTCCATACTACTATTTTCACTGTCGTCACTGCTATCATCACATACATTAATAATTATATGTTCGTTTTCTATAATATTATCTATTTTCACATCTCTTTCATAATCTTCCCTTATTAATTTAACAGTTCTATTCACAACCTTTTCCCAGTCTCCTTTAGTCACATGTTCACAAGCTTCTTCTAATAATTTTAGCATTTTTTTTGTGGTAAATGGGGGTTCTGTATTGTGTCTTGCAGCATATCCCTTAATTTGAGCCCACACCAACTCAATCGCATTATACTCACAATGGTAAGGCGGTAACCGTATAACTCTGTGCCCATGTTCTAATGCTATTTCGTCAATGACGTATCGGATCTTGGTTGGTTTGTTTTCTTTTAAAAGACGTACTAATTCCGCTTTTAACATATTCATGTTTGCATCTACGCCATTTTTACGAAGCCATGCGACGATATCAGCTTTCTTTTGGGATTGGGCAGGTGGCTTGTCAATTTGCATCGAGTGGTATGGGGCGTTGTCCATAATTATAATAGATGGTTCAGGGAGGCTACACAACATTGAGGTAAACCATTCAGTAAACTTTTCTCCATTCATGTCTTCATGATAGTCTCCAGTGGTTTTTGACGCAAAAGCCATGAGAGAACCTTCGACAAACCCGTTGATGGTTCCGGCGTGACAAATTATAAGTCGCGATCCTTTTCCTACAGGAACTTTGGAAGTAGATGCTGCTGTGTCATCGTTCCAAGAACGGCCTACAGTATGGTTAGCATTAAGCCATGTTTCATCCAAGAACACAACATTTTGCCAATTTTTGATTTCTTTCACTTGCCGTAAAAAAGTATACCTTGCCATCGCTATATCAAATCTTTCCATCAATATTTTGCGTTTGTTACATTTTTTGTATCGAAATCCAATGGTCTTCAAAATCTTCGTTAAAGAACTTTCCCCACGGAAGAATAATCCAGCTTCCTTCAGTGAATGCACCAACTTTTTTCTTGTTGGATACTCCTTCTGTAAATAGTAGCCGTAAACATGTCTTCGGATAGCATCGGCATCAAAGCTATCGATGCCTACGACTGGTTTTGCTCGTTTTCTCTTTTTTGGTGTGTGAAGTTTATTTTCTTCTGTGCCATATTTTTTTTTAGTTATCCGTCTAACAGTTCGTTGTCCAATATTAAGCGCATCAGCTACGCGTTCAACCACTGACGTTATAGGTAAAATTGGCCCTCCATTTTGAGCTTCACGATCGAAATAGTTACGAAGGCGTATTACGAACTCACGTGTCTGACTATTTAGAACAGTTCTCTGCGTACGTTCGGTCATATCGACGAAATCCACAACAAAGGGCTTGAACAGAGTCCAAATTAACGAGCAAGGGTCAACAGTAATGCAGTATCAATATTTGAAATCCAAAGCCAGGTCAAAACTATATCACAATCGCATTGCACTGACAGTTTATACTTTTCGAAGCAACGTCAATTCGAAACTGCTTTGTTTTGCATTGAGCATTGACGCGAGTTTGCCGGAGGTAGTAGTTGTGCTAGCCAGCGATCCTATGTGACGATCGTATTAGATTCCATTTTTAAAAATTTATTGATATTTTTTTGCGATTTCAGAGGTTTGTCCACATAGTGAAAATTGTTCATATTCACAAGTACATTCACCCCTTAAATGGTGCAAACTGATTTTTCTACACTTGTATACATTTAAGAAATCAATTTAATAAATAAATTTTGAGTCCTAAACCTAAAACTACATTCGATAAAATTTATGAATCTCTGCACATCACTATCGTCAATAAAGTAATACAATTATTTCCTTCAAAGTCGTTATCAATTAATACGGAACTTCATGAGCGGACAAACGTCAAACCGGCCATCATAGCGTGCCGCTAGAGTACTTAAAATAAAAATGTAACAGGTCTAATTCTGTACATCTCACGGAAACTTCTGAATGGATTCAAATTAAACCTGGCACGATTTTAATTCATCTTACTAAGAGGATACATAGGATACTTTTTATCCCGAAATTCAGTACGGTTCCCTTGGGAGAGGGGATGAAAGTCAAAATGGTTTTGATGTCTGTAATTGCTGAACTACTAAACCAAAACCTTGATATATTATTTAAAGGACCATCTTTAAAGTATCTCTTTTCTAGCAAAAAAAGAATGAATGAAATCGGACCACGCGTTAATTGAATTATAGCTAAATACACATTTTGACCTTCATCCCCTCTCCCAAGGTAACCGTGTTGAATTTTGGGATAAAAAGTATCCTATACCTATGTTACTCCGTAGTATGAAGTTAAATCATGCCAAGTTTCATTTCAATCCATTCAGTAGTTTTTGCATGATGCGCGCACAAACATACAGACAAACATACAAACAAAAAAAAAATAGCTTTTTTACGTTCCATTAAGTACTTATCCCTAACATCCCCCAGTTATTATTTTGCAAAAATCGTTAATGTACAGACACGGCAAGTCTACGATTTTACTATATGTAGGTATGTATCTTAGATATTAGCTATCTGGTAGGTACCGGTTGAGTTGGCTCAAAAACTCAACTTGCATTAATCTTATTATTTCGAATGGTTAGACTACTTAGGGCCGGACCCTTATTCAAAATAGTGCAAATCATGTTTCAACCGAAAAAAGAATTTTTGGGTAAAATCGAATAATTTGGGGTTCACACAAACTATACCTAGTAGAAAACAAAGTAAGTAAGTAAGTTCCTCCGCTCCAAAGGTTTGTAGAACTTTCACGATTGAATTTAATCAACGCTTAGTACCTACATAAGTATTAACCATATATTATTATAGATGCATAAAGAAAAACTAAATTGATTAGAACAAGACAAAGTAACAAAAATATATTCGTCATGAAAAAGGGTATTTTTTATCTTTACGCAACATTAAAATGGCGCTGCCTAACCTGCTCTACTCCGTCCTATAGGTACTCTGTACTTTTTTCTATTTATTATATCTAATCATTTATGCATAGGCACCTACAGCACTCCTCACATGTAAACAAACAACCAAACGATCAAAGACTCTATTTTCACATCGATATAATTCCAAAGCAAACCACTCAAGTTTTTCCTACCAACCGAGTGTTTGCTTAACAGGGAGGGTGAGGGCCCTCGATGCCCGGACGTTTTACTTTTGAGTGTTTGCCCTCATTGAGTGCGATCTGCTCTGAAACAATTGCGGAGTGTTACTTCACACGGCCCGCTTGCTCTGTGGAACAAGTGCATATTGTGTCACGTGTAGACTCTATCAAGGACTAGATTCTATCAAGGATACTGGATAGCAAACCTCAAACAAGCTTCTGTGTGAAACAAAACCTTGGAAAGGATTGTCAGTTGTCACCAAAGTTTGAGTTTTATGCCTGTATGCTTAGTCTCAGTTTGAACACCACCAAAACTTTACCAAATATTATGTACCTATCTAAAAACTGTAATATGTACCTAATGCAAAATGAACCCAAAGACTCTTATTTTAAAGTCGTACCTAATTCAATACTTCAAATATTTATTTTACAACATTTCTGATTGGTGTGCTGGCTGTAAACGAATGCAGAATGTATTGGCGAACTGAAACCTTAAAAAAAATATGTGCCGAATTAAAAACCTTCTCCTTTTTGGAAGTCGGTTAATAAGCCAGTTTAGGTACCTACATTTTACTCTGAAGTCATTGTATTTCGATCAGTAGTACCTATTTAGTAAAGTTTCCGAGCTGTGCAAACTGAGACTAAGCATACTCATTACTCATGCTATGAGGTAAACAAATACCTATGTACCTACTGTGTACCTATCGACCAACTTATGAAGGCAGCAGTTGTGAAAAGTGAGATAAAACTAAAATTGACCAAAAATGATAAATGCTAACGTAGACATATGGCTAAATGAATGATTTTTCTTTAAAACTATCTAAAGCTATAAGAGACATTCGACCGGCACAATGGGTGGTTGCGACGCGACATGAAACGCGCTAATGAGAAGTTGTGAAACAAGTGGTTTTATGGGAAGTAATGATCACAGCGTTAGCGTTACAAGAAAAGCGCTTTAAAATAAAGAAAAAAAAATATTTAGATATTTCCATGTATGTAGGTCAAATTGTAGCTCATAGGATAAGTTAAGACTCTACCATCGCACCATCGGAAAGAGGATTCTGCTGAGAAGAGACGGTAAAACAATGCCTAAGCAATTGCTCTTTTGAAAACATACTTAAGTAGGTATATGATAACAAAGATAGTGTGATTAATCAATATTATCTTGTAGGTAGCTAGGTAAATATATAAAAGCTGAGAGCTTTCATGCAACTTCGTCACTATGAAATTAATTAATAAGTATCTACCTCTACCTAATGATGTTCCTTGTTTCATTCGTTGTTCCCTTCGTCAAAGAAGGGCTCCGTGTGAATGCGGTCTTACGCAGTCACTGAATTATTATTATAATAATTCCTCAAAGTACGCAGTTGGGTTTTTTATTTTGGTGCCAATATTATGTTTGTTTAATAAATTCAATAATGCTTTCCTCAGGACGGCACTCATCACACGCTCATGCATATATCCAATTAAGGTTTATTATAGATTTATGTAATAAGTGCCATGTTCGAATGGATTCAACGTCAGATTTCATTTTCCGAATTTTTCAGTTACCGTCAAATAGGTAAAACGTGATTGCACACCCAATTCTGAAATCAATTTTAAACCGCCCCCAAATAAACGACTCCTTTTGTCCCATCCCTCCTCCCTAATCGAATTTTGGCGGTAAAAGTGCCTTTTATTGTGTTCGATTTCGAGCGACGCGCACTCCCTTTCATATTTAAACTGAATTTTGTGGCTTCTTTAATTTGAAATTAAAATAAATGGTTAGAAAACCCCCAGTCACGTGGTTATCATTTTATCGTGATATTAAAGCATAAGTAGGTATTGTATGAAAGATGCTCACCACTTTGCCCGTGTTTATTTATGTAGATACCTACCTACTTATTTAAAAATCGCATGGGAACTGTGTAGTGTAGTTGTACTGGTAAGTAGGTATATGTTTTCCTTAAGCTATGGTAGAGTAGATAATACCTAATTTGGAGCACATATACTACTAATCTGTGATTTGGACGGTCTTCTTTGATGTCGCGTAGAACTTCTACCTAGCTACCTTTTTCTTTTTGTGCGAATTGCTTATTTTTTCTGTTTGTTAGGGTTCCGTACCCAAAGGGAAAAAACATAGCCCTATTAATGTCACTCGGCTGTCTGTCCGTCTGTCTGTCTGTCTGTCTGTGTCTGTCCGTCCGCCGGCCACAGGTCTCTAGCTCGTAGACTAAATGAGTTACAAACCTAAAATTTTCGTACCTATTTAGTGTAGAACGTTAACCCAAAACTAAATATTGAATTAGAAATTGAATTAAATTATTTTTCAGGGGACCTCCCTCTCTCCTTCCTCATGACAAAGGAGCCGAAAAAATTTTTTTTCCTACCCTAGCTTGTGGGGTATCATTGTTTAGAACTTATTGAGGAGAGCACGAATTTATATATATTTTTAATTTTTTGCTTAAAAAATAGGGAAATGGGGGGCCATCAAAGTTGTTAGATAGTTTTAGACCATTTTTGTGACGGGGCTATCTCAAAAATTAAACCAGTTAGGAATATGAAAGTTCGGTATATTATGTACCATATACCTACCTACTGTATTTAAACAACAAATTCTAAAAACAACGATTCATAAAGTACCTACCTACGTAAACTACCTACGTAGTTTGTAAACTGTGACCAAAACAAACGAAATTTTTTTGGGTTTTTCTTTCACGGTTTGTTGCGATTTCTAGCTCGGAAATGAAATATTTTTTACGCCCAAAATATTATGTTGTTCATAATTATGTACGGAACCCTAAAAGAGGCCCGTCTCGCACAGAGCCAGTTTTTTTGTGGATGCTGCAATCTGCACGATGTTTTACCTACCATTCAGATGTTACCTGATTCTAGCGGATTATAAAATAAGTAAGAAGCTGGCTATACCTACCTACTTACCTAATACTATTTGAAATCAAGTCTCAAAGCTCTGTATTATATAATTCCGCCTTTAAGTAGTAGGTAAGTAAGTACTTATCAGTAGCATATCTACTCGTAGGTACTTACCGGTCTACCTGCGAGAAAGCGATTACTATATTATGTTTATGTGGCTAATAGGAGGGTAGGTACACTATGAACAAGTTCAACGTAATAACAGAAGTAATAACCATATCTGCAATGTTAATCAACAATTAGTACCGATTAACAATTCAATCAAAAAGTTGAATAAATTTCCAAAAAAAATTACATTACTCTATCCGAGGATCTATAACAGCCTATTAGCGGGGTAAAGGCTATAAAAATCACAGATTATTTCGTATATTAAAGTTTGTTATAGCGTGTTTATGGGGCCGACCGTTAATTCGAGACCACCATCTTAAATGTAAAATAAGAAACCGCGAGATAAGAATCTTAGAACATAAAAGATATGGGAACCTTTGTGAAGCCGGCTACCGGCGTATACTTATACCGAGCTGTACGCCCATGTATAGCACAGGGGGCACGCACACCGGTGCAATGACGCGGCACACATGAAAGGACGCCGTACGCAAACGACGAAACGAGGATTGTGATTGGTGGAAGCGGTGGCGACGGCCACGCCCTCTTTTATCGACGTTGCGCCGGGAACGTGCGTGCGGAACATCCGTATATGTAAAACAGCTTATAGGTTCGGGCCGATTTTAAAATGTCATTTCCATTCGCCTCGTCCGCGTCGTCTGTGGGAAATGCGCGCGGATTTTTCCAAAGGTCTTTCTTTATGATGTAGTTCCCCCTCTGATTGTTTCGCTTCGAAAATTTTGTTTGTCTGCCATTTACTATGGTTTATTGAACGTAAATACAGAATGTAGGAACTATAGACAAGGCAATAAAATGTAGAGGCTGCATTTTCTTTCATCAAACGCAAATGTAGAGTCCTAACTAGAAATAGGGTTTGTAAAAGATTTTGCTAAAGTAGGTATGTTTATCAATGCTAACCTTAGTTTATCAAGGTATTAATAATGGATCACCTAAATCCCAGGCCTCCCTAAACGTACCTACAGGCTAGCTACGGAAAAATCCAAACTATAGAGACTCTTGACTTGTTGACGTTTTCATAAATTCACGGAGAGGGTCGAGGGTCAATAAAAACTGGCGGCATCACAAAGGTAGTCGTGAACGTGACTTCCCCAGGTAGCAATGGGAGGGTAGATATACAATTAAACGGCTTGGTAGCATGAGTTGGGTTTTTACGAACTTTTGATTCGCGGCGCCTCCGCGGCGGACGTGGGATGCGATGACTGGGGACTTTCGTTTAGATATTTTTTACTGTTACGAAACGTTAAGGGCCTGGCCAGACACAAACGCGACCGCAGCTGCCTCACGGCAGGACAAAACACGATTGCGGCTAAGCTAAGCAAAACCTTCTTACGACTACAAGTAGGTATCTATCGTTTAATGGACCCCTTTCCCTTATAACAAGACGTGACAAATTTAAAGCACTGTTAATTAGGTAGATATGCATGTCATGTCAAAACTAGAATAAATTACCTGTCTAGTCATACAATTCTCATTACTGTAAGTTTACTAATTTCAGCATAGCAATCATGCAAAGTTAGCGAAGTTCAAAACTTCACGGATATTGGGACGTTTACCTTATTTGATTTCTTCTCATTTAAGCCCTTTTAAATCTACCTTATTGAATATTGTTGACCTTTATAAGATGTCATTATAAAGTTGATCGCACACTAGAACAACTGCCTCGTTGGTCTAGCGGTTAGCACGTTCGACTGTGGATCACGAGGTCCTGGGTTCGATTCCCGTATCGGGCCAAAAAAAAATATGAGGTATTGGGTCTTTCTGTCAAGAAATTCTCAGTGCCAGCCCGGAGTTGGAAGTTGGCGGTGTTAGATACACCCCCGTGCCTCGGAGAGCACGTAAAGCCGTCGGTCCTGCGCCTAATCTCTCTCCGGTCGTGTCGAATTGGCGTCCCATCGGACTATGAGAGTGACGGAATAGAGAGTGCACCTGTGTATGCACACACTTGTGCACTATAATATCTCCTGCGCAGATGGCTAGTCTCTGCCTCGGTTGAGATTGGCCGCCGTGGCCGAAACTCGGTCAGGAGGACTATCTGCAGTAAGTGTGCAGGAAATGTGAATGAAGTCCCACTGCTGGGCACAAGCCTCCTTTCTAATAGGAGAGACTGGATATATAGAGCTTAGACCCACGCTGCTCCACCATAAGAAAAGTGTAATTTTTTTTGCAGCTAGCTATATTTTTATTTCATAGTTTAACTTCCTATATTTTAATATGACTAGGTATTAATTGGGTTATTATTTACGCGTGCCTACGCCATTTATACGTAGTTTGTTTTGTAACTGTTAAACCTACCCACTGAGTCTATTCGTTACACAGATCATTCCCGAGGTCGTAGAATTCGCTGCGGCGCATAAGAAAATAATTTAACACCGATTTTTCACAGCTATCTGATGGATAGCCTACTAATTTGTCTACCGTGTAAGGTGAGTAGATCTCCGAACTTTTCGGGATAGTCCTGTGTTACGTTAGATACTTCTTTCAAGGATCAAAAATATGCTCATACAATTTGTATGAGAAAATATTAACTTGCATTGGATTATGACCCTGCAAGAGACATTTTAAGGTCCACAAGAGAAGAGGTTTGAAACTCCAATAAGTATTTATTATTTTTATTTTTTTTAATGGCAAGTCCATAAAGAAAATAGTATTATGCAAAATAAGCCAAGGAATACCTAAATTGATACCTCTGATCCTAAATTAGGGAAGGTAACTTGGTCCTCATATTATTTTGTCCTACTACTTACTTAGGTAATTGCGGGCTGAAATCTGAAAGAGCAATTAATTATTAGTCCTATTTAAACAAGGTACCTTGCTATCTATACATTATTCTTTTTTTAATTAGGTTTGTACCTATGTACCTACCTAAGGGAAATGAATGACTGAAGGACTCGTAATATATTTATGTTTGGTTTCTACCGAATCTAAAATGAAAATTAAGAGAATGTCTCATCAAAAATGTTGTAACCTGGTAACCCTAGTGCTAACGCCACGGATGCGCCCGAGCATTGTATTGTATTAGATCAAACATGGCGTCTCTAATGACCGCGGGGACGCTGACATATTACTTTTACGTGTGCTCTTACCGTTATTTATGGGGTTTCCATTGTTTATTTGGAAATTAAGAAGCTTTATGGTGCCCAGGTCGCTAGTCTCGACCCCGTGGTGTACATCACTTTTGATGTTATTGAATATTGTTAACGAGACCCTTTGTACGTACCTACATAGGTATTCGGAGTTTAACTTAACATATATTGAAATCTAAACATCAAACTAATTTATCTAAATGACTCAAACTTTTTTAACGTAAATATTCAATTTTATCTCAAGAGAGTCGCTGGCAGCCGTTGTGCAGGCGATTCTTGCAAGATGTTCAGAGGTGGACGTCTGTCTATCCAAAAATTAAAAGCGAATTTTCACTATCTATTTCCTAACGTTCAGACAATTTCGGTGCCCACATTGTATACCAGGTAGGGTTTTCCAAACCACGTATCCATATCCACAAGTGCTGTCAAGTTGTCGGTCATTCATCACATCTCTCGCATGTACCTATGTACCACTCCGGAACTCATTACCAAGCCGTCATGTGAAACTTTATGCTAAGAGAGCTAAGCTTGATAAATGGTTTTAGTGAATAGCTTAAAGTGATTGGCATATCATGATTTTATGCGTTTTTAAAATGTTTCTGCCGTCACTCTTCGGCGGCTCTAGGTACCACCATTTAAGTCGATACACCTACCTAGGTACCTAGCAGTGGCGTAGCGTACCTTGGCGGGGCCCAGTATAAAAATTTGTTTGGGGGCCCTTATGAAGGGTAAAGATTTCTCACAAAAGAAAAAAAAATGTTTGCATAAAATTAAAAGCAATATTTATTCATCATAATTATTTATCTGTCACTTTTTCTAAAATTTTTACAAACAATTCAAATTAAATACCTATATACTCTCCTTGCCTTTTTTTCGGCAAACTGATTTATTAAAATCATTTAGGTATAGCTGAAGAGTTTGCCAACTCTTGAACGCACGCTTTACGCGAAAAAGAAACGAAATTGCTATTTTTTGACTTTTGTCATTTCTGAAATAAACAAAAATTTGGGAAGTTTTTGTTAATTTTTGCTTACGCACGTCGGGGGCCCCCGTGGCTTGGGGGCCCCGTATAATTGATACGGTAGATACGGCGGTAGCTACGCCCCTGGTACCTAGCTATCTAATGTGAGAATTTCTCAGTCTCAGTCACTGAGAAAACGATGCACCTAAAGGCTCTACACTGAAGAGAGTTTTCTAAAATGACTGAAAATCTTCCCTCCAAATTATTTCCTTACTTTCTTTATTTAAATCTAAATAAGGAAGAAATTGGAAGAACATACTAAGGTAAGATTTTTTTTTCGTCTAATTCAGACTAAGATAAATAAACGAAGGCAATTATTAGGAGGGGAAAAATATCAGCAGAAACTACGGGAAATTTTTCTCAGTAAGTAGGTAGGTACCTATAGTCATAATCATTTTAAATCCATCTAGAGATGGGTGAGAGGAGGAGAAAAGCATACTTTAAGCGAAAGAAAATGGTCTGCTGAGGAGCTGTTAGGTAGGTACTGTAGGTTGCGCTAGATCGATGAAGGGTGTAAAGACATGGAGTAAGTCCTTGCAAAAGCCGTGCTGCAAGCCAAGTTCTTCTTGCCTTCAAACTACTAAACTACTAATTCTAAAACTTCCTCATCGAAGAATGTATAGCTAGTGCAGGATCTTATCTTCCGCCGTCATATTTTGCTTAGGTATATTCTAACCGACATAAATATATTGTATACTTAGTGGGTATTTAAGTAAATAACCTCTACCTCCACATAGCTACATATTATACATAATGTTACAAAGTAGGTATACACATAGATATGTACCTTGTTGTATTGTAACAACAATTGCTCCGTGACCACAAATCGTGACCGTAGAGATTGTTCGCGAGCGTGTGCGGTGGCTTTATTTATTCTGTACGTCCTTTAGGTACATAGTCCTTTGAAGTTTGTAATGTACCGAACAGTTTATTTACAGTGTAGAGAGGAATTAACTTACCTCTCACCTACCATTTAGGTACCATTATTATTGTGGAAAAGTGTTAATTTATTAATCAAAATTTTACATGCAAAAATGAGCTGATAATTTGTGCAGTGTGTACAATTATGTGAGGTAATGACAGCCTACCTGTGTAATTAAAGGCATTATACCTACAAAGATAACAATAATAACAGTAACATGACCGCAAATCGTGACCCGCGTTCGGAGGCTTTATTTTAAGTTCCGACATGTCCGGACGTAGAGATTAGACGGAACATTGTAGCTAATTCTGTTGTACAAATAAATGACAGGGCTAAATATATTCTTATCTCTTTCACAGTGATACCTGCGGAAAAGGGTAGCACTATTTTTAAACCTGTCAATTTAGTTTAGGTTAGAGAATTGTGTACAACAGAATTGACCACGTTGTAGCTATACCTATCATTAGCCATACTACAGGCCATTTACTACAGGGTACGGGTATTCTATTAGAATGAGAAGGGTTTATGCCGTAGTCCATCACGGATGGACACACAGCCAAGTGCGGGTAATTGACCGTAGGTCATACTACCTATAAGTATTTAGCATGTAGATATATACCAAACAAAAACATTTCATGTGAATAATAAGGCCAACTTCCTATCAAAAAGTTTCGGCCATTAAAAGTACTGAGTGCTTAGTCTAAAGCGGAGCACTCGAAAACGAACTCGAAAACTATTGATCGATTTCAGAGTAAAATAGACCTAAAATGGCTTGTATTAAGGTTTGAGTTCGCCAATACATTCAGCATTCGAACAATGCTGAATGTATTGGCGAACTCAAACCTTAATATAAGCCATTTTAGGTCTATTTTACTCTGAAATCGATCAATAGTTTTCGAGTTCGTTTTCGAGTGCTCCGCTTTAGACTAAGCACACTGATATCAAAAATTATGACCAAGTCCTTTGCTAGGCTCGATAAATGAAACCATACAGTTTTAGAAGGTATATCTTCTTCGATCACCCTCAAGCTGTCATACCATTCCTAATGATCCTGTTAAAATATTTTTAAATAATTTATGTCTTAGTAATAACACTATAATATGAAGCTCATTTGGGACTGAGAATAGTTTTATTGTTTTCAACTTGACAACATTTTTGCACTCCTTTGAATTTGTTTAATTTAAAAAATGTTGCCAAGTTGAAAACAATAAAACTATTCTCAGTCCCAAATGAGCTTCATATTATAGTGTTATTAGTAAGACATAAATTATTTAACAATATTTTAACAGGATCATTAGGAATGGTATGACAGCTTGAGGGTGATCGAAGAAGATATACCTTCTAAAACTGTATGGTTTCATTTATCGAGCCTAGCAAAGGACTTGGTCATAATTTTTGATATCAGTACTTTTAATGGCCGAAACTTTTTGATAGGAAGTTGGCCTTATTATTCACATGAAATGTTTTTGTTTGGATCTCACTCCTTTTTTCTAAGTATTTCAAAGTTAATGCAATAAGTATAATGAAGTCTTTTTTCTCTCTTACGCTTCAGTATAATTAGGAATAGAACCCTATCACATTTTACGGTCTGATTAGATGTGGTTTAATCTTCAATACATAGTATAAAACAAAGTCGCTTTCTCTGTTCTAATTGGGTGAATTTTTATTTTGTTCGTCTGTCTGTCAAAATCACAGATAACAGAAACTCCACTCCAGAGTATTTCCACTCAGTGGTCAGTTTCAGAACTTAGAACCATACGGCTTAACTAAGAGAAGATTTTGAGTATTTGACTCTCATTAAGTTTAATGAATAGTATTAGATATTAGTGATACCTAGTAGCCGGAATCAACAGGATACCAAAGTCTCCTCCAAACCTCCAAAGTCGGCCACCCATCCATTTCCTGACTTGGGTCAAGGTTGCTTATCAAAATTATTAAGAAAATCGCGCTTCTGGTTTTATTGGCAAAGACGAATCTCAAACTACTGGAAGGAACGGGCTTAGGCACACAGATAGCTATTAATGTTGCGTACGACATCCGCAAAGAAAGGATTTTTGAAAATTCAACCCCTTAGGGGGTAATATAGGGGTTTAAAATTTGTGTAGTCCACGCCGACGAAGTCGCGCCCGCGACTTCGATAAAAAAATATACCTCTTGGCGTTTTATTATTTACCTACACTTTACTTTTTATTAGAACTCAAGACCAGTAAGATTGACCCCTTGCTAGAAAACTTAAAAAGTCACATCTCCCTAAATAGTGCACCGATTTCGATGAAACAAGAACCATATATAGCTTCGAATAAAGTAAAATACATTTATTAAAACAAAATGAAAATTTGTTCAGTATTTTTTGTGTGATGTGGGAACAGACAGATTTTTATATATCTTTGAATTGGTCAGTGTCTGATGCAACTTTTGGTCATTTTTCGATTTTTTCCTTCATATACACACTAAGACTCATCTTCTTACCAAATTTCAACATTCCACATACACGGGAAGTGCGTCATAATTTTGATCAGTCAGTGAGTAGGTCTTGTTTTATGTGATTTTCAAACCTCTGTATCTCAGAAACGGTTCAACTTGAAAATTTAAAACTTTCAATTTATCATCACATCCACGAGTTTAACTTATATTTCAAATTTCGTAGGATTACTATCCCGCGAACCAGAGTTATGAGGGGGGTCAAAACAGCTCGAAATGGATCGTGTAAATAACACACTCATGCGACAAGCCCGGAGGAACTTGGCCTGGCGCACTTCGTGCGCCTAGATTAACTAGATATGCTCTTGTTCGTTAAAAACTGTCCCTCAAATATAAGTTCTCAGCGTGTTGAGAACCTATATTTCACTAGTGAAAAAGATAATGTGAGCATACTTATAATATTGCCACGAATCACAATGGCACAGTGTACTAAGTATCAACAAATATAAATATCAAGGTTTAAATGGAGACTGAAGGAAAATTTATTTTTGCTAATTTCTCATAGGTAGGAACTTATTTTTCACGGACACCTTTTCAATTTTGTATGGGACTGATGCTTAGACTTGAAAACTTCCAACAGGCCCTCTGAAATTTTTATTGCCAATGTGTCATTATTGATTTCTTGTTAATAAGTTTTTTTTACGTAGGAGATACCTACCTATATAATTTGTGGTTCAGCATCCTCACAACATTATGACAAAGTATATTCAAAGTATAATTATTTCGTTATTACCGCATAGGTAAACCAGTAGGTAATTCGCAGAAAAAGCCTTTACAGATGGTTACGTAATCGATAATTACATGTATTAAGAAGTCGTACATCAAGGTTCAAGACAATTCATGCAAATGAGCGCAAAAAGTGCAAATGCACATAATCTCACAATAAATAAAACGGTGTCCAATAGGTCGACATGTACCACACGCTTGGCACTAATGACGATTGACGAGGATCATACATCTACATCTAGGCAAACAAATAAATAATATGAATAAGTCTAGTAGGTACCTACCTCTAAAACATTTTTTTACAAACATTCTACATTAGGTAGGTACATAATATTATAAATTCTATAAAAATATGATAGGTAGCTTGAGTCTCCAATTCACAGCGACATAATTATGCACCGTACCTACCCACTTTGATATTTATTCGCGTACACAGCGTTGGAAGATCCACCACTACGTTGACGGATCTCAAGAAAATAGCTGGCAGTCGCTGGATACAAGCGGCACAAGATCGTGTCAGTGGCGATCCTTGCAAGAGACCTGTCTAAGTCCAACACTGGACGTCTTTCGACTGAGATGATTATGTGGATGACAGATTTTAAAAGTGGACACTGGACGTCTATAGGCTGAGATGATGATGACAGTTTTATATAATGCTTATCTAATCTACTTAATATAAATATCCTAGCTTTTGTTATAAACAAATAAAACAGGAGAAGAAGTCGTCAAGTACGGACGACGGTATAATGACGAGTGAGCATACAAAATCGTACAATGAGACGAGACGAAGCACGCGCGTACGCACGAGGCGTGCCGAATCCGCTATGTGCGGTATACTTAAAGGTGAGTAGATATCCCTACAAAGAGGAAACTTCATACAAGCGGCCCGCCGTAGTTACACTCACACATGAGCTCTCACCAACGGTTCACGGACGCTCCGCGTCTGACGCCAACGATGATGTGACGCCACCGCGCCGGTTCAGTTGGATGGCAAATGTACGCTATGTGTGAGTGAACCTACAGCGCACCACTTGTATGAAGCTTCCTCTCTGTAGGGATATCTAATCTGTGATACGACTTTATACATCTCGACAACGTTGATATATTTCGAGTATCGAAACAATATAACGTTAAAGTAAGATGGACCTTAATCACATTTAAGGCCGCTCTCTTCACGCGCTTTTCCATACAAACGTATTACGCCTATTATTCTAATATTTATCGCAATAGGTCTAAAGTTAAGCCAGATATCAATTTATGTCTCCATTATCTATGCCATAAAATAAAAAGGGTAGTAATAAAACGAGTGACTGTAAATTACAGTTCTAAGTGTCAAAATTAATTAATTTGGGTTATAGAATTACAAAGTGAGCGACTGACTGCGAGTGACGAGAAATCAACAAAACAGCAACTTACAAACATTAATTTGAGTTACTTAAAATACAAAATGAGCAGCTTCATAATATTTGAGCGACCTAATATTTGTTTGAGTGTCAACGTTACGTCCTGCATTTTTTTCAATATTTGGCAAATGTATTTTTTATACTGAGCGGCATTTTATCTTAAATGAAGTGTTTCGAATACAAAAACCACTTTGAAAAATACACTAATGAGCAGAGTATAATGAGCTCACATTTAAAAAATAAAAATAATATGAAATAACAATTTGAAGAAACACTATTCTATTAGTTGAGAAATTTTATTATTGAAATATAAGGGTAATTAAATAAAACAATGTACTCCGTAAAAAATTTGGATCTGGCACTTCGCCGGCCGCTGCCGCGGCACGCTCGCTTCGCTCGCTCGGCTCGTGCGTTGTGGTAACTGTTCTAACCTAACCTAACCTAGCTGGTGTTTTTGGAATCCTGGTGTTTTTTAACCTGGTATTTTCATTAAAAAAACGTATCAAAATAAAAAACATAAGCCCTCAAATAGAATATCAGTAACCAATAATCATTAATAAAGCAGCTTACAAAACTTTGCTCAAAGTGAACTTTTTAGTAGTTCGCTAAGTATAACCTCACTTAGAAAAATCGAATCTATCTTAATATTGAAGTTGCCCTCTCTGTATTTCCAGTCGCTCACTTAGTAATGAAGTCGCTCAGATAAAATTTTAATATCTGAAATGGATTTATCACAATCCACTTTTTGTAAGCTCGTTCTGGATTTTATTATAAATCAATATTCGTCGTCAGTTTAGTTAATTTTTCGCTTACTCAAATTCATACCGCTCAAGTTATTAAAACAGTATGTCATCATCAGTCGCAAAGTTTTTTTTTGTTCGCTCGTTTTATAATTCCCCAAATAAAAATATTAGTAAAATTATATTTATTTTGAAAGTTATGACGCTTGAAAAATCACTATTTTTGGGCTTTTGGGGCAACTTCGTGCGTAAATAAACTATATAAGAAACTAGAAAATTGAAAAACGACCGAAGTCTTATCATAGGTTACTTCATAATAATTACAAATGTCTTAGTTCATGTAAAAAGTTGCCAAATATTTGCTGAAATAGGCGAAACCCCAAACCTAGATTTGCATCTTTTTACTTTGCCGTTTTTCACTAAAAATCATGATATCTCAAGCAAAATTTATTTATTTAATTAATTTATTATTTATTTATGTATATATTTTTATTACTCTTCTTTACTGAAGACGTCTCGCTCTCTAAATGCAGAAATCACTGTTTTAGACTTCACTCACCAACGATTTGTCGCTCCCATGGAGAGGGCTCTTAAGGATCTTCCATACAACAGCCAGCGCCCCAAGCGGAAAATTAGCGAAATAGAAATCGGTCTAGTAGGTACCTACTGAATTTGCGGCTTTAAAATAGGGGACATTAAGTTCGCTTCACGCTTTATAGTGTTTCGATATTCGAGGTGTATGAACGTTGTCGAGATGTGCAAAGTCGTACTAAGCATACAATAACGCCACCGAAAAATGTACCTACAGTGTAGGTATACCTATTTATGCCTGAGCCGATTATATAGGTAAAGCACAAGCCATTTCGGGAACCAAACTAGCTTAGCTAAGTTAGTTTAGCTCGCGAAAAGGCTGTTACGTAGCTTGGCGTGAAACAAACTTTGCAGCTAAGCGAAGCTATGCGAACTGAAGTATCTAAAATACCTATGTAGTGACAGGCTACCAGGGATGAAAGGAGTTAGAAGGACGACAAAGTTTACTTTGCTGAGCTGGAATCATTGGATAGAGCTAACACAGTTCAGTTAGCTCGCTTAGCTCTGCTAAGTATTCGCGGTGTGAAAAATGCCGAAGCCATAACGTGACCTATATCTAATTTGCTGAGAAGAAGCAATCGCTCATGCGGTAACAGCCAATAGCCGTTCAACCATAGATTTAAGTCACTAAGTGACGTGACACTCAACAAAAAGTTGGAAAGGCTGACAGATAATAAGCATTAAGTTCACTAAAGCCCAAAAGACAGTGCCCCGTTCATCGTTCATTTTTGCGATGAACGATGCACGATACCAGCGACATAGTGGCATAGTGTCTGTGAACGATGAACGGTCGGTGTTTAGACGGTTCATTTTCAATGACTCGTCCATGAAGAAAATGAAAGCAAAAATCTCGAAAAATGAACTGTCTAATTTGAGCTTTATTGAACCTAGGTATGTAAGTAGATAGGTACTTTTTGCTCCGTGCAGTAAAGTAGAAAAAAAAACAAAAGTGCAGTCTAAATTACTTCCGCGTCATAAGTATAAACGGACAAAAGCTTATTCATTAACTTTTACTGTAGCATCAGGTATAGGTATTTCTAAATGTATCAGTAGGTATCAGCTTAAGAAAAATATTTCCTAATGAAAACTATTAGACAACAGCTAATGAATAGCTGTGATAGCCTAGTGGTTAGAACGACCGACTTCTTATCGGAGGTCGTGGGTTCGATCCCGGGCACACACCTCTAACTTTTCGGAGTTATGTGCGTTTTAAGTATTTAAATATCACTTGCTTTAACGGTGAAGG
Source organism: Melanargia galathea (assembly GCA_920104075.1). Lineage (NCBI taxonomy): Eukaryota > Metazoa > Arthropoda > Insecta > Lepidoptera > Nymphalidae > Melanargia > Melanargia galathea. The sequence continues at coordinate 20,668,264 of OV049857.1, read as the reverse complement.
AAAACATCGTGAGGAAACCTGCATGCCTGAGAGTTCTCCATAACGTTCTCAAAGGTGTGTGAAGTCTGCCAATCCGCTTGGCCAGCGTGGTAGACTATGGCCAAAAACCCTTCTCACTCTGAGAGGAGACCCGTGTTCTGTAGTGAGCCGGTAATGGGTTGATCATGATGATGATGATGATGATAATGAATAATTGTTACTATCTTTAGAGTGAACTTTAATGTTAGCTATACTTAAAAGTATAATTCTGTTTTATGTAGGTATACCTAACAGAAACTAAAACAGTTTTCATTCCAAACCAACTATCTAAAGGCAAGGCAAAGTAAAAAAGAGCAAAAAGAAAGTAGCCGGATGCATAGAAGATTAATGTGATGTAGTAACTTTACCTACAAGAGCATATAAATTAGGTAGCAGCAGCACAGTAGAAACTTCCAACACAAAGCCTGAATGCGATATAATTAAAAGGGCCGAGCCAAACACGATCAATCTGAACTCCATCTCCCCACTTAAAGTCAAAATAATAGATGGCCAAGTCTAATGTCACTTTTTTCTTCGGCCCGGCGTACAGCGTACAAGGCGGAATTGACAGGTCATCAGCGAAGGCGCAGGCGCACGGTGACGGTGCTCTTTCTTTCACCCGACGACGTTACAAGAAAAGAAACATCATTCTTCAACCTCTCCACGCGACTGTAATCCTTATTCAGTAGCCGCGAAAACCGCAAGTTCCGTGAAATCAACGCGCGAAAAAGCCTTTTGTATTTCAGCTCGAGCGCCTCCTGTTTCGGTTCTTTTTTTGAAAGATTATCTTCGGCGGCCGAGGCGTGAAGGCCGAGTGCCACACAACATGGCGTCGACAGGTTTCTTCCCGCTTTTTTACCTCTTTGTTTCTCCATTATTGTCTATCGATGTTTCCCGCTTCGATTTTTGAATAACTTTTCTTTTTCTTCGCATTATTAATATCGCCGCCTCCAGTTTTGTTTCTGTTATTTACATACAGCCTAATATTTTAGAGGCGCTGTGAGAAACGGTGATAAAGCGGTTTGAATTGAACGAGTTCAATGGTAATTTTCGTTCCGAGAACATAAATAAACATCATCGAAGGATATTTAAGAATTCGTGGTTCCGAATCACGAGGCTTTAGTTTTCGCAGAATATAATGATTTAGTGTTGGTCGTAAAAAATTTGGAAACAATAAAATGAAGGAGGTCCATTGATACGGTAGCTAGAGATCGTTTGGCCAATTTTTATGGATATTTCCTACCAAGATTTTCAAAAACTCAACTGTTTAATTTACAGATTATTTTATTTTTATTTATACTAAATACATTACACACAATTATTATGTTAAAATACATAGACACTAAATATATAGATAGACACAATGTACCTGAAAATGAACTAGCAGATAAATAACTGTAGATACCTACTTAGTTTCTACTCTACAAAAAGCATCAATTAATGCTCAGAATTTTGTGTAGTAGCGCAGTTTTTCGAAAAACATCGGTTAACCTTCGGTGGCCATTAGTACTTAAGGAATCTAAGTTTTAATAGCTTCACTTGCATCATAAGAAATTGCTTTACTCCTGACTAAGATTACCGAATGCCGTCAAACTGTTGCGAAACTAAGAATTTTCACATTATTTTCACACCCCTTTCAACATTTAACTCTACTAATTCAGAAAATTAGGTTCATATTAGATCGATTACTTCGATCATATACGATTTTTGCATTCTATGGAAGCCAATTAACTCTTTTCTGCAGCGATGTGCGAATTTCAATTTATAGTTCATCAAAATAAGGTACATTTTGAGTTGTCAATTACTAAGGAAGTTGGATGAAATGAGGCGTTGCGGGTTCGATTCCCGATCCAGGCTATTAAAGTGCTAAGGTTAAGTTGAATAATGGCACGGTCGGTTTGTTAGCATATGTTTTGTGATGAATGAGCCGTTTTGACTGAACAAGCGTTCAATTGAGTGTCGGATGTCATTATGTTTGTGTAGATGAGTTATGTGATTCTGAGAATGTTTTGTTATGGGGTCGTCGACCCAGTAATCTGAAAGCTTAAGAGATTTCCAGTTGACCTAAGATCTTCCGGACAAGCAAATTCAAATGCTTTTATTCTTTACCTGCAAAGGGGCAACATCAGACATGTTGATTAGATTAATGGAAGGATATCTTGACGTGATAACTATAAATCGATGAACGCCAGCTACACGCACGAAAAAGCTTGACTCATTGTCACGTTCCGCGTGCAAGCGAGTGCGCGGAACAAGCGAGAGAGAAGGCATGATCGGCCTAAGCGTTTGGCTTGTAACGCATCTACTTATTCTCTTTTTGTTTTCTTATGCCGTTATCACATAAAATTATCGTCCGTAAACTGACTTTACAGACAACCAATTTATTTACTTCAATGAAGATTTAATATTAACTAGCTGATGATCGCGACTTCGCCCGCGTGCAGGAGTCATACAAATCTCATTCCCTATTTAACCCACTTGGGGGTGGAATTTCCAAAATTCCTGAAACACGTACTTAATTCTGTATTTTTAGTTTTTACCCGACAATACAAATGCCGATTTTCTAACTTTAAAAATGGCGGACTTTCATACAAACTTTCATCCCCTATTTTACCCACTTGTGGAAAGAATTTTCAAAAATTTTTAAACATTTATTTTTTATTTTTTATCGAAAGCCCAAATACCGATTTTATGGATATAACTAATTGAAAATGACAGACTTTCATACAAACTTTCATCCCCTATTTAAACCCCTTAGGGGTGGAATTTCCAATAATCCTTTCTTAGTGTGCGCCTGTTCTTGTTGTTTTTAGTATTTGCCCGGGAATCGAACTCGGGACCTCATGATCTGCGTTCGAATATGCTAGCCACTAGACAAACGAGGCTTAGTTGAGGCGTGATTTTATTATTTGAGAATATTAATTATTATTAGTCCCTGTAAGTTTGAGTAAACTCGAGTTAAGACAGACGGACAGACAGCCGAGTGACATTAATAGGGCTCCGTTTTTACCCTTTGGATACGGAACCCTAAAAAACGGCAAAAAAAAACACGTTTGTTTTATCGGAGCCCCCTTAAATATTTATTTTATTCTGTTTTTAACCCCCGACGCAAAAACGACGGGGTGTTATAAGTTTGACGTGTCTGTGTGTGTGTGTGTGTGTGTGTGTGTGTGTGTGTGTGTGTGTGTGTGTGTGTGTGTGTGTGTGTCTGTCTGTTCCCCTGTGGCGCTCAAACGGGTGGACCGATTTGAATGCGGTTTTTTTTTGTTTGAAAGGTGAATTAGTCGAGAGTGTTCTTAGCTATGTTTGATGAAAATCAGTCCAAGATGGCCGCCGCTACAAAATGGCGGATGATATATTTTTTCACAACTCCCTTGATATGGGTATCAAATGAAAGGGCTTGACTAGTAGAATAGCACTATTGCAAATTCAAGATGGCCGCCGCCACTAAATGGCGAATGTCGGGGGTTTTTTAAATTTTCAATTTACACTTGTTTAGTATTTGTACCTATGTTATAGCGGCAACAGAAATACGTCATCTAACTATCACGGTTCATGAGATACTTAGGTACAGCCTGGTGACAGACGGACAGACGGACAGACAGACAGATGGACAGCGGAGTCTTAGTACCTAATAGGGTCCCGTTTTACCCTCTGGGTACGGAACCCTAAAAACTAAGCTAAGTAGGTAGGTACCTACTGTGGCTAATTCTGTTGTACACAATCTCTAAACTTAAACTAAATTGACAGGTTTAAAAATAGTGCTATCGCCTTCAGCAGGGAGGATTGTGAAAGAGACAAATATATTAAGACCTGTCATTTTAGTTTAGATTTTAGGAGCTTACGGAAGACTCAGCTGCGATCCAACATGCTTCTCATTAGTACACATAGCACCTCCATAAGGAAATAGTGATCATTAAGACGGTATAGAATAATAATGGATGTCAGATCAATAAATTACCATTGTTGCTCGTTTTATGGTGACTCAGGGGGTCCAATTAAACGTGTTTGATAGGCCTTCGCCCGACCGCGGCTGAGGTCTCACACGCAATAGTTTTTTTTTAATTTACGAGATATTTCGGTCCGTTTTGTTAACAATGATCGAGAATTGGACGATAATTTCTCTGGGTATTGATTATACCTAGACCTACCTTTTATAGGTATCGATATGGTTGGGACTATAGCTACCCCATATAAAGCTTGATTTACACGCATTAAGTTGTCAAGTAGTTAACTAAATTTTAACTTAATTTTAAGTGAAATAATGCATGTAAACAGTGAATTTAGTAATAAGTTGCAAGTTAAAATTTAGTATGCAAGTAAACAAGTAGAATAGAAATTTGTCTATTTTTCGGTAAAGTAGCTGCGCTCTCCACACCCCGCGCAACCCCCGCCGGTGGCTAGAAGTTAGAAATTTACTAAATTACTTGTCTGGATTCGTGAAAACGCTTACTTAAAATTAAGTCGCTTAAAATTAAGTTTTAATAATAAAATTTAGCAACTTAATACGTGTAAATCAGACTTAAGGGTTTGAATAGACGGACTAAATTCGAACTGCGAGATGAACGCAAAAGTGCAGCCAGGACAGTTAGTTGCAGTTGATACGACTGCAACGCACAGCTGCCGAATGACAGGCGACAGTGCAGTCTTTTGCTCGAGAACTGCATGCCGCCAACTCGTTGCGATGCATTTATATCAAATGGAATTGAACTAAAGCATCCAAATTGCAATTTTACAATCGGTTTTTTAAGAACAATTTACGCACATTCGCGTAACTAATTATAATACAGAGTAGGTACAGATAGACCGATTGTGATGTATAGGCACGGAAGACTATATTTCGTTACCAGGTAAAAAACTTCGAAGAGCCAACGTCGCGTGACAGTCGAATAAAAATTAACCAAAAATTGCAAAACTTTTTCTCTCACAATACGAATCGAAGGTCATCGCACGAAATCTTTACTGAAAGGTCGTTGCGACAGATTCTTCGGGTTCCCTAGCATGCTCAACAAACCACATCGGTGATCGGACATCTTGTCTGTTTTTTGTGTTTTAAATATTAATAAGAATGAAGGTAGATGCTTACAATATTTACAATTAATACAATTATTAACCAAATTTTTTTTAATTGTTTCTCACGGAATCGGGACACTAAAACGACCAATATTTTTATACACATACTAGCTGACCCCCGCGACTTCGTTCGCGTGTTTTTTGCGTGCTATAAACTTCACGGAGCCCGAGACCTTTCCAACGAATGCAAAACCGTGGAAATCGGTTCGTGCGTTCTGGAGTTATAGCGTCAGGAAGGAAAACCCGACTTATTTTTATATAGTAGGTAGGTTGATCTGTCATCTACAGATAAATATTTTCAAAAAAAGTAAACTAAGTATAGGTAAGTGTAGTTTTCAAAATACTTGTACGTGTGTATTATGTATAATAAACACCCAGTTGAACTCAGGTCTCAGGACCCTAAGTTTCGAGGTAAACGAGGTAGGTTATATAGTTATATAGGTATCAGCCCCATTGGATTTTGCACTAAACTTACAGCTTTATAAAATAAAAAACGCCTACGGAACCCTTCAAAAACTCCAACAACTCGCACTAAAGAGTTTTTATTGCACATTTTTTGAGTAAATTCGATTCCAAGTTCACGAGGGTTAAATGAACTTCTCAATTTTTTTTTGTTTTTTAATTTGAGATCATATGCAAGCAGAAACAGTCAAATACAACCGGGCGGCGTCAATTTCACGCCGTTTACCTCGGCACAATGCAAAGTGCAACAAGAAACAAAATAATCCGAAAAAATACACAACTCGATTTGCACCGACTGAAAACGCGAGAATATCAGATATTCTCAGAGATTCTGCGAGCTTTTAGGACATTACAATCTTCTAAGAATTTGGCACTAAGTACCTACCTACCTAATCGTGATTTACAGTTTAGATCTAAACCACGATTACTTATTTATTGATTACATAGTTCCGTATTATCTAACGGTTAATAAAAATTATATACCTTTTAAACTGGATACCGATTTAATGGAACGACAGCCGTAAAAATACCTGAGAATTCCTGAAAGATTAAATTTTTTTGATTCGTATAATTCGTAACAATGAAGAAATGCTATGACGCGTAGGTACCTACCTAATAACGTTAACAGTTTTTACGCTGGTAAGTATATAGAACAGAATCTAGGAGAAAACCTTACTTATAATAAGTTATGCACGAAGTTTGTTTTGTTCCGTGACCCTATCTAGGGTAGGGTGGTGCAAGACGGCGCAGTTTGGGATTGAAGCTACATAAGAAGCAAGGGTTATCCGGATGAAACTATGTATTCATAATCATTAATTATCTGACAACAAAACAACATACTTATTACTTATAATATTAAAAAAAAAAATAACATTCACAATAAATCAAAGAAAGCGACTAACGAGAATTGCGCAGTTTTACACATGACGACGTCTTATCGACCGCGCAGTCTTGCACCACCCTACCCTATATATGCACTCGCTGAGAACTTCCACGCCGACTGCTCGACGATCGAGTCTCAGTAATTTATAACTCGTATCTTTTTAATAAGCCACTTCTATAAATGACGATCAAAGTACGACCCCACAGTTTGACAACTAATAATTCCTAATAACCCCCAAAAGCTCGAACCAAATTACGCTAAACGCCGGACTTAACCCTCGAATCGTCGCCGACAATTACGGTTAATAAATAATAATTTAAATAATAAGCGTATACAAAAAGTTGTCGAGAGTACCAGTTTAAAATGAACTCGTCTGTTACTATAATTCGAAACAGTTTCCTCTAGAACATCGTATTCGATGGGTCCGTCTTTGGCGGTTGGTCTCAAAAACGCTGCGCACGTCCCGTAATGGCGACCGGCAACAATCGCGCGGCACAGACGATTATAACGATTATTGTCGATAACTTGTATCGACACCGGCTATTTGGTTAGTCCGTCGATTATCGATAATTTGCCTTCGGGGTACGCTCCTGACGTTGTAAATCGCTGACCGATTAGGTTTTTTTACCTGTTTTGATTGCACTACGCAGTTTAATACACCCGACTACATATTTCCGATAAACACAAAGCAGACGGTAATACGGCGCTTTCCTATATGTTTTATCAAACAACAACTAGGGTAAAACCCGGATAGACGCCCCACTTTTTGAAATGGCCTCCTAACTTTTAAAATATTAATTTATCACAAATAATATTTATGAATATAGCTAGTTTAATCTTTTGGGTTCCATTATGACTTGTTTTTGTTGTCCTAACGATTACAGATTTTGCAGAATTTAACTTTTTGCAGACCCTTTTTTTTGAGGATAGATGCCTACCTGTGTGGATAGATGCCCCACTATGAAAATACTAAAAAGGATAGATGCCCTATGAAAAAAAATAAGCAAAATACATAGTTTAATAAGGTTTTATTATCTAAATATATGTATAAAAGGAAAAGGAAAAGGTGACTGACTGACTGACTGACTGACTGACTGATCTATTAACGCACAGCTCAAACCACTGGACAGATCGGGCTGAAAGAGATAGATGCCCCGAATAAAAACTATTAGGAATTTATTGAAAAAAGAAATAAAAATATAAAAGAACATTAAAAATATTTAAAAAAATTACTTGATATATCTATAGGTATATTAGGGGATAGATGCCTCTAAGGGCACCTATACCTCGAAAAATCGAGGCAACTATCCTTTTTGATATGGATAGATGCCCTTTTATTTATTAAATAAACTAAAAACTAAAGAGCGATTATTTACACTTAGGTGTACACTTATTGAACCAGTGTATTGACATAATAAAAAATATAACAGAATCTACTACTACTTCAAAAGTTATACAACGGCAAATACTCGCCTCTAAAACTTTGAAGGATTTGCCGCGTTCGCTGCGGAGATAATCACACGCACAAGCGAAACAAATTGTTTTAATACAAATGTATGTAGGGGCCTGAGGTTTGGGGGGCCTGCGCTTCTTATTTAAACTATCAATTTTTAGTCGCGAGTTTGGGAAGTCAGGTTTTTTGACACTGAGGCATCTATCCAACTGCGGCATCTATCCGGGTTTTACCCTAGTAGGTATGCTTAATTGCTTACCCATATTAGGTATGTAAAACTTATATTTTCGTAACGACTAAAAAGCTGATCAGCAAAAGATTTGTTTTGACCCTGTCGTCGAACGAAAACGTTTCGTGCAAGTAGATTGGACGTCAACCACAAAAGCCAATGCAGAATGCTCACTTCTTCTCGCAGTTTTATGGTAGAAATTAGAATGATGAAGAAGGAACAAGGATGGAAGTTATTCAGCACATTTTCCGATGTAGGTACCTATAGGTATACAATAGAAAACCAAAAGGTGTTGGATTTTACGTCGGATTTGTTAATTTCACCTGCGTTAATGAGTGATCGATTGCCAACAATTCTTTGGGCGCGGCATCGCGGGAGCGGATCTACCAAGTGTATCTAATGGTCGAGTTGGTAGGTGGGTTGTCAGAGCCCTACCAAATATCGCAGCAGTACCTACCTGAAGCCATGCCGAACCTGAGCCCGGTAAAGTAGGTACACCCGTAACTTCATTCCCGGTGGAATTTTTTTCCGGCATGAAAAATATCCTATAAGTAGGTACTTATTCGTTTTCATGATGCAAGCTACTTATCCTTGTGCCTTTTAGCTCAATCGGATGAACGATACGCGAACGCTTTATGTAGGAGCAGACAAACATAATATGTATACTTATATGTAGGTATAGGTACATATATTTGTAAGATTATACCTACTATAATGGTTAGGATATATATATGTACATCGGCGTTAATATCGTTAAAACGCATCATCGCCAATGTTTTACTGCCAATAACACTATTCCACGAGTCCATAATATAAAATAGAAACTCGGGACTCGCGAGCTTTCAAAAACGCTGCATTAAAAGATCATAAAACTCAAACATAAACGTTTACTGCTACGATTTTACGATCACGCTACCTATCGATCGTTTTTAACGATAAATAAAAATTAATGGTCAGGCAGGACGGCATCGGCACCGCAGTGGCCATGTTGGGCCATCGGCAGCTAGCCTCACAAGGTCCAGCGCCTGCTGCCGCGTTCTCCTCCAATACCACGAGACGGCCAGCAAAATGCAGCAAATCAGCAAATCACGGCCAGCAAAATATAGCTGTGATAGCCTAGTGGTTATAGGACGACCGACTTCTAATCGGAGGTCGTGGGTTCGATCCCGGGGCACGCACCTCTAACTTTTCGGAGTTATGTGCGTTTTAAGTATTTAAATATCACTTGCTTTAACGGTGAAGGAAAACATCGTGAGGAAACCTGCATGCCTGAGAGTTCTCCATAATGTTCTCAAAGGTGTGTGAAGTCTGCCAATCCGCTTGGCCAGCGTGGTAGACTATGGCCAAAACCCTTCTCACTCTGAGAGGAGACCCGTGCTCTGTAGTGAGCCGGTAATAGGTTGATCATGATGAAATACTGAAAAATGCTCTTCGTGTTCCCCTACCTTATATTATTTTCCTTTCACCATCGATAATTTATTATAATTAGATTAACATAGCTCAAATAAAGTATGAACTTATTTTATCCGTCGCTGCAGAGATAAACATAGAGCAACTTTAGAACCTACTGCTGAAAGAACAGCTCTCTCTTAATAAACCTAGATAACAAAGTAAAAATCCCACTACTATATGAATAATCCCTCTTCGAATCTCTAAACACAGCTTTTTATGTATATATCACAGTGTAACCAAGCTGGGACCTAAAGTGGGAAACCCATACAAATCTCATTAACATAGGTATGAACAAGTGTAAATTGAAAATTTAAAAAACCCCCGACATTCGCCATTTTGTAGCGGCGGCCATCTTGGATTTGCAATAGTGCTATTCTACTAGTCAAGCCCTTTCATTTGATACCCATATTAAGGGAGTTGTGAAAAAATATGTAATCCGCCATTTTGTAGCGGCGGCCATCTTGGACCGATTTTCATCAAACATAGCTAACAACACTCTCGACTAATTCACCTTTCAAACAAAAAAAACCGCATTCAAATCGGTCCACCCGTTTGAGCGCCACAGGGGAACAGACAGACACACACACACACACACACACACACACAGACACGTCAAACTTATAACACCCCGTCGTTTTTGCGTCGGGGGTTAATGAATGAACGAAATAGATACCAAGAATTAGATAAACAAAATAAACAAAAATAAAAAGTTACACAGATTCAAATGGCGACCTTAACGCTCAGAAGCGATCTCCAGGCGACCACGCTGCAGAGGATATGATAACCACAGAGAAATGGTAGAGTTGTATCTATGCAAGTAAATAAGAAAATTAAAATTGTATATAACATTCTTACAGAGTCGAAGACTGACCTTCTTCACAAAGACAGACTTTCCTACAATAAACCAACGAACGTTAGGTTGGTAATAATCTGAACGTTCAGAACTTATTGTATATCCATACTCTAATATTATAAATACGAAAGTAGGTAACTCTGTCTGTCTGTGTGTTACGCTTTCACGTTTAAACCGCTGAAATTTCGACGAAAGGTACAGAGATAGACTAGACCTTGTAGAAGGACATAGGCGTGCTTTTTATCCCGGAAGAACATAGAGTTCCTGCGAGATTTTTAAAAACCTAAATCCACGCGGACGAAGTTGCGGTTATCAACTAGTATGTAATTAAATTAATCTATACATCTATATTTATCTATATCTATACATATAATAAAATCGTAGACTTGCCGTATCTGTACATTGAAGATTTTTGCAAAATAATAACTGGGGGATGTTAGGGATAAGTAATAGAACGTAAAACAGCTACTTTTGAAAATTTTGTCTGTTTGTCTGTTTATCTGTTTGTCTGTATGTTTGTGCGCGCATCACGCAAAAACTACTGAATGGATTGAAATGAAACTTGGTACGATTTAAGTTCATACTACGGAGTAACATATAGGATACTTTTTATCCCGAAATTCAGCACGGTTCCCTAGGGAGAGGGGATGAAAGTCAAAACGTGTATTTAGCTGTAATTCAATAACGCGTGGTCCGATTTCATTCATTCTTTTTTTGTTAGAAAGTAGATACTTTAAAGATTACCGACTAATCTCTAAAAGGCTGTATCAATTTTGATGGGACTTTCACTGGCGGATGTTTACATTTTGATCTACCTAAATATCCGTCAGTGAACTTTTTACAGTTTTTAGTATGGTATGAGGTCAAAGGAGCTTAGGAAAAACAAAATGATTCCCATGGGATTTTTCAAAACCAATATCCACGCGAACGAAGTCGCGGGTGTCCGCTTGTGTATAATATAGGTACCTATAATGAATTGCATAATATATAATTCAACTAAAATTTTGCAAGGACACGCATTAATCGAGTCTGAAAATATTACAGGCGTTATTAACTCGATCGGTCCGTCGGATGCAGACACCCGCCCCCGAGCTACCGGGGTCCGGGGTCCGGGGTCCGGGGGTGGGGTACGAAATAGGATTCTATCGCTCTCTTCCATTCCACGCCGTTCGCGGCCCGGCTAGTGATGCGACTCGTCATCCGATTACGATAAACCACGCGAAGGGGGTGGGGGGGGGTGGGGGGGGGTGGAGGTAAACACATGGAATTTGGACGGCTGTTGGACGAACCTACACTAAAATATCTTATTCTTTGATAGTTGGGTTAGTGACAAAAGGGTTCGTAATTTAACTAACGACTTTGGACCTAACTTAAAAATTGTCATTTACATTTACATTTTTTCTTATATAAAAATTTCGGGCAAATGAGCAGCTGGGTCACCTGATGTTATGTGATTACAGCCGCCCATGAACATTTGCAGTACCGGAGGAACCACTCATGCGTTGCCGGCTTTTGAGGAATTTGTTGATCCTCCCCTTTCATCATGATCATGACATGACATGATCTTACTATAATAAAAATGAAAAATAGGTTTAATGAACCAAATTGGGAATATGTAATAAAAGTAGGAATATGACATCTACATTGAATTACATCGATGATTGAATCCTAGACTGTACCCGGTTTTTTAATCTAGTTTTACTTTTACCATTATTAAAAGACTAAAAGTTAACCGAAAGCATCAAAGGACAATTTGCGGCGAAATTTAAAATTATGCACTGGTCGTGAGAATACCTAACTTGAGCAAATATTTTAAAGATTTCTTGAAGCTAATGAATAAAATTGACCAATTAGTTATGTTCAATAGATACCTAGATAGATCAGTAGAATAAAGTCGAGTGACTAATATAAAATCAAATTCGAGACTCGAGCCTATAGTAAACAATAAATAGCAGTAAGGCTAAACGCTCATATACATACCTATACAATTCACTCTCGAGTTTGATGGGACACGTGTGCACGTCACATCACTAAATTGACGACGTGACGCTACCCGCGAGGCTATACAACACCGGATCTTATTGCTGGAGAGTTAAGGATTAAATTGCATCGCCCCCGCAATATTTGCGGTTCAATGGTTTTGTTTACGTCTGTAATTTCGTGTTTTCTACTTTTTTCTCCGGTTGACATTCGTGTCGCGCGAAGTTCGTGAGGACTTTTAGGGCGTTTGTGCACTTACTCGTTTTCGATTCGTTTTCGATTCGTGTTCGTTTTTTTAATGAACATCATAAAAACGTATACGAAATTCACGAATGACATTTGTGCACTTAATCGTGATTTCACTATACGTTTTAAGCATTTCGTAGATAAAACCGTGTTCATAATGTGTGCTGCATTTAATCGTCGTCAGCTTTTCGCACTTCTCTTATACATTCGTAGGCGATCATCACTTAATGACATGACATGACATCATGAAAAAACTTTTTTTAATTACTATCGAAAGAATGTTGCTACTTTCGATTTCATATTGTGTCATAGAAAAAAAGGTTCCTCGGCAAGACACACGTTTTAGAGAATGCATAACTCCAGAAAAAATGCTGGCAGTAACACTAAGGTAAGTGATTATGAATATTTCACACGGTACGGTTAGTATCAAAATTATCTAAGCATACGTCATATATTTTGTGAACATCCCAAGTGGACATTACGCTCTTGTAAGAAAACAGTAACAACTAAGTATCAGAAATGATATTTTTTATGAAATGTTCATATTTTGCTGATAGTTTTTGACTACCAACCACAGGTATGGAAATTTTGATTATACTACAATATTTAGGTATTTTACTCGAAGTAAAACTAATTTGAATGAAACAAACGATTTATTTTAATGCCAAACTAAGTAGGTATTAATTTTTAATAATAATCAACTGCGTTGAATCATGTTTTGTTGGAATTCAAGAAATGCAAATACCTATGTTTTCCAAATACCTCACAACATCAGGACTCATCTCTGCCCTCTTTCCACACACCATTCCACTCGCGTCCTTATTTTAAAACGATTCGATGTGAAGAATTCACGAATATAAAAACACGAAAACGAATCGAAAACGAGTAAGTGCACAAACGCCCATACAGTTATAAGGAAGGCTATGTCGAATCGTGTTTTCACGAAACACGAAAACGAATCGAAAACGAATAAGTGCACAAACGCCCTTACTGGAATTCGTAGTTTTTCGCCCGGTATGAAAATGTGTCGTGAAAAGTTGAGTTTTGATTGCACTGAAGAAAATTTTGCAAGTAATAAAATTACTGCGACAAATCTCGGTAGTAAAGTAAGTTTATAGAATAGAATAGAATAGAAAGAAGAGAAAAGTTTTTTATTCAAATAAACTTTTACAAGTGCTTTTGAATAGTCAGATGAATCTACCACTGGTTCGGAATGCCGTTCCAACCGAGAAGAACCAGCAAGAAACTCGGCGGTTGCTCTTTTCCAAATTTACAATATCAATATTATATTATCGTTATAATATAATATTATCGTTATGGTATTCTTGGTTATTTTTACTAAACTTTCTAGCAACTTTATAATTTATTCACTTTCAATGTGAATGCATACTTATTATAAACAAGCGGACACCCGCGATTTCGTTCGCGTGGATATATATTGGTTTTTAAAAATCCCGTAGGAATCATTTTTCCTAAGCTCCTTTGAGCTCATATCATGCTAAAAACTGTTAAAAGTTCACTGGCGGATGTTTAGGTAGATCAAAATGTAAACATCCGCCAGTGAAAATCCCATCAAAATCGATCCAGCCTTTTAGTAATTAGTCGGTAATCTTTTATTAAATTACAGCTAAATACACATTTTGACTTTCATCCCCTCTCCCTAGGGAACCGTGCTGAATTTCGGGATAAAAAGTATCCTATGTGTTACTCCGTAGTATGAACTTAAATCGTACCAAGTTTCGTTATAATCCATTCAGTAGTTTTTGCGTGATGCGCGCACAAACATACAGACAAACAGATAAACAGACAAACAGATAAAAATTTCAAAAATAGCTTTTTTAAGTTCTATTACTTATGCCTAACATCCTCCAGTTATTATTTTGCAAAAATGTTCAATGTACAGATACGGCAAGTCTACGATTTTATTATTATGTATAGAAGATGTATAGAAGAAGATGTATAGATCTTGCTCGTGAAATGTTCTAAATTATCGTGAAAACTGAAATAAACAAATACACGGATAAGCGCGCATTATACACTAGATAAGGTTACCGTTACGGTTAAAGACCACGAAAAACCCCACTTTGATTTGCACAAGTCGCGATTCTTAATCGTAACCAATAGAGGTACAAATACTGACTTGTGCAACTCATTTTAATCATTTTTTGATCGAAAATTTTAACTTTAACGGTCACTTTACATTGACCGCGTGACGTATAACTGGCTATTAGAGCAGAATAATTGATACATAAAGGTAGTAAATAACTATCTCTTGACTAGTCTAAAGTTTTACCAATAGCAGCTTTTTACTTGCCTAATCCTACTAATATTATAAATGTGAAAGTGTGGATGGATGTTTGTTACTCAATCACGCCGCAACTACTGAACCGATTTGGCTGAAATTTTGAATGGAGGTAGATTATGCCCTGACTTAAAACATAGGCTTTTTATCCTGAAAAAATGCACAGTTCCCACGGGATTTTGAAAAACCCGAAATCTATAGCTACAGCTATAGGTAGATTACTATAGCGAACTTCCTTGATAGTAGGTATAAAGGTTGGAAAAGGGAGCGGGAACGGGAACTGGAAATCCACGATTCCCTCGGGATTTGTGCAAAACCGAAATTCACGCGGGCGAAGCCGCGGGCATTCTCTAGTATATTATAAAGGACTACTACAATTTATTAGTCAAACCAAAGAGTTGTATCACACTCCAAGCATCTCGTTTAAACAAGGGAACACCCAGCACCCAGTCCCTATAGTAAAGACGCTTGAATGGATACCCCTGCCGGCTGCCCGGTAAGGGGGCGATAACACTTATCAATCAAACACACGCGCGGGGTTCTATAAACACGAGAAATAAGAATTAGGTACAACAGGACGATATTGCCGTGCAAACGGAAAAAATACTTTACATTTGATTTAATTTTAATGGTAAATTTTAATTTATTTTTATTTTAATTTATCTAAATTTTAATGTATTTTAATATGTATTAATCTTAATTTTAATGTATAGTTCGTTCGGTAACTTAGTGTCGGTACAGCTGGCGCAGGTTGTCTTAGTATTCTGCTTTTATTTTTATTACTTTTTTTCTGTTTGTCATTTTTTTTCTATTCTAACAGAATCTCCGAATAGTCTGCCAATCCGCACTTGGCCAGCGTGGTAGACTATGGTTAAAATCCTTCTCATTTTGAGAGAAGATCTGTGTTCATGAGAATATTATATTTTATGTTTATGGTTATATTGTAATAAAATACGAATATAAAAAAATATAAAAAGGAAAGAGAATTGTAATGAAAACATATGAGTAGGTATAAAACGCCAAAACCCCTTGTACCTGTACACCCCACGCGGCATGCTTTGAAGTCACGGCGGTATCTTTGGCAAAATACCGCGCGGCGGAGGCGGCAAGACACAAAAGGCGACCTTAAGAAAACGAACAGACTATACCTAGATATTACGGGAATATGCATGATGTAACTTATAGTCTGTTCATTTTCTTACGGTCGCCCTTTGTGTCTGGCCGCCTCCGCCGCGCGGTGTTTTACCAAAGACGCCGCCGCGACTTCAAAGCATGCCGCGCGGCGTGTACAGGCACAAGGGGGTTTGGCGTTTTATACCTACTCATATTTTTTAATTAAAATTCTCTTTCCTTTTTATATTTTTTTATATTCGTATTTTATTACAATATAACTATAAACATAAAATATAATATTATCATGAACACGGGTCTTCTCTCAAAATGAGAAGGATTTTAACCATAGTCTACCACGCTGGCCAAGTGCGGATTGGCAGACTATTCGGAGATTCTGTTAGAATAGAAAAAAATATTACAAACAGAAAAAAAGTAATAAAAATAAAAGCAGAATACTAAGAGCACCTGCGCCTGTACCGACACTAAGTTACCGAACGAACTATACTTTCAAATGATTTACGTACCTACATTGCATGATCTGAAGATGGTAAATATGTTAAGATGTATGTAAATCGCTAGTAAGCCAAATCTATACTAATAAATAAAATTGAAGTGTCTGTCTGTAATATCGAAATAACTACCTCATATTAAGCTCATATGGTTATTTGAACGATACTATAACCGAATCACACGTTTTTAAAATTTTTGTCTGTCTGTCTGTCTGTCTGTCTGTCTGTCTGTCTGTCTGTCTGTCTGTCTGTCTGTTTGAACGGGCTAATCTTTGGAAGGGCTGAACCGATTTTGACGGGACTTTCACTTACAAGTAGAGAATTAACCAGGGAGTGACATAGGCTACTTTTTTAACCGACTTTCAAAAAAGGAGGAGTTGTGTTTTTCTACCTATGTATACCGATATCTCCGAGATTTCTGAACCGATTTGAGTAATTTTTTTTTTAATCGATAGAGAAACATTGCGACACTGTCCTACAAAAAATTTGGATTCCAACTCCTCAATCCTGATGCTGTAGGGGATCTGATCCCCAAAACTAATGGGATTTAGGCACTGTCGGTTATTTAAATTGATATTGGGGATACCAATTAAAGACTTTATTGTTGAATGACCTCGAGTAGGTACATGTCCAACTCCTCAACCCTGATGCTGTAAGGAATTGCATTCCGAAATCGTAAGGATCCCACGGAATTTTTCCGTTTTGTGGACGGGTTACTATTTACTACAAATAGGCTACTTTTTGTTCTGGAAAATCAAAGTTCCCACGAGATTTTTACAAACCTAAATACACACGGGCGAAGCCGTGGGCATCATCTAGTAAATAAATAAATAAATACATTGTTTTTAGACATTTCTAATAACCTCCTTTTCTTATACCTGTTCCTTTACTTGTCAAGTGCTGAGCACAGGTCTATCTTCATATTAAATAATAATAATTAATCTGTCCGTTCGTTCTTTACCTATATGCATTTGCGTATCGTTTACCTATAGGTTATATCCTATAGTCGGGCAGCCCTGGAACAAAATTTTTAGTGATTAATAACAAGCTGAATTTTCGTGAGCAGGTTCGTTTCGACGAGACGAACAACTTTTTTATTTATAAAAATTCTCGATGGAGGTAGCTAATCGAGTGGGGAGGTGTTAAAAATTTCGATTCACTCGGGTGGGAAATTGTTCCACTAAATTTGTAGGACTATATGACCATTTCATTACACAAGTATTTACTAAGCTGCATACAAAAAATCAGCTGGTTATTAATAATATTCTACAGTGTCCTCCACTCCGAATATTTCCAAAAAATGAGGTTAAAAAAATGATTAAACATTATTAATAACTAGCTGATTTTTTGTATGCCGCTTAGTAATTATTTGTATAATGAAATGGCTACATAGTCCTACAAATTTAGTGGAACGATTTTCCACCCGAGCGAATCGAAATTTTTAACACGTCCCCACTCGATTAGCTACCTCCATCGAGAATTTTCATAAATAAAAAAGTTGTTCGTCTCGTCGAAACGAACCTGCTCACGAAAATTCAGCTTGTTATTAATCACTAAAAATTTTGTTCCAGGGCTGCCCGACTACTAGACTTAGGATACTTTTCATCCCGGAAAACTTTCTCAACGGGATGAAAAGTTCCGCGGAAACTAAGTCGCAACAATCAGCTAAAATAAAAAGATGCTTTAAATTATTTTTTTCATACCACATTCATTTTCTAAGGGTTGTTGTACAAATACCCGCGGTCGAGCTGGCGGCTGTTTGCCTTGCAACAAATACGGGGTGCTCCGGATATGTTTTTGTTTAGAGTGGCTACGCTCTGACGCTTCTACGTCATGCCAGCCTAGGACGTAGGTACTTTTTGTAGAAATACTTTTTAGGGTTCCGTACCCAAAGGGTAGAACGGGGCTAAAACAGATTGAGGTATTAAGTTAATTTTTATAACCATACGCTTAGGTAGGTCTGCAATATTTTTCATTTCAATTTTTTTTTTATTAATCCATGGCAAAGAATACCTGGGTAAAGAATCTTCTTCCTGTCACCCACTATCGCATTGCAAGCAACCTAGGAGTACGCCTAGTAGTATTACGTGTAAGTACCTATTGGAGCTTTACTTATAAGCTACTCTTTGGTGACCCTTTTTTCAAGAAGAAAGTCCTTGGTACAAATGAATCATAAATTCACTAATTTCCTAATTTGGAAAACTTATATTTGCGATTTATTTTATTGAATTCATACGGTGTAACTACTATAGTTAAGCTATTAAACTATGTACTAAATATTATAAGTAAATTATTATTAGGTACCATAAAATATTTTAATATCAAAAATATTTTACCGCCCTCTCCATGGCAGCGACAAATCGTTGGTGAGTGGAGTCTAAAACAGTGATTTCTGCATTTAGAGAGCGAGACGTCTTCAGTAAAGAAGAGTACTAAAAATATATACATAAATAAATAATAAATTAATTAAATAAATAAATTTTGCTTGAGATATCATGATTTTTAGTGAAAAACGGCAAAGTAAAAAGATGCAAATCTAGGTTTCGTATTTCGCCTATTTTAGCAAATATTTGGCAATTTTTTACATGAACTAAAGACATTTGTAATTATAATGAAGTAACCTATGATAAGACTTCGGTCGTTTTTCAATTTTCTAGTTTCTTATATAGTTTATTTACGCACGAAGTTGCCCCAAAATTTGCCCAAAAATAGTGATTTTTCAAGCGTCATAACTTTCAAAATAAATATAATTTTACTAATATTTTTATTTTATGGCATATATAATGGAGATATAAATTGATATCTGGCTTAACTTTAGACCTATTGCGATAAATATTAGAATAATAGGCGTAATACGTTTGTATGGAGAAGCGCGTGAAGAGAGCGGCCTTAAGAGAATTATTTACATAATAATTCTTATTATATCTATCTGGCTCTACATTACAATCCTCGTCAAAATTCCTACAAAGGGATAAGGATAGATAGCATCTCCCTCTCCCTCGCGTGCAGCGAACTGATACAGATAATATATGATACGGCAAACAAGTAATCGTTTCCACTAGCTAAACTAAGCCCCGGAGGAGATTAAGCGACCATCCCCTGCAAGGGTAAAACTTGTGCGCGGTGCGTTTATGTGTATTGCTAAATATTTTTTATTAAGTACTATTTTTATATTAACTAGTTGTAGATCATCACCATTCATCATCATCACTATCAACCCATTACCGGCCCACTACAGGGCATGGGTCTCCTGCCAGAATGAAAACGGTTTAGGCCATAGTCTAGGTACGCTGGCCAAGCACGGATTGGTATAGACCAGTAGTTCCCAAAGTGGTCCAGGTGGACCCCAAGGATCCACGGGAGACTCGACGGAGGTCTACGTTTGCGTGACAAAAAACGGGGGGTTCACAAGTCGTAAGCGGGGGTCCACGAAAATGTATCTGCTTTCGATAGTGAAGACTTAAATATTGGCTTGACTTCACCTAACAATGTAGGCAGATAATATTTTAAGAAGCCTAGCGACTGTTACTTCTTATACTACTTATGTAAAACTTGCATATTCAGTACTTAACTTTACAGAACTTTATTTTTGTGACATCCACTCACAGCACAATCAATTGACCAATCACTTCTCCCTTTTTTTCGAAAACTATTAATTCCATGGTTGGAACTCAGCCGCAACGCAAATTTCCATAGTAAGATCTAATCTTCACATTTTTTGTCGAGTTTTGGGAATATGGTAGAAATGTAACTGTAGGGGGTCACTGGAACTAGCTAAATTTTGAAAGTAAGATAAAGTTTGGGAACCTCTGGTATAGACTTTATACGCCTTTGAGAACATTATGAAGAACTCTCAGGCATGCGGGTTTTTCATGATATTTTCCTTCACCGTTAAAGCGAGTGATTGTAATTGCTTAAAATGCACATACTCGTAACTCCGATAAGTTGAGGTGCGTGCCGGGGATAGAACTCGGTCTCGCTAAAAGCGAGGCCGAAGTCTTAACTACTGGGCTATCACCGCTATCTATTGATCAATAATATACAAATACATATCTTATTGGCCTTTGGTTTCCATATATAGTAGATACAGTAAGAGTTTATTTAGTTTTTTAATCATTCATCCAAAGAAAAAAAGTTGATGATTGCCAATGTTTTCCAATCGCCACAGATCATATTTTGTTTTCGAATTTTTCCAATCATAACTCGTTTCAAATACAATATTTTCACGTTTTTCATTCCATTACACTCGTCCCAATTTCCCTTGGCTATTTATTTACGCGTATTATTCCAGTAACAATGTCTAAACACAATTACCCTGTGCAAATAGACGGCGCCGCGGGCGAGCACATGTTGTGGGTAGGCGCGGGTAAACAAGACAACCCCATTGATAGGTATTTTATCCCCGATTTTATTTTATATCCGCACACGCGTTGAAATATATGTAAAAATGTTTTAAAATTATAATATTAATCTAGATTCTAACATTCATGTTACTTTTTTATATTTTTTTCATGAAAAATACATACATACATATTTTTACTCCATCAAAACTCCATCATATTGACATTCCCGAAAAAAATGTTGGTTAATTTCACGAAAAAGCTTTTATTGCAATACATCCCTTAATGCATAAGTAATAAAAGTCATAGAACGAGTCATCGTAAAATGAACCAACTACACGAAAGTATAAGAAAATATAGAACTTTCGAATGTACTATAGTGAACGTATTTTTAATATTTTGAGTCTAAATTAAAACCACCAATCCCATGGGTTTTATTGTAATAACGCTCTTTTATTACCTACCAATTTAATGATATTCAAAGCCGAAGACGATACAGTAGCGCAAACCGAATACATTAACCACGATTAACAAAGATTACGTACCTACCTACTAATCAACCTTCTAAGAACCAGTAATACCGGATCTTTAATCGTAATTGAAGACAGAAGGTTTCATACGGCCCAAAATAATATCAAAAACTCATCAGACCTTTTCAAATAAAATTATATAGATATCAAACCCACGATCAAAATATTTGTACTCTTGTATTTAATTTCCCTAAACTCTCGTGTCTTGTCTACAATCCGTCATTTTTTCTCTAACCACGTAAAGGTGTTGTCTACGACAAGCGGTAAAAAATAGAAATAAAAAAGACGCCTATGGTACTACCGCGTGGAGACGTAGCTAATGTGTAATGCGATTGGGTTTTTGTCCAGTGCCTCGATCTTTTTTGTTTCTTTTTTCTCTCGGATTCGGTTACGGTTTGTATTGATCGAGAAATCCGATTTCGAAATGGGTGCTCCGAGTTTTATTGTTGCCACGATACGTTCTTAAACAATAAAAAAACGCATTTAAACCGAGAATGCAATTCTCACATGTCACGTTCAGAAATTGAAGGGGACCTGGCCTGGTCGTGTTTTAGAAAAGTAATTATTCAACATCGATTGGGTTCGACTCGAGGTGAGGACAATAATAAAAGAACTAATTTATTTTTTCATATAGCAACATTGCCTTCGATTGCGAACGTGATATCGTGTGCAGTTGTTTGACTGATGTTGCGCAAAGTAATGCTTAGTTTGAACAGTTATAGCGGCCAATTTCAGACCAATTTAGTTGTTGACATATTGTTATTATCTATTTATTATGGCATTGACCATTTGTGTGCTAACTGGGGTCACTAAAATTTCCCTTCTATTAGAACTTCATTCAATAAGAAAATAATGTAATAATAAGTTATTGTATTGCATCATCAAGAACGAGTAATTGCTCTTATTTTAAGTTCTCAGACTATAATCTACATAATTTTATGAGGCGTATCGGCTGCTTCAATAAACTCATAATTTCGTACGAGGTTTTCACAATGACCATACAATTTAAGAGTCGAGGTGTTAAAAACTTAAAATTAAATAAAATACCAATAAAGTACTCACAATGCGTCGGCGCCTTCCCCGCTAAGTAATCCTCTTTACATATAAATTTGTTGTCGTCTAACACATACAATTCTTCGCCGGTGGACAGTTGCTTCCTGCAGACCAGGCAGGTGAAGCAATTGAGGTGGAACACCTTTTCCCGTGCTTTCCTAACTAGGTCTGATGGGGATATTCCGTGACCGCAGCCGCTGCATTTTGTACCGTAACGTCTGTAAACAAAACGTTAGTAATTGTTATTCCGAATCGGCCTTCGTTCATCATTACCACTTGCAATAAAGTGAAATAGTTTAAATATATTCGACCTTACTACAAAAAATTCAACAAGCTTAAACAAGTGTTTATTTTAAACCATACAACTATTGGCAGATAAATGTCATCAGACAGGTATTTAGCACATTTCAGCCGCGAAACCGTAGCAGGGGAATTAAAGGGATAGATGCATAGTCAAATATGTAATGTATGGCAGTATTTTTAAAGTTTTGCTTTTGTGGGACATAACTAACGCAAGTTTGTTCTAACTTTATTCTAACGCAGACGTTTGACTATGAATCATCATTTTCGTTCAGCTACTAATTACTATGGTTTCCCGGCAAAACGTTAATTTAGAAAAAACAGTTTCTTTATGCTTATGCATCTGTCAAACAGAAGCGAAACCATAGTAAATCTGCCTGCCTAATGCAGAAATTTCACTATGAATCTATTCCTTTGTTCCGCTGATACGGTTCCGCGGTGGAGATGTGCTATAAGCCTTAAACTTGTTTAAATTTTTTGTGGTAAGACTTATTTAAATTTTTAGACTGTGAGTATTTGTATAGTAGAAGTTATATTTGTTATTTTATGTGCTATCCACAGTGCTATCTATAAAAAGATATTTAACTTTAACAAAAACTATAAATTCCCCAGATAATTATATGCAATTCCTCACAATAGTAAACTGAACATAATATTGCGTGATTTAAAAACATTTGTTAAACTGTTTTTGAATCGATTTTATCTGACATTGATGTCCAGCTGATTGCTAAAGACCAACTTTACCATAATAACCCATATAAATGCCGACTGCTAGATTAAAAATCGAATAAATCACCACCGACTGCCAGATTTTACGTCAATCTATGATGAAATATTAATCGTAAACATAATTTAGACGCCTCTTGACTTCATCGAGATGTTGGTAACCTATCAGTAAATCTATAAAATATAATATTCACATTCGTTAACTGGTTCGGAGAGTTATGTTAAAATGCAAATGTTAAAGATTATGCTCTGTAAAGATTGATCCCGGAAGCTGTAGTAGCGGGCTTAATGAATGTTTCACAACTAGTAGAGCATCCTATTTTGTGCCAACCCACATATTTCTACAACTTTAAGAGTAGCTTTTTGGAGATGCATCAACTTGTATTCAATTTCATATTCAATATTAAAATGATATGGCACCTATAATAGCGTTATATGAAATCGTCTTGACCATAAACTTACTTACTTCCTGTGCTTAGTTTAATCGCCTATGTGGAAATATTATGTTTCTCTCAGCAATACTAAAGTAAGCAACACAGCATTTCATTTTAGTCCATGCAATTATAAATCGAACCTCCTTTTTTGAAGTCGGTTGAAAATATAGCTTTCTCGTCTGGAGATATACCTATGGCTAATATCTCTAGTTCCCGACCCTAATGTTTTAGTAACAGAATTAAGTTAAAATAAATAAAATAAAATAACTTTTTATTATTATATATTAAGCTGTGATAGCCTAGTGGTTAGGACGACCGACTTCTAATCGGAGGTCGTGGGTTCGATCCCGGGCACGCACCTCTAACTTTTCGGAGTTATGTGCGTTTTAAGTATTTAAATATCACTTGCTTTAACGGTGAAGGAAAACATCGTGAGGAAACCTGCATGCCTGAGAGTTCTCCATAACGTTCTCAAAGGTGTGTGAAGTCTGCCAATCCGCTTGGCCAGCGTGGTAGACTATGGCCAAAACCCTTCTCACTCTGAGAGGAGACCCGTGCTCTGTAGTGAGCCGGTAATGGGTTGATCATGATGATGATGATGATGAACTTTTTATTATTCCTTACAATTAAAGTACTTAACATAGTTTACACGAAACAAATAAACATTAACAATAGGGGTATATATTTAAAATATGTAATAAATTTTCAGTTTTATAGTGCTAGGTTCGTATGCATTTCCTAAATTTACAATATTATTATTTACAATTTTATATATAGATACTATTTTGTCTCAATTTTTCGCGCTTTTTCATTTTATTCTCGAGCTCTCTTTACTTGACAGATTACACCTTAAGGTGTAACAGAATTAAGTTATTACACAAGAAAAATCTTGTTTCCAACCCATACCTTTTAAAAGAACCCTCTTTACCTTTTCGACGAAACAAAAATGTTCTTGAAACTACATTACAACTACTAAAGATTTTTCAAAATCAGTTCAGTAGTTTAACAGATTATTCAAAGCAACAAACTCACAGTATAATATTAGTAGACCTGACTAAGTTGCGTTTCCCACGCTATGCTGGTGACTTGATCCAGTATTTTTTTTCTTTCTGGTAGTCATTACATTTATTGTAAATTCATGGTCAAGCCAACCTGATTTGCTCACAGTTGTAACGAAAGGGTCAAGTGCAGCAATATTGTAGTACGCGATAATTACCTTTGCTAGAGAAAAAGAACCAGTTCATATTAATTAGACTAATTATAATCATCATATCTATGTATTTAAAGTTTTATTCATGGAAGGAGATGCCAAAGATATCGTCGGCGTTGTTATAGAAACTATAATTATTTATAACCATACTTGCATTCTATATTTAAAACCACATAAAAAACATCATCATAATCTACCGCTCTTAAATAATTATGTCTAAATGATATCAGTATAGTAATTTGGTACTCAATAAATTCCGAAAACAAACGGACGAAAGTTCAAAACATTTATTTTGGACTCGGAAGATCCATGACCTTCAACAATTTTTTCTACAACTGCTCGTTATTGTAAACTAACCGAAAACATTCGTCTCAAGTTTTTATATGGCAGCTTGTTATAGATCAACCGTTTATGACAGACATAAAATTTAGAATTATGCGTTAACGGTGTCAGTCAGATTCGTGAGTAATGTTCGAAGCGGTGATTTTTAGGTCAATACCAAACCCGAGCCGCGGCGGTCGTGATGACAGTCGCTTTATCGACTCTTAGCACGCAACCGGTCAATTGGCACCTGTTTTTACATTAATCTAGTTAAATCGAACGCAAGTCCAGTTAAGAACACATCAGTGCTCTAAGGGACCGCATAAACTTATGGTAGGTTCAGATCTTAGCGCTTTTCTCGCTACAAACAGTTATTAGTTAATAAAATAATCTATTAGACATTCATAAAAATAATATTTACTCTCATTTAGAGAAACAGACTAATTAAATTTAAGAGTTAGAAATTAAAGAGAGAAGTAAAATATCAAATTTTAAATTGTACGGTTAGTTATGACAGAAATAGCTGGATACAGGCATGATGTGTTTACAAAAAATAATAGCATTATATGAATCAATATCTGTATAATTATATTATTTTATTAGTTTTTTTGGATATCAAAGTGTTCCATCTTGCCTTGTTCTCCTCTGTGGTGGATTCATAATTGAACGTAACCAAAATTGATATCAGTAGGAGTATAGCAGATAGTCAGAGGGATTATACGGGTTATATATTTTTATTTTTGTATGTTTTTTGATTATGTATACCTAATCATAAAATTATAATAATCTAATTATAATATTATGATAAGTAGATAAGGAGATCTGTCATATAATCGAGACAATAAAACAATTTCAAATGCTCAAAAGTAAAAAAAAAAAAAACAAAAATAACTCCATGTCAGATTTAGATTTTAGTTGTATCGTAATTTGTATCTGTTAAATACATTTTTTTCATTATTTTATCGTCGCACTGAATTATTACCAGGTCCATTTGCATAAACGATGTAGGCTGCATGAATAAAACATAAGCCCGCTTTGGCGCGAACTGGCGATCCGCCATGTTCACCGTTCAGTTTCATCGTCGCCGCCAATTTTTAAATTGTTTGAAATTCGAGAAAGAATTAATAAAGAAATAAATAATAGGTACGTATGGTTTGGTAATTCAATAAATAAATTATTTATTTAGCAAAACAAAAAAAATTTAGTTTTTACCTACTTACTATAAAAGTTTCTAGAGAGATAACTAAATTAAAAAAAAATTAAATACTTTGAAATATATTTAAAGTGAATGAATTTCAAATATATATATCGTGTAAGCTTTTTTTTTCATCTGACGCGGTAGGGAAACGAGAAAATTAACATCGACGGAGGTTTGAGTCGATGTGCTTGCAGCTAGATAGATGATCATATTGATCATACAGCAAAGTGAGACAGGCTTGGCTTGTCGCTAATCTTGTTATGCAAAAAACCCATGGTTTCAAAGAGAGTTTATTTTTAGACTTTGAAACTCGCACCAATTAGGCATACTCTACCTACGTACCGCAAAAGAATAGAACTGAATTAGTAAACCGCAAAACGGTGACAAAAAGAGGGTTTTCTGAAAATAATTTAAAACAAACAATAATAGGCCAGTGTTAACCTACGGAAATGACGTCACTTAAAGTGAGGAAGCCGAAATGTCACCCAATGAAGTCATCAAGGAACCCGCTATCAAAAACGCAAACTCTTTAATGGTTCCGTAACTACATTATTGTCAAAGTTTTGGTTTTCTTTAAACTTAATAAGTATAAGTTTTGAAATTCATGTAAGAACACGATTTCTACGTTTCGAGTAAGTAGAGATAGAACTACAATCTGAAAAATCGGAATAGAACATAAACCTGCAATAAGACGTTCCAAAATAACAAAGACATTTAAATTTTATTAATTAATTTGTGTAGTTTATTTCAGTTTTTGAGTAGGTACCTAACTACAGCTAAATCCACCATCTGTTCTTGAGTCACATTTCCATGGAGAAGCTGACAAGAAACAAGCCAATGCAGTTTTGCTTGTATAATATGAACCGCGTAGGCATTAAAACAGCGGAAGCACTAATGAACCCTTTTCCGCTGACCTGCGATATAATAACTTTTTTTACACTTTTGGGCGCCATACGATTCAACAAAATATTTGTTTCTTACTTTAATATCTACCTACTTGATAACGGCAATTATGTGGTTTTCGGTTTCAAAGCAAAAAATACTTGGTGAGTTCGTAGTTTTACCGGGATCCGGAGGTTAACGACCAAGTCTAAGGTTCAGTCTTGTAGGCAGAGACGGAAGATATCCAAAATAGAGTAGGTACAAAGAGTAAAGCTTCATGTAAGTAGGTTTGTACTTCACTGTTTATACCTGCACTCGGCCTAGCAAACAAAATATAAAGCAACAACCGAGGCCTGTACGGTCATTGATGTTTGAGTTCGTTTTTAACCCCCGACGCAAAAACGACGGGGTGTTATAAGTTTGACGTGTCTGTGTGTGTGTGTGTGTGTGTGTGTGTGTGTGTGTGTGTGTGTGTGTGTGTGTGTGTGTGTGTGTGTGTGTGTGTGTGTGTGTGTCTGTCTGTTCCCCTGTGGCGCTCAAACGGATGGACCGATTTGAATGCGGTTTTTTTTGTTTGAAAGGTGAATTAGTCGAGAGTGTTCTTAGCTATGTTTGATGAAAATCGGTCCAAGATGGGCGCCGCTACAAAATGGCGGATGATATATTTTTTCACAACTCCCTTGATATGGGTATCAAATGAAAGGGCTTGACTAGTAGAATAGCACTATTGCAAATTCAAGATGGCCGCCGCCACTAAATGGCGAATGTCGGGGGTTTTTTAAATTTTCAATTTACACTTGTTAGTAGCGAGAATCTCCTTCTGCGCTTCTAACGAATTTAGTCGATGTAGCTTAAAAAAGTGGTCTTACTGTACCTACTGAATATATTATGATCAGCAATGAGCCACCACCACCACCACCACTACAGCCTTTTAATGTCCCACAACTGGGCACACGCCTCCTCTCTCATGGGTGAGGGGGATTTAGAGTTTAGACCCGCCACGCTACTCCAATACGGGTTGGCGGGCTTTAACGACTATTATCACATGGTAGTGATAATAACCGTGACCGATCGCTTAACGTGTTCTCCGAGGCACAGGGGTGAAACACTGCCAACTACCAACTCCGGGCTAGCACTGAGAATTTATTGACAGAAAAACCAACAATTTTTGCCCGACACCGACGCGGGAATCGAACCCAGGACCTCATGATCTGCAGTCGAATATGCTAACCACTAGACCAACGAGGCAGTCAATGAGCAATGGTCAACAATTATTATAGAAATATTGTGAGTTTGTGACCATTATTATATTCTGCTCATCTCAACTTCATAATATTATGCATAAAATACTTAATTATTTAAATCTAGGTGAGTTCTTAAATTTTTGTGTCTTGTTGTTACAATTTGTATTGTTTGCCACAATATTTAATAGTTTTAATCGTTACAGTGGCTGACTTGTATGATGCCATGTTCGCAGTCAGTCGCTTGGATTCATATCTACAACGTTAAATCATTGTGTTGATTTTGTCGTGTAACATGTAGCATATCTCCTCAAATCTTTTTCACAAGTCAAATTCCTTTATAATTTGAGAACAAGCATTACATAAATGGTGCAAAATCGTCATTTATCACGTCATATATCTTGTAATTCATTTCATACATAACTGATAACAAATCGCAAACTTGCAGGCAAAATTTGCGTTCTTATTCTGTTTTCAACTCCAAATTGAGTTTGTTACCCGAGAGTCTAGATTTTGTTTTTTCTTCAGTTTTCAACATTACACGTCTTCTTGCGCTATTTTCGCTTTTTTGCGGACATTTTCAGGTATTTTTTGTCTGGCGACTTTTGCAAGACAACAAAGCGCTTCCTTGGCGTTGTAAAAAGTAATCTAAAGAAATCGTATTCGAAGAAACTAGTTTTTGGCCCTGGGCGAGCCTACATTGTCTACCGATTCGCAACGTCTTGCGTCTTCTGTGTTACAAAAAAATGCTGAAGCGTCAATTATACTAGGCACGTATTTTTCATTCCTATTAAGTTTTCTTTTCATCAGTCTTTGCGCGCAACGCGCGTTTGCTCAAGAATAAATTATTGCGGAGTACGAGAAAAGTTTTGAATGTAATCATCCTAGACTATTGCAATTTTTTCTCGACCCTTTGTGCAATTGAACTCTGTATTATTTTGTCATTAGTCTAGACGTGCCAGTCCTGGAGTAGATATTTCATTTAGCCAACCTATTTCTATAGCTCTCCAACATTTTGTACCTAACCTCTCTCCCGCAGCCGCGGCGGGCGCGATTCCAAACCGCTCCGTGAGCGCTCTCCGTAGACTTCTCAAACCAGCGTTAGCGATAGGTAGGCTACCTATGTAGAATAAAAAATCATCTTAGCTTCATCTTACATTGAAACTATAAATGTTTTTACGTCTCATCTCTAAGTTTGTATGTGTATGCACATTGCAAAGGTAGATTAGATACCTACCTCAGTACCTACGCATAGATAGGTATGATGCGACTCGACGGTAAGAAGAAAACTCATACAGAGCAAACAAACATCTGCGCGGTGCAGGAGGGCTGGCGTTTAACTTAACAGTAGGAGTTTCTTCCGAGCGCTCTCCATACAAATGAAGTTTGATTCTTATTTGAACATTATTACTTAATCAAAGTGTCTGTGTAGTATCCGTGTCTTTGATTTGTAAAATTTCGAAAAAATGTATAACTTCAAAGTTTCAGGTTTGAAATCTCTTTGAATTTTTCGAGGCTCATTGTGCTAGTTTTTCAATATCATTAAATCAATTCAAAACGAAGTAGGTGGGTATCCTACTAATATTATAAATGTGAAAGTGTGGATGTTTGGATGTTTGGATGTTTAGATGTTTGGATGTTTGGATGTTTGTTACTCAATCACGCCGCAACTACTGAACCGATTTGGCTGAAATTTTGAATGGAGATAGCTTATGCCCTGACTTAAAACATAGGCTACTTTTTATCCCGGAAAAGTATTCCTGTGGGACTAAAATAGATATAGACTTCCAAAAACGCGATAGATGGAGTTGACTGTTCTTAGGTAGGGTTTTCTTACCGGTTATCGTCCATTTAGTGGAGTTACTGAGTTTGAGAGGGTGAAAATATATGTTCTATAAAAAAAATTAAGCAAAAACTTGTTAAAATATACTTCTAGTATAGTCTATTTTCATTGCATGTTAGTATTTTTTTAGTCAGATAACTAGTTTTTTTTTAATCCTAATAAAAAGCTCAAAATGCCGATTTCACCGGTTATCGTCCACTAAATCTAGTTATCGTCCACCCTTGTACCTGTTATCCGTCCACTGATTTCTATGAGAAATTTACTATGAAAAAGTATGCATGTAATGAGTAAGTAATTGAATATGTAATATTAACACCACTTTAATATGTATTTAATATCTATACCAATTAAAATTAACTTCCTGTCCGTCTTTACGAAATATATGGGTTTTTATTAGTGAACTTATGTTTACTTATACATTATTAAAAAGCCACATAACCGTTTATAAAAAATTTGTTTTCTGTTTTTCGTCTATTCGTAATATGTACTTACTTTTCAAAACGGCTGAACCTATTTTGACAGAACTTTCACAGGGTGATAAAGAACTTTATACAAAGTGATGTGGTCTTTCTACGCATACGCAATAGCGGTCAACTGCTTGTTTTAAAATAAAACAGATAAAAAACTATTGCCTTGTTAACGCGGTTTATAGAGTCTACAATATGACATAATATCTTTACCAACTTTGCGCCTATCTATCTTGCATCGTCTTTTACCACATCGCACTTACATTATATAAAAGTAGGTACATATAATTTGGCAGCCTCCCTGGCATGGCGCAGGGGTAAGTCTTATTAGTGGAAGGTCCTCTACTTGATTCTTGGCAGACCAATTTGGTAAATTCAATTTAATAATTTCAAAATTGTCTCTAGTCTAGTATGCCTTACTTCCAAATCATTTAGCGTTTAAGGGTACGGATTTTGCTGTACCTCTTTCAGGTTAGCCCGCATCCATTTTAGACTGCATCGTCACTTAACATCAGATGAGATCGCAGTCAAGGACTAACTTGTAGATGAATAAAAAATAAATTATAGATATGAGTAATAATCAAAATTCGCCTAAATAATAACATAATATTAAAAAATATGTGTTATTCATACAGTTTAAAATATAGGTGGACGGATAACCGGTGCACTTCAGATTCTCTATTTTAAATTTCGTCCACAAATTATAATGATCGACAATACTATCTTAACTTATAAATATATCAAAGTTCCAAGGAGAAACACATAAAATATAAGATAATTATTTTGTCAAACAAGTTTAATTATTTATATTTTTACTAAATCTATTTATTTTCAAATAATAGCTTGGTGGCCGAAACTTAGAATATTTATTCAGTGCAAATTTAGATATCGTCCACGCGTGATTTTGAAGACCCATAGTTTTATATATAATGAGAAAAAAGTGGACGAAGACTAGTCACTAACTAGTGTATGTGTATAGGGATTCGAATTAATAAACTTAATTCCAATTTTGTGCACACCTCGATTGATAGCAAGACTACCTAAAATTAAGACGCTAAACCTGTGTTTGACCGCCCGGACGATAACAGGTTTTCTTAAGAAAATAGTGAACTAGTTGTCGTCCACCCCTTTTATTTGTATTCTAATGTAATCAAAAGTAAAAAAACACGTTCACAGTATTTTATGAAACATAAGTAAGTGCTACAAAGAAGAATCAAACTAAATCTTATAGTAAAATGATTAATAACTTCCCGTGATAGTTGAAGCATGCCACTAATTTTTTTGCTCCACACGGCTCATTTTCATTCCTTAATTGCATACTCAAAATTCGATCGCTTTGTTTTCAAAGAAACTTAAGTGAAATAGACTTTTTTCTTTCTCTGTGTCTTGATAAGACATTCAAGTTGGCATAGAGATGCATTATTTTTATGTAAGTCTTATAATGTTTCTATTTTTAAGCGTTTCTTAAGAGTGATCCGCTCGGTGGACGATAACAGGTGCGTGTCCGGAAACCGGTGTTCCTACCCTAAATCACGCTCACATAGCACATTATTACAATAGTTGCATGCATCTGTATGCGTATGCACTTTTTATGCTGGAAAAATCTACAGTTCCCACGGGATTTTGATAAAAACGAAATATATATCTACAGCTATAGGTAGATTACTATAGCAAACTTCCTTGAAAGTAGGTATAAAGTTTGGAAAAGGGAGCGGGAACGGGAGCTGGAAATCCACGATTCCCTTGGGATTTGTGAAAAACCGAAATTCACGCGGGCGAAGCCGCGGGCAGAATCTAGTATGGAAATAACACAGACATAAATTATAGTGAATACGAATAGGTATCCTACATTAAGAAGTGTATCTACTTCTCTTACTTTTTTAGGGTTCCGTACCTCAAAAGGTTAAAAAAAAGGAACCCTTATAAGATCACTTTCTTGTCCGTCTGTCCGTCTGTCTGTCCGTGTGTCACCACCGATTTTCTCAGGAACGGACCTAGCAAGTTGAAATTTATACCAGATACTAAAGTCTATGGTCCCTAATCCCTATTAGGTGTATAAAAATTAAGGTCCTGAGTCAACACAATAAAAAGATATGGGCAAATTTAGATTTTCACGAAAACTTGTAAGTACCAAAATTTACCTTAATTTTCAACTTTTTTTATTTTTCGGAATTTTCCTTTACTTGATCTGTAAGACCTTGCTTTTGACCAAAATTGACAAATTTGGGTCAACCGGAAGTACCCCATAGGTTTTGGATTGAAAACCTAAATGGTAGTTCCAGTTGACCTAGAATTACGAAATTTGGCAAAAAGCCAGGTCTTACAGCACCAATAAAGGAAAAATTCCAAAAATTAAAAAAAGTTGGAAATTAAAGGGTGGCTCCATACATACATAGTTGAGCCAATTAAGATATACCTCTGAGTTGTATGAGTGATCATACAATTTAGAGGCCTAGCTTATAAATTAGCACGTTACCGTTTAAGACAAACTAATGAAAAACAGATTGTACTTATACTTCTGGAGTACGGAACCCTCGGTGCGCGAGTCTGACTCGCACTTGACCGGTTTTTTATAACTGAGCAGTTATAAGCACATACTAATGATTAATAGGTATAGGTAGTACGATAGCTATTAGGTATTCCTATAAATTAGAATAGAGACTAGGTATATGTCATCAGTGTGTGTGTATTTACCTAAGCTTACCTAAAGAAGTCGTTCCTACAGAAGAGTTTGTTGTCGCGCGAGTAGCACTTGTCGGCGAGCGGCGCGCGGCAGTCGGCGCAGCGCACGCACGCCGCGTGCCACGCGCGCTCGAGCACGTGCAGCAGGAACTTGTCCAGGATGGGCTTCTCGCAGCCGGCGCACGCCATGGCGCCGCCCGCCTCGCCGCGTCCTAAACACAACACAGAGTGAGGTTATAGTCTGTTCGTTTTCTTACGGTCGCCTTTTGTGTCTAGCCGCCTCCGCCGCGCGGTGTTTTGCCAAAGACACCGCCGTGACTTCAAAGCATGCCGCGAGGGGTGTACAGGCACAAGGGGTTTTGGCGTTTTATACCTACTCATATTTTTTCATTAAAATTCTCTTTCCTTTTTATATTTTTTTTATATTCGTATTTTATTACAATATAAACATAAAATATAATATTCTCATGAACACGGGTCTTCTCTCAAAATGAGAAGGATTTTAAACATAGTCTACCACGCTGGACAAGTGCGGATTGGCAGAGTATTCGGAGATTCTGTTAGAATAGAAAAAAAATTACAAACAGAAAAAAAGTAATAAAAATAAAAGCAGAATACTTAAGAGCACCTGCGCCTGTACCGACACTAAGTTACCGAACGAACTATACACTACTAGCCCAAATGACACACACTCTACCACCAGTTGACGATGCGAAAAGGACGTTGAGACGAGAAAATAACACCACAAATAATATAAAATAGTATCTAAGTAACTACCTACCTATCATACTAAAAATTCCCACCTAAGCGTGAAAAATAAAACCCTGTATTCTCTGTTGCACACTCGTACAAAAATTAATCTATACTAATAAATAAAATTGAAGTGTCTGTCTGTAATTTCGAAATAACTACTTCATATTAAGGTCATATGGTTATTTGAACTGTACCATAACCGAATCACACGTTTTTAAAATTTTTGTCTGTCTGTTTGAACGGGCTAATCTTCGGAACGGCTGAACCGATTTTGACGGAACTTTCACATACAAGTAGAGAATTTACCAGGGAGTAACATAGGCTACTTTTTTAACCGACTTTCAAAAAAGGAGGAGTTGTGTTTTTCTACCTATGTACACCGATATCCGTAATTTTTTTTTTATCGATAGAAAAACATTGCGACACTGTCCTATAAAACATTTGGATTCCAACTTCTCAATCCTGATACTGTAGGGGACCTGATCCTCAAAACTAATGGGTTTAGAAACTGTCGGTTATTTAAATTGATATAAGGGGGTACCAATTAAAGACCTTATCGTTGAATGAACTCAAGTAGGTACATACCCAACTCCTCAATCTTGATGCTGTAAGGAATTGCATGCCGAAATCGTGGGGATCCCACGGGATTTTTCCGTTTTATTGACGGGTTACTACAGATAAAACTACTTTTTGTTCTGGAAATCAAAAGTTCCCACGGGATTTTTAAGAACCTAAATCCACACGGGCGAAGCCGTGGGCATCTTCTAGTAATGAATAAAGTACGAAGTACGAAGTAAGTAAATTTTTAGATTTCGCCAATGAAGAAAAGCTTGATAATCAAGGTATCATGTAGGTAGGTACCTAAACTATACTTACATACATATGTTGATATACTACTTAACTATAGGCTTCGCTATATACCTAGAACATTGGAGAAATGCTTCAGTGCTTCGTTTTATCGCACGCCGCCGGTAGCAAACGGCTGCGCCATAATAGGATTGTGTTTTACGATCGATAAAGCTTAGTTGAATAAAGTTTTATTAGCATATGTTATTACCGGCCATGTTATGTACGTAGCTGCATACTTTCGCGAATAAAATGTAGCTGCTTTCAATGTACTTTATATGTACATAATATTATGTATCATGACGTATCTACCTAGTTCTGCACCATACCTATCCCGTATAATATTATGTAGGTACCTACTACCTACCTATTTTAGATTTACGAGTACAATTGTAATACGTACGTATAAACAAGAGCGTACCAATAGTGGGTTTCCCACAAGTTTCCCAACCCTAGATGAAGTAATGAGCAACGGAACACTTTCAAAAGTAACGCACCTAACCTGAAATAAACGCGTTGCGTTGCGTAGCTTTGTGTCTGCTCTATGATTTACCAATCCGACATCGACACTCCCGTGTCACTTTTTAGTTTTTATTAAATTAAGATCTTTATTTGCCCCTCCCTATAAAGCAAATCCTGGCTACGTCCTTGCATCATACAATAGCATGATCGATCTTTATAAGTAATTATGTTGTATTTTTAGTTAATATGATAGGTGTATGAAATAAAGTATGTACATTTGATAACTTAACATTTGACCAAACTATACCCCAGGAAGTTTTTAAATTCGTCACTTTAGATTTTTAGTCCAGTAACTTTAATCATCAGACTTTGCGTTAAATCCAGCAGTTCTGATTTGCAGACTTGTACAAACATCATGAACAAGTCTGCAAAAAATCTGAATAGGGTATTTGACAACATTGAAAATATACTATTGATTGTGGTCATCTTATCAGATAATAGCCTAAAAAAGACATATTTCACTCAATCAAACTAAACTATGTAATTTTACGCGATATTTTGCACGAAATAAAAAAATAATTTTTGAAATTTTATCAGGAACGTGAACGCTCTGGGATTATTTGTGACGTCACTCGATTGCACGTAACTTGGTTGTTATATTAATTGAAGTTTATCAAGTCAACCGAAACTAAACTTTATACTTGAAAGAATAAGATTGATATTAAAATGAGTAGGTATAACAATTTACAACATTACGATACAGCAGTCGCCTTGCGTAGCGTCTCTGTCGCACGCACCGAGTTCCGAAAAGGAGCGAGCGAGAGAAGTAACTTGCATAGCGATTTGTGACGTCACGCGTATCATGTGATCAGAAATGTCGTTTTTGGCGTGGTTTTCTAAACTTAAACTTTATCATTGATTTAATTCTTAATACTGTAGATATTGCGAAAAATATCAATGTAGTGTGTTTTAATAAGTAATAAAGAATAATTTAAAACAATTTCCAAAAATTAGTCAAATACCCTATTACCTAATTTGACGCAAGGTACCCAACTACCCATACATTCAGATCAGAAGTTAAAGTTACTGGACTATTTAGAGGACTGCACACTGCAGTTTGTACCTACATGTACTTATAGTCTGTAGACTAGCTGACCCCCGCGACTTCGTTCGCGTGTTTATAGGTTTTATATAGGATCGGATCGGATCCCATAATTCTTTTATGTACCTACCTAAACTAAATGTAGCCTGTTACTCCTTATAACATTGAAAGTTCCATTAAAATCGATCCAGCCGTTTCGGAGATTAGCTGGAACAAATAGACAGACCGACAAACATAAATTTAAACGCACACCAGTCTAAAATAAGCCGTACGTTCAAAGGTCCGGGTCCCAAGTTATTTGAACCCAATACTGATGGTTGTAATGTCTGTCATTTCTGAACTAAAAAACCTATGACCTTGAAATATTTACGGGACAATATATAAAGTAATACCTTTCAAACAAAGAAATAATGATTGAAATCGAACAACGCGTTAACGAATTACAGCTAAATACACGTTTTAACTTTCATCCCCTGTCCCAAAGGAACCGTGCTGAATTTCAGGATAAAAAGTATCCTATGTCCTACCTCGGAGTATAAACTCAAATCGTACCAAGTTTCATTCGAATCCATTCAGTAGTTTCGGCGTGATGCGCGGCCTAGACACAGACAGAGAGACAGACAGACAGACAGACAGAAAGACAGACAGACAGACAGACAAAAATGAAAAAATTGCAGTTTTGGCTTCAGTATCGATTATAGAGTGCCCTCTAATAAAAATTTTCAAAATATCTTCAATGTACAGAATTGGATCTGTTACAGTTTTATTATATACTAGCTGACCCCCGCAACTTCGTTCGCGAGTTTATACCTACGTTTTATATAGGATCGGATCAGATCCCATAATTCTTTTACGTAACTAAACTAAATGTAGCCTAAGTTACCCCTTATAACATCACCTATCTGCCATTGAAAGTTACGTTAAAATCGACCCAGCAGTTTCGGAGATTAATTGGAACAAATAGACAGACCGACAAACATAAATTTAAACGCACACCAGTTTAAAATAAGCCGTACGTTCAAAGATCTGGGTCCCAAGTTATATGAACCCAATACTGAGGGTTGTAATGTCTGTCATTTCTGAATATAAAAAAAAACCTATGACCTTGAAATATTTCCGGAACAATTATAAAGTACTACCTTTCTAACAAAAAAAGAATGAGTGAAATAGAACAACGCATTAATGAATTACAGCTAAATACACGTTTTAACTTTCATCCCCTCTCCCAAAGGAACCGTGCTGAATTTCGGGATAAAAAGTATCCTATGTCCTACCTCGGAGTATAAACTCAAATCGTACCAAGTTTCATTCGAATCCATTCAGTAGTTTCGGCGTGATGCGCGGCCAAGATACAGACAGACAGACAGACAGACAGACAGACAGACAGACAGACAGACAAAAATGAAAAAATTGCAGTTTTGGCTTCAGTATCGATTATAGAGTGCCCTCCAATACAAATTTTCAAAATATCTTCAATGTACAGAATTGGATCTGTTACAGTTTTATTATATTATAGACTAGCTGATCCCCGCGACTTCGTCCGCGTGGATATAGGCTTTTATATAGGATCGGATCGGATCCCATAATTCTTTTATGTACCTACCTAAACTAAATGTAGCCTGTTACTCCTTATAACATTGAAAGTTCCATTAAAATCGATCCAGCCGTTTCGGAGATTAGCTGGAACAAATAGACAGACCGACAAACATAAATTTAAACGCACACCAGTCTAAAATAAGCCGTACGTTCAAAGATCCGGATCCCAAGTTATTTGAACCCAATACTGAGGGTTGTAATGGCTGTCATTTCTGAAGTAAAAAACCTATGACCTTGAAATATTTACGAGACAATATATAAAGTACTACCTTTCTAACAAAAAAAGAATGAGTGAAATCGAGCAACGCGTTAATGAATTACAGCTAAATATACGTTTTAACTTTCATCCCCTCTCCCAAAGGAGCCGTGCTGAATTTCGGGATAAAAAGTATCTTATGTCCTACCTCGGAGTATAAACTCAAATCGTACCAAGTTTCATTTGAATCCATTCAGTAGTTTCGGCGTGATGCGCGGCCAAGATACAGACAGACAGACAGACAGACAGACAGACAAAAATGAAACAAATTGCAGTTTTGGCTTCAGTATCGATTATAGAGTGCCCTCCAATAAAAAATTTCAAAATATCTTCAATGTACAGAATTGGATCCGTTACAGTTTTATTATATTATAGATAGAAGAAGATAGATTATTATAGATGTACTTATGGCCAGTAGTAGTAGCTGGTAATCTCCATGCTTTTTAACCCCCGACGCAAAAACGACGGGGTGTTATAAGTTTGACGTGTCTGTGTGTGTGTGTGTGTATGTGTGTGTGTGTGTCTGTCTGTTCCCCTGTGGCGCTCAAACGGGTGGACCGATTTGAATGCGGTTTTTTTTGTTTGAAAGGTGAATTAGTCGAGTGTTGTTAGCTATGTTTGATGAAAATCGATCCAAGATGGCCGCCGCTACAAAATGGCGGATTACACATTTTTTCACAACTCCCTTAATATGGGTATCAAATGAAAGGTCTTTACTATTAGAATAGCACTACGTAAATCCAAGATGGCCGCCGCCACAAATGGCGAATGTCGGGAGTTTTTTAAATTTTTAATTTATACTTGTTACACAATATAATCGATTGCATTAATATTGCCGTTATTATATATAAACACTGGTTCTCTACCTATAAGAATGACGTTAGGCTAGCTATAAAATATGCTTTTATTTAGATTCCGATTTCAAGTGTAATGAATGGTATACCTATTTATGACCACACTATACACTATATAATATATTTAGATAAGACGTACGTTTCTATTGATTTGTTAAATCTTTTATATTAAGTCAATATAATCATCACTTTTCAACACTCAAAATTCCAATGCACACGCAAGCAGTTAAATAAAAGCATGTCAACTCGAAATCCTTTCATTATTTTTTTCACACAATATGTTCTCAGTATGTTCTTTTTTCGTACGATCAAAAAGTTGACATTTATTGGCTAAATTTATGAAGGTCGCGGCGTTCGGTTCATATTCCATATTCAAATCTGAATGTCCGATTCGTCGCGCACCATTTCACACGATGCGTTCAGATCACCTATAGTAGTTATGGCTGTATGTGGCGATGCGTGTGATTTTGGATGATACGTACCGCTGTCACACTAGTGACGCTACATAGATTTACTTAATAACGTATAATTATAGGTACCTACCTATAAAACCAAAGAATAGATGATATTATGACTACAGACAAAAATCGAAGCCTCTTCTGAAACAGGTTTGAAATACCTTAAATACGAGCTAGAGCAGCTGTAATTCGCTCTAAATAAATAAATAAAATAAAAGTAAAAATCATTTATTTCGACCATTGTCCATTATGGTCACATTTTTAAAGACATATACACACACAGAAGTTGTTAGTAAGACACACATTAAACCTACCTGACTATCTAGATAATCTTAACACTACCTAATCCTAAAAACCTTTAGGTAAGGTTTTAGGATTAGACAGGCTTGATTTGTCAGTAGGTAGATACGTGCACCATAATTATGGCAATGGTTCACTTGCTGACAATCATACCTGTCAGCAAATGCCTTCAGGATGCCATTGCAGCTCGCCCGGACCCTGCACACCAGCTGGATGCGCACATGCGCATGGTAGGTGTAGACACAATCTACATGCGCATCGAACATACGGCAACGCGCTGCAGTATCGAGGCAGACCCAACACCGAGATTTTATATAATATACAGGAAGGAAATTGAATTAATTAAAGACTTCACAAGAGCCAATTGGCAAGGTGGAGAAGGCGGCAGGTAAAGCATGAGTGGCATCTACTAGTGTTTGAGGTCAAGAACCTCCTTCGGGTAGTCTGTATCTGTCGTAGCCAGATCTAGAATTGATCACTTCATGATGTGGCTGATCATTTTATGAAATAGAACCGTTTCATGAAATGATCGGCCATATCATGAAGTGATCAATTCTAAGATCTGGGCGCGACATACCTACCTATCTACTTTTATTTTTTCTGTCCTGTAAATTATCCTAATCATCATCATCATCATCATGATCAACCCATTACCGGCTCACTACAGAGCACGGGTCTCCTTTCAGAGTGAGAAGGGTTTTGGCCATAGTCTACCACGCTGGCCAAGCGGATTGGCAGACTTCACACACCTTTGAGAACGTTATGGAGAACTCTCAGGCGTGCAGGTTTCCTCACGATGTTTTCCTTCACCGTTAAAGCAAGTGATATTTAAATACTTAAAACGCACATAACTCCGAAAAGTTAGAGGTGCGTGCCCCGGGATCGAACCCACGACCTCCGATTAGAAGTCGGTCGTCCTAACCACTAGGCTATCACAGCTTTTTTAAATTATCCTAATATTGAACCCGAAACACTCGAGAGAAGAAGGATGTCAACATCACAATTACTAAGTACGAATAGACCTACAATTTAAACTACCACCAAAATTTTTTCTTAGACCATTTACTAAATTGGTACCAAATAAGTAAACCTATGTACGTTAACTCCAAATAAATATTTTTTTGCTTTAAATATAAATGGAGAATCTCTCGGCCTCGTATAGGCTCACTTCGTTGCGGGCTTGCTTCGCGAGCTTTTGGCGGAGGTACCTACGTATCTACCTATTACAGAATACATACCTACATTTCTAATAAGCGTTTGTGCTTCCCCAATCATCTCATCTAAAACATTATTATTTCCTTTAACTAAGCACCTATCTATTTCATCAAACAAAAAAATTATATCCATCATTTTTAATCCTACTTGAGTGAAATCTCAAACCACATAAATAAACTTGTTAATGTTTTAAAACGTGTAAATAGATTTAAAAGTTAATCGGCTAACGCGATCGTGAAAGTTATAGTGATCGCCTTTACACTTTCCAGAAACGCAACGGGGCCACGGATTATACCGACTTACTTACAAACTAACTTGTTCATAATAATCTGTGCTCTTACCTCAATATTATATTATTATGAGCATGTTTTCGAATTAAAATACCACCGTGGTCAATCGTTAATTCAATATATGAAAATTATAACTACCTATAACCTTACTAACTAACTAGTTTGTTTTCTTTATTAATTTAAAAATATATATATTTTACGAATTGTCTGTTCAACTTTCAAAAAGATAAACGTACCTATTTCCATACTGTATACATATATAATAAAATCGTAGACTTGACGTGTATGTGCGTATTTAACTTGGCTTGATTTAAGTTCACATTACGGAGTAACATGTAGGATACTTTTTATCCCGAAATTCCGGAAATATCCCGGAAAAGAGATGAAAGTCAAAATGTGCACAGCTGTATATAATTTTATTCATTAACGCGTAGTCCGATTTTATTCATTTTTTTTTTGTTAGAAAGGAGATACTTTAAAAGACTATCCCATAAATAT
Organism: Melanargia galathea; assembly: GCA_920104075.1. Taxonomy (NCBI): domain Eukaryota; kingdom Metazoa; phylum Arthropoda; class Insecta; order Lepidoptera; family Nymphalidae; genus Melanargia; species Melanargia galathea. The sequence goes on along the minus strand of OV049857.1, from coordinate 20,625,834 downwards.
TTCAAAGTCATTGGTTTTGTAGTTAAGAAATTACAGCCATCAAAACCCTCAGTATTTCAGATAACTTGGAACCCGGTGGAACCTTTGAACGTATAGATTATCCTGCGTGCGTTGTGTTTGTCTGTTTGTCTATTTGTTCCGGCTAATCTTCGAAAGACTGGATCGATTTTGACGGGACTTTCACTGGCGGATATTCACATTTTGATGCACCACTTTTAACAGTTTTTAGCAAGGTCATAAGAGCTCAAAGGAGTTTAGGAAAAACAAAGAGTTCCCACGGGATTTTGAAAAACCTATATCCACGCGAACGAAGTCGCTGGCATCCGATTGTCTTCAGTAAACAAGGAGTAGCTTCAATGAAAAGCAATTAAAATTTATTATTATTTTAATTTTAAATCTGTTAGGTATGTAGGTACCGATCGTTTTCAAAAGTTTCAGTGAACAGAAAGTTGCGACTAGACATTTGAAAGGGGTTTCAAAATACGGAACCCGGGCCAGTACAGTATTTTAAAATGTTCGTGGTCAAGAAATAGTAATTATCTATATTTTCCTTATTTCTCATGAAAAGGTCCTTTTACGAGGTAGATTGCAAAATTAATTTACAAACTTTATGCGCAACAATATGGCGTCCTTTTTGACAATGAGATACTTATTAAACACAAAGTCTTTATCAATTTTATATATTTACCTCTTATTCACTATACTACTAGGTACAAAGAAAGCATCTTTCACTTTGATTTCTATGATTTTATACTATTTTTTCGAATACTGTACAAGTACCTGGCCCAAGATGTAACCCCTTTAAATTAAATATAGGCGGACTTGTGGCTCTTATAACAAGACTCTATAAGTACCTATAATATGGTATAGGTATATAGAGTTACGGATTCAGAAAGCGGATTCTGCCGAGTAGAGCCGGGAAGAAACTCATCAGTTGCTCTTTCAAAATACAAAAAATGTCCTTTTTTATATTTTGTATCTTATTAGATTAGATACTTACTGGCTCAAGAATCTCCGTGAGTGGTACGGGATGAGCACACGATCATTGTTCCGAGCGGCGGCATCAAAGATCAAAATAGCCTTGATGATAGCCAAACTCCGTAGAGGAGACGGCACTTGAAGAAGAAGAAGATTAGATAGATAATAAGAGAAAGTTTGAAAGTAGCGCCAGACAGAAAATATGAGGAGTACTTAATAGGTTGGCATGGTACCTACCTATATGATCATGTGATGCGGAGGGAAGAGAACCACACTAGAAGAATTTTCGACATGCGTGTGGAGGAAAAAAAGAGTAGAGGAAGACCAAAGGAAAGATGGATGGAGTGTGTTAAAGAGGATATACGTTTTAAAAGGGGTAAATGATGCGTTGACGTATAAATAGAAGTGGAAGAAGATATATTGTGCCGACCCCACATAGCGTGAGATAAGGACCGGAAGATGATGATTAGATTAGATAGATCTTAGAAACCTAAAGGATACCTATAATTCAAAAATTATACGATGGTATTAGAAAATAAATTGGTAGACGCATTTTATAAGGACTCCAAACCACCAGCTCCACAAACTAAGTAAGTATAAAGATAAATAACGAACAATTGTAACTTTTCCACATCCTGTCATAATCGGCGTAGCTTTAACAATGTATATTTGCAGTGTAGGCAGTAGGCACTGGTGTCTGTTTGTCTTCCAATTACGTGAAAACCACTGAACCAATATGCGAAGTATCCGGGCTCGGTAATAAGCTAGCTACATACGAAAATGACTTACCTACCTTATCTCACCACATCAAATGGTTGAAAACATTGTATTTTCAATAAACGTTTAAAGGTTTTCAGGCCCGGTGTAGGTTTAAGTATCTAACTAAAATTAAAATGTAGATAATATGCAAATAGGCGCAAGTTTGTAACAATGTTTTTATTTTTAAAAACTTTAGTTTGCGAAGTAAGAGGCCTATCGAAATCCTAAATACTGATTTTCATGAATATATCCCCTTATAATTTCCATCCCTTATTTAACCCCCTTAAAAATTTGGGTTTGAATTTTCAAAAATTATTTCTTAGCGGACGTTACAATAGCTATCCGTGTGCTTAGTCTAAATCGGAGCACTCGAAAACGAACTCGAAAACTATTGATCGATTTCAGAGTAAAATAGACCTAAAATGGCTTGTATTAAGGTTTGAGTTCGCCAATACATTCAGCATTCGAACAATGCTGAATGTATTGGCGAACTCAAACCTTAATACAAGCCATTTTAGGTCTATTTTACTCTGAAATCGATCAATAGTTTTCGAGTTCGTTTTCGAGTGCTCCGATTTAGACTAAGCACACTGTACCTACATGCCAAATTTCAGCACGATCCGTTCTGTGGTTAGAGCTGTGCGTTGATACTTGATAGATCAGTCAGTCAGTCAGTCAGTCACCTTTTCCTGTTATAAATTATGTACCTAAGTCATCTAGTGCAGTTCCTAACTTAAAAAAATTAAGGAAACCTGGCCATCAGTGAGGAGGATACAATTATGAACTTTGATGAACGGACTAAGCCATATTATGATGATGCATTATGCTGTGAAAAATCACACAAAAGCGGATTAATATTACACAAATCATGTTTTGTCCGCAAAAGTCATTGTTTATGGTTTTTTCTTAAGTGCATCGTTGTAAATGTAGCTTAGTATACAATAAGAATTAAAAAACCTTTTAAGAAGCGTGCCAAAGATTTGTTAGGTTTTAATCCATATCCCTGGGTTTTTTACCGTAAAATCTCGTAAAGTTATAAGTAAGTCAGATGTTTTTTAGAGATTTCTTTCTTGCATTTACTCTTGCTTCAGGTAGGTACCTACTTAAGTAAAATTATCTATGTAATGAATGAATAGAATAACATGTATCCAGCAACCTACCTACCTATGTAAGGAATTAAATATTATTTATGAATATGAAAGAAACAAGTGTTAGGGTTGAGATTACCGACGGGTCCAATCGGGTAGGACTGTCAGGTCCTATTTTTTTTTTAATTTATAGACTAACCCACTTACTTGCTAAGGTATGTAGGTACCTACTTAATAATAAATGAAAATGATTATTAGAATTTTTTGGTATTTAAGTATTCTATTAACGGACATTGCTCCACAATAATTATTATTACCTATATAATTAATTTAGAATTTTTTTATAGATTATATGATCTACAATTTTTGTGTGGGCTTTTATGATAAAACTTACCGTTTTGCTGAAAATCGCGAAAAACACGTTTTTGTAACTTTTGACCCCGAGTAATTTTTTTCCAGGTGTCGGATCGATGAGGACTTTTCACATTTCATTTATAATAGTATTTTGAATAATCCTACCAATTTTCTGCCAAGTGTGAATAAACTGTGTGTGACCAGGAGTAAATTTTTTTCCAGGTGTCGGATCGATGAGGACTTTTCACATTTCATTTATAATAGTATTTTGAATAATCCTACCAATTTTCTGCCAAGTGTGAATAAACTGTGTGTGACCAGGAGTAAATTTTTTTCCAGGTGTCGGATCGATGAGGACTTTTCACATTTCATTTATAATACCTACCTAGTGTTTTGAACATTCCTACCAATTTTCAGCCAAGTGTGAATTATTGTAACCTTGGAAGTCTAAACTGACTGGGCTAAAATAGATTATGACCTAGCTATATATTATTAATTATCCTGTGACATATATATATACATTTTATCTACTCTCATATCATAAAATTCCGAATATGAAATCAAAATGTGTCATATATTGGACTACTTTATTCACATACATCTATAATATTTAAAAAAAAAATTAAAAAAGTTCATTATAACACTACTTTGTTAGGAAATTATTGCAAAACAATGTTAAAAAATAATTTTTTCTACATTATAGTACAGGCACTGGGTTCTGGTATTTTTGAGCCATGCCGGGTGTTTATTATTATTATTATTATTTAATACTTTATTGTACACCAAAAAAACATAAATTAAACAAAAGAAACATTTTAAAAGAAATAGGTACAATAGTTAGTTTACAATAGTTAGTTAGTTTAATTTTGTTACTTACAATGATTATCCCGCTATCAAAGTTACCCTATTACTACTACTGCGAAAGTGTGGCGGTAGCAAGATGCGGCCAGAGGACAGAGTGTAGTGCTACCATAATTGACCATAGACGCACTGCACGCACCGCACATTCGAAATTGACAATTGAATTTTGGCGCCTATTATTTAAATTTTTAATTTATTATTTATTTACTATTCAGTTTTTGTAACTCAAAATTTTGCAAGTGATTTTTGTTGCGCGGAAAAATGTCTAGCAGTGATACTGAAGAGAATTTAACTCCACCAGACATTCTGGAAATAGCATCGGGAATGACAAATAATCTTTTGCCAGCAAAATCAAAGAAAATTTACGATAAATGTTACCAAGATTTTATGAGTTGGAAAATTTTGAAAAAAACCACTTCATTTTCAGAAAATGTAATGCTAGCATATTTCCAAGAATTATCAAATAAATTTAAGTCTTTGTCCTTATGGGCTAAATACTCAATGCTCAAAAGTATATTGAGTATCTACAACCAAATCGATATTATTAAATACACAAGACTGATTGCTGTTTTAAAAAGAAAATCGCAGGGCTTTAAGGGAAAAAATGCAAAAACGTTCTCCCCTGAAGAATTGAGTACATTTATAAATTGCAATATCCAAAACATGAATACTTATTATAATAAATAATTTTGTTAATTTCTTAGTCTTTTCTTTTATACGTAAGATACCTATTGATGAGCTTAGATAAAGTAGTGTATGAAACTCTACATAATTAGTTATTAAAACACTCGTGTAATACTATTAAAAAACTCGCCTGCGGCTCGTTTTTTAAACTAACACTCGTGTTTTAATAACCTCTATTATGCAACCGTTTCATAAACTACTATTATCTACTCTCATATCTTAAAATCCCGAATATGAAATCAAAATGTGTCATATATTGGACTACTTTATTCACATACATTTATAATATTTAAAAAAAAAATTAAAAAAATTCATTATAACACTACTTTGTTAGGAAATTATTGCAAAGTAATGTTATAAAATAATTTTTTCTACATTATAGTACAGGCGAACTGGGTTCTGGTATTTTTGAGCCATGGCGGGAAATTCGTGCGACCTCCTTACAGTAGATGTGTGTAACTGTACAAACTCGTTAAACATTGTGAATTGTGTTAAATTGCAGAAGAGTAACTACTAAAAATTAAGTTTACTTAAAATTAAGTAACTACTAAAAATAACTACTAAAAATTAATAACTATTAAAAATTAAATTTTTGATAAGCTTGAGCTATTTTCCGATCCACTAATTTCTATAGGACATTAGGACTCCTCTACTACTATTAATTTCTCTATGGTAACCCAGGCTGTATGGTCAACGATCTTGGCCTGTCCCGAAAGGGACAAACCGAAAAAGAAGAAGAATCTCTATGGTAACAACTGAATTTTGGCGCCATACGCTAGTTATAATATTTAAATTTTTTATTTGTTACTCAAAACTTTACAAGACATGGTTTTTATTGTGCGGAAAAATGTCTAGCAGTGATACTGAAGAGAATTTAACTCCACCTGACCACCGACCAACAATCTTTTGCCAGCAAAATCAAAGAAAACTCACGACAAATATTACCAAGATTTTATGGTTTGGATTTTAAGATATGAGTTTAGATAAAGTAGTGTATGAAACTCTACATAATTAGTTATTAAAACACTCGTGTAATACTATTAAAAAACTCGCCTGCGGCTCGTTTTTTAAACTAACACTCGTGTTTTAATAACCTCTATTATGCAACCGTTTCATAAACTACTATTATGTGTCATACTATACTTAGGCGAATGGTTTTATAATGCCTAACCCAACCTAACCTAACTTCCGATCTACTTACTTAAGTATATACAAGATTAGTTTGTATGCGTAGGTACTACTCTTGTATAATTTGGAAGACCTTGATTAAAAAGTACTAATTTACAATCTATATGCGACTAGTTTCACACCCTTGCGGTTTGGCCTATACCTATAACGGAAATACACGTAACCGTGTACAAACTCTAAGGAACCACTCTATATGCAGCTGTTATTGACCTCGGCGCAAAAGTTTTTGCAACAGGTGAATGTTACGTAGGCGTACCTAGCAGAGTGAAGTCTTTCTAAGACAGAATAGCTATATCAGACTTCAGCAATAGGTCTGGCAATCTCAGAGAATATACATATTAGTGACATATGTGTACATTTATGCTTATAACTTCGTACGTAAGAATGATAACTCGATGTACTAAAACCTTCCTGAAAATATGTAGATAGCGATAGTGAAACAATCATCGAAATCGGTTCATTAGTTGCGGAGATAATCGCGAACATACATACATACTTACCTACATACGGGTCGAATACAGAACCTCCTTTTTTTGACGTTACAAAACGTTAAAAAAAACCTCGAAAATATTGCATTTTTTCAACGTTGTTTCGCCTTCATCTGAAGACTGGAGGAGGTACGTAATATTAGTATCTATGTGTGGTGGTACGGGACCCTTGTGTGCGAGTCCTACTTCGCGAGTCGCACTTGGCCGGTTTTATTTTATGGCTGTTTCTCTACTAACGGGAAAATCGTTGTACCAAGCAATTTTTTCTTATTTGGCTATAATAATACTAATTTTTAATATCAATAATGATAGTACACTACCTAATCTTAAAGGAGGCAAGTTCATTTAATAATATAACATTGTCATATTCTATCAAATTCAGTTGAAAACCTCAAAATACAGTTCTTGGCTATGTCCTATTTCCAGAATGACAACTCTTACGATGAATATTTATTTCCTTTATTAAAATAGACAAATTTAAACATATACAAGCAATAATAGGATACAGATAGCATGTTTAGAAAACACAATGATAATTCTAGGTTTATTTTTGATACTACAAACTGGCACTCGAATGTTGTCCGCACGATTTTTGATTTTTCCCCGAATACAATTTGAATATCACGTCAAAAGCTTACTATGCACTACTGAGATTATTTATGTCGTAAAACGCAATGAAACCAGTGTGAAGTTCGTTCGAAAGTAAAGTACAAGGTGCCGCGGCCATTTTATTCAGTTTTATCTCTGTTTGTGTAAGAGAATCACGTGTCTGGGCAGCTTGTTTAACAGTCCTCTGGAGAGTTGCATTTTTAGTATTATAAGAGATTCAATTGTAATAATTTTATACAACAATAACCCAGTGCGAGCATTATCACTTCTTACAATAATATTAAACAAAATCTTAAATGATTTAATTCTATGACACTTTTTATGTAAAAAAACAGTCCTCTGGGCAACAGTCCTCTGGAATTTTATAGCACAAATTACCTGTTTTATGCTACAAAGACCTATTTTATTTACTGATAATGTCCATTAAACGTGCAATAAGATGAAAACATTAAATTTAGAAAAATAATAATACGAAAAAATTATTTTTTTCATACAAAAAAAAATTTTGTCAAAATTTCAATTGTTTTTTGGGGATTAGTATTTACTTCATTACTACTTCTCGAAAAATATATATCATTTCTTAATTTTCAAAAAAAAATAGAGTCGGGACAACTTTGTATGGACGAGTTTCCAGTTAGTAGAGAAATGCCCTTATACAAGCGGACACCCCCGACTTTGTTCGCGTGGGTTTTTAAAAATCCTGTGGGAATCATTTTGTTTTTCCTAAGCTCCTTTGAGCTCATATCTTGCTAAAAACTGTTAAAAGTTCACTGGCGGATATTTTGGTAGATCAAAATGTAAACATCCACCAGTGAAAGTCTCATCAAAATCGATCCAGCCTTTCAGAGATTACCCGAGTAATCTTTAAAGTATCTCCTTTCTAACAAAAAAAGAATGAATGAAATCGGATAACGCGTTAATGAATTACAGCTAAGTACACATTTTGAATTTCATCCCCTCTCCCAGGGGAACCGTGCTGAATTTCGGGATAAAAAGTATCCTATATGTTACACCGTAGTATGAACTTAAATCATGCCAAGTTTCATTTCAATCCATTCAGTAGTTTTTGCGTGATGCGCGCTCAAACATACAGACAAACAGACAAAAATTTCAAAAATAGCTTTTTTACGTTCTATTACTTATCCCTAAACATCCCCCAGTTATTATTTTACAAAAATCTTTAATGTACAGATACGGCAAGTCTACGATTTTATTATATGTAATAGAAGACATAGATAGATCATAGATTAGGTTATTTTTTATATTAGGTAGGTAGCTATTAACACATGAGTAGCTAGGTAGGTACCTACAACTGGTGCTTAACACTATAATAGGTACCTACTTATATCAGCCAAACCACAGGATATCTACTCATGTGGCCAAACATTTCCTTTATCATGATTTTTGTCGCTATAACTCGTTTATCAGGCGCCATAAATAAAAACGCAATCACTTAGCGCAGGCAGACTGACATATTTGATATCAGAAAATAATTTTTACTAAAGTTTTTATAATATCTTAAAATTATGCACTTAGACCGTTTTACCTATTTGTACCTACCCTGTAGGTACCTAACCAAGATATCGTATAGGCAGGAATGTACAAAATAAAAAGATTTTCAGTTCACGGAGATGTACTGTTGGCGATCGATGGCACATCTCCGTGCCTCGGAGAGCACGTAAAGCCGTCGGCCATGCGCTAAAATATCTCCAATCGCCAATCGTATCCATCTGTAGACTGTAGGTAGGTATAGGTAATTGCCGTCCTATCCAACAATGAGGGAATACAAAAAGTACACCTGTGCTTGCGCACACTTGAGCACTGTAATATCCCCTGTCTCCGTTAAGAACGTCGCCTGGCGAAATTCAGTCAGGAGAGCATTATTAGGTACTTCCTAAATCGTGTAAGTACCTAGTTAATAGGTACCTACCTACCTATCTATCTACCTAGTATCTACCTACCTACTCTACATAGACTGCGCCGTCAACATAGGCCTAGATACCTAACTTATTCCACAATAATTATGTCAATACACGTGGCAATATAAATGTATGCTTATGTACGAGCTTTTTGTAAACTTTTTGGCCTAAAGTTGAGTTTAAAATCTATAGAAATTTAAATGAAGGTAGGTAAATTATTATGTAGTGCATTCTATTTAAAATTAAGAAACACTCATCGCACTGTAGGTAGGTATTATAAAGACAAAGGTAGGAGTTATAAAATTTGTTAATACTAAATTTAGATTTTTGTACTTACCTACTTTTTCGAAAAAGTTTTTGAAAAGTTATAGGTTGATAGGTAGATAGATATACTAATAGATAGGTAAAGGACTTCTTAAGTAATTGGAACGAAGTTCCTTATGGCGCGTTGCGAAAGGGGGCTAGACGGGAAAAATTATGACCAAAAGTTAAAACGACACTTTTTGCTATAGTTGTAAGCCGTGCGGCGTGCGCGTGTTTCTCTGTCTGTCTCTCTCTCTCTCTCTCTTATAGAAAGCAAGCCAGTTACTTTCGTTTCGTCTTTCTATTTCGCATTGAACAGTGTGGTGTCGCGACGATTATTTTTGTTGAGTGTACATACAGGTTTTTTGTACATAATAAATAATAAAAAAATAATAACTTTACACAATAATATAACCCGACGGAACGAAGTTCCATCCGGGTGTCCCTTGACACCTCTCAAGTTTTTATTTTTATTAAAATCTCCTTAGTGGGTAGATGCTATGTAGGTATAGGTTAGCACTTAGCAAACAGAGTAACAACTGTACATTAATGCTCTTATAAGAAGAGATAGGTAAAGACTAGAAAAATCCTATCAATTTCTCCCTCCGCTGCCTCTCCTCCCATAGAGATTATATATACGTTGCTACAGAATTTCTACTGAAATAGGTACATGTAAGTATGCAGATTTCCTCATGCTTTTCTTTCACCGTGAGAATAACACATAAGTAAGTTTCTATAGCAAACTTAAGAGGTGCATGCAGCATGACCAGGATTCGAACCGGCGACCAACTGGTTCTAACCACTAAACCATCAAGGGTATTCGTATTTAGGGTAAAATAAAAGAAAATAAACAAAACAACCTCCGTACGTCGGCATCGCTGATACTAATCACATTCAATGTTCGAGAAAACACGATAAAAAATTCGGTCAAAATCCTATCACGAGACACTGACTTTTACCAATGTGGTGCTGGTGGAAGGGGGGGTGGGCCCCCCGTCCTGCGGCTAAAAATCCCGCCACTTCGGCTCACGTCACTTCACTTATCAAGACACAATGCGGCTCGCTCGCGCGTGACTCCCGACAGCGCTCCTACACGCGCCACTTCCGAACGCGTACTGATCGCAAACCCATAGCTTTTCCATCAAAACGCGCACCAGAACGAGACGGCCGTACAAATAATCGATATACTAGAGCGAGAGGGAAAGGGTAGCGTTTTGAAACAGGCGTGGTTCAAGTGAGCGGCCACTCGCATCGAGGGGGTGGCGCCATCGTTGTGTGTTTTTCTTTATTTTTTTCCTCCGTGCGTGTTCCGTGTAGTGGGACTTCGTTTTGTGGGACACGTGCGTTCGCAGTAAATTTAAATTGCCTTGTATCGGGTAGCTGTGTAATTATAGCCTGGATTTTTCGGTTTCTCATCTAGGTTCTTTATAGTTCGGCTGTTTTGACGGGGGGCGTGCGAGCCATGTTTATGTAGATGCTCGCCCGCCTTCTGAGGTTAAAGCTCTGCTATAGTTTTTTTTCTGACGTGTCCAGAAGTATTTATTAGGTAGGTTCACATGGACGTAATGTGCACTCGTATGTTTTCAGGTTACCTATATCTACACGTAGGATATATGAGAACAACCTATCAACTAATAGGTAGGTAAGTAGGTACCTACTACCTGTTATACTCATAAGTATGAGATCTAGAAGTAAGTATGTAGTCTACGTATAGGTACCTAGATATTAGGTAGGTAGGTAGTAGGTTACCTTGGTATTGTGCAATAAGAATAGGTAGGTAGTAGGTACCTACCCAATTATGTATAGGGCATAGGGCACCAACAATAGATAAATCTTCAACGTTTCAGCGAGCAAAAGTCGTTTTTGCTCATTCAGTGAAAAAAAGTGTTTTGAATTTAGAACGCTTTGGATTGTCATTTCTTCAATTCACTGTCTCAAGAAAAGTTCGGAAATTTTGTATCAAATAGTTTGTATAAGTACCTAGCCCCAACATTTTATTTCATCAAAATTTTCTATTAAGTATATAATTTAAACTATTGAGTTTTTCTTAAAATGTGTTTTAGAATTTATAATTCTGTAAAACAACATGAAACGTAAACGATTTAAGGAGAATTAAAATAATTAGTTAATTTTTTTCTTGAATTACGCAATTCCGAATGCAGACAAAAGAGGAATAAAAAAAATGGCGGGAAATAGTTATTTGTTCGACAAGATAGCAAAATTATTGTTTGTTGCGAGTGCCTAGTTTGAATCCCGAGCGAGCGAAGGATTCTTATATAGAATTCTGAGTGTAGTGAGGGATTCAAAGGCACAAGAAACAAAAAGTTTGCTATCGTGTGATACATACAACTTTTCACCTCAATAGCGAAAAAATACAAGATGTAAGTAACAAAAATATTTACTGAAACATAAAGGATTTTTTACATTCAGATTACGTACCTACCTACTTACTTATTAATATGCTTAACTTAAAAATCAGCGAAGTGCCAGTCGGGACTCAAATTTTTTATCAAATAAATTTTCTTTTTTGCAGCGAGAAAATTTTCATCTGGTGCTATAGGAACTTTTCAATATCATGAGCGGTGAAAACTTTAGATTTTTTAGATTTGTGCCCCTTGTATGATATTCCTATTTTGTTGGATTAAAACTCGTCACAGCTCTAATACTTAAATGTGTTTTATTATCCTACTAATATTATAAATGTGAAAGTGTGGATGTTTGGATGTTTAGATGTTTGTATGTTTGTATGTTTGGATGTTTGGATGTTTGTTACTCAATCACGCCGCAACTACTGAACCGATTTGGCTGAAATTTTGAATGGAGATAGCTTATGCCCTGACTTAAAACATAGGCTACTTTTTATCCCGGAAAAGTATTCCTGTGGGACTAAAATAGATATAATCTTCCAAAAACGCCATAGAGGGCGCTGACTGTTCTTAGGTAAATCACGTTCACATAACACATTATTGCAATAGTTTGCTGTGTTGCATGCATTGGCAACACATAGGCTACATTTTATCCTGGAAAAAATGCACAGTTCCCATGGGATTTTGAAAAACCCGAAGTCTATATCTACAACTATAGGTAGATTATTATAGCGAACTTCCTTGATAGAAAGTATAAAGGTTGGAAAAGGGATCGGGAACGGGAACCGGGAATCAACGATTCCCTCGGGATTTGTTCAAAACCGAAATTTACGCGAGCGAAGCTGCGGGCAGAAGCTATCACACATAATCACAATACCAATCCTACTAATCCTACTATCCTACTAATCCTACTAATCCTCCTACTATCCTACTAATATTATAAATGTGAAAGTGTGGATGTTTGGATGTTTAGATGTTTGTATGTTTGGATGTTTGTTACTCAATCACGCCGCAACTACTGAACCGATTTGGCTGAAATTTTGAATGGAGATAGCTTATGCCCTGACTTAAAACATAGGCTACTTTTTATCCCGGAAAAGTATTCCTGTGGGACTAAAATAGATATAATCTTCCAAAAACGCCATAGAGGGCGCTGACTGTTCTTAGGTAAATCACGTTCACATAACACATTATTGCAATAGTTTGCTGTGTTGCATGCATTGGCAACACATAGGCTACTTTTTATCCTGGAAAAAATGCACAGTTCCCATGGGATTTTGAAAAACCCGAAGTCTATATCTACAACTATAGGTAGATTATTATAGCGAACTTCCTTGATAGAAAGTATAAAGGTTGGAAAAGGGATCGGGAACGGGAACCGGGAATCAACGATTCCCTCGGGATTTGTTCAAAACCGAAATTTACGCGAGCGAAGCTGCGGGCAGAAGCTATCACACATAATCACAATACCAATCCTACTAATCCTACTATCCTACTAATCCTCCTACTATCCTACTAATATCATAAATGTGAAAGTGTGGATGTTTGGATGTTTAGATGTTTGGATGTTTGGATGTTTGGATGTTTGTTACTCAATCACGCCGCAATTACTAAACCGATTTGGCTGAAATTTTGAAAGGAGATAGATTATACCCTGACTTAAAACATAGGCTACTTTTTATCCCGGAAAAATCTACAGTTCCCACGGGATTTTGAAAAAAACCGAAATCTCTAGCTACAACTATAGGTAGATTACTATAGCAAACTTCCTTGAAAGTAGGTGTAAAGGTTAGAAAAGGGAGCGGGAATGGGAACCGGAAATCCACGACTCCCTCGGGATTTGTGAAAAACCAAAATTCTCGCGGGCGAAGCCGCGGGTATTCTCTAGTTTATTATAATTTTACAATATAGATGGGCTGATGCCTGTGCAATTTGCGAGCGAAAAATGTGCCTATATCTAAGTAAAACATAAACTAACAAAGTTAGACATAGCTCTCAAAGTTAGCCACCTATTGATGATCCAACAGTGTGCCTATAAGTAAATCATAAACTTACAAAATTAGACATAACTCCCAAAGTTAGCCGCCTATTGGGTGCAACTTTGGTTTTGTGGTTTTATATTATACTTAAATATTAAACACCCCTCCGACTGTCTTTTCAAAAATGCGATAAGTTTAGATAGGTTTCAATGTGAACGTCGCATTTCGATTTGATTGTAGCTTTTAACATGGAGTAAATACTACATAATATAAAGGTTGCCTTGTTTTAGACAATTCCATGAAATATGTTAAAATCACAGTCTCTGAACAGGTCTTTGCACCTTTTGTCTCCAATTTTTAAATAATTTTCTTTCAAGTATTTTTCACGCGACTTTTCCGGCAGAAAGTTTAATTCAGCGTTAGTCACTAATTAACCCTATACTTGATAATGTGCATTCAAATGCACACTTTTTTGCAAAAAATCCCAAGCAGAAACCATGCATTTTTTTCCTCAATTTCTTTCACTTATTCTTTAATCTCTTTCATTATCTCCGCAACTAATGAACCGATTTTTATAATTGTTTCACTATCGTAATCTACATACTTTCAGGAAGGTTTTAGTATATTTAAATATATAATGATATGATGAATAATAGAGTATATAGAATGATAACACATCGAGTTATCATTCTTACGTACGAAGTTATAACCATAAATGAATACATATGTCACTAATATGTTCTCTGATATTGCCAGACCTATTGCTGAAGTCTAATGTACCTATTCTGTCAAAAGACTTCACTCTGCTACGGCTACGTAACATTGACCTTTTGCAAAAACTTTTGGGCCGAAGTCAGTACAGCTGTACTATAGAGTGATTCCTTGGAGTTTGTGCACGGTTACGTGTATTTCCATTCTATACAAAGCCAAACCGCAAGTGTGTGAAACTGGTCGCGTATAGATTGTAAATTACTTTTTAATCAAGGTCTTCCAAATTATACAAGAGTAGTACGCATACAAACTAATGTTGTATAGATCGGAAGTTAGGTTAGGTTGGGTTAGAACATTATAAAACCATTCACCTATACTTAGTATGACACATAAAATGTATGTAATATGTCACAGGATATTTAATAATAATTAATAATAATATATAGGTCATAATCTATTTTACATAGTTCTCATTTATATTATTATTAATATAAAGAAAACAAATCACTAAAAAGCATAAAATAATTTTATTCAAAGAAAAATGAACCGACTTCAAACCATTCGAACTAAAAAGTTTAAAATAATTTTTTATTCATTTAGATTGACGATTAAACTACCTAACTCAAATAATATATAATTTTTTGGAGTCGGCGCCAAACCACATTCAATTCATCTTAGTAAAATCAGAGTAACTATCCACTTTTGAATGCGAGCGCGGTGAGCCATAATAGTCGCGGAGGGTGAGGCTGTCCGGGACGAAGGGAGCATATTTTCGACTTGAAAAGTATGAGTCATTTGGCGCCGACTTCAAAAAACCAAAGTTGCACCCAATAAGCGGCTAACTTTGGGAGTTATGTCTAATTTTGTAAGTTTATGATTTACTTATAGGCACACTGTTGGGTCATCAATAAGTGGCTAACTTTGAGAGCTATGTCTAACTTTGTTAGTTTATGTTTTACTTAGATATAGGCACATTTTTCGCTCGCAAATTGCACAGGCATCAGCCCATCTATATTGTAAAATTATAATAAATAATAAAACACATTTAAGTATTAGAGCTGTGACGAGTTTTAATCCAACAAAATAGGAATATCATACAAGGGGCACAAATCTAAAAAATCTAAAGTTTTCACCGCTCATGATATTGAAAAGTTCTTAAAGCACCAGATGAAAATTTTCTCGCTGCAAAAAAGAAAATTTATTTGATAAAAAAATTGAGTCCCGACTGGCACTTCGCTGATTTTTAAGTTAAGCATATTAATAAGTAAGTAGGTACGTAATCTGAATGTAAAAAATCCTTTATGTTTCAGTAAATATTTTTGTTATTAAGTACATCTTGTATTTTTTCGCTATTGAGGTGAAAAGTTGTATGTATCACAGATAGCAAACTTTTTGTTTCTTGTGCCTTTGAATCCCTCACTACACTTAGGATTCTAAATAAGAATCACTCGCTAAATTAGAATCCTTCGCTCGCTCGGGATTCAAACTAGGCACTCGCAACAAACAATAATTTTGCTATCTTGTCGAACAAATAACTATTGCGTGCACTCCAAATGCCTACCATTTGTCTGAAGTCTAGACTTTAGCCATCTTTATTGAACCGCTGTTTGTAACCGTTATACATACATAATTATGCTTTCTGAAAACGTTAGAATAAAATTTTATAATAATTAAAATAGGAACCTAAGATAGGAGCTACAGATACCTACTTAAGTACCTATCTATCTCAAAATTATGATACTGGAACTGAGATGGGAAACCCTTTCGATTGCTCGCTTTGTCCGGAGAGTGGTATAAGGCGGGCATGGGCATAAGGGCAAAATGGGCACGCATTGGATACATCTTAATCACACTAATATTATAAAAGTGAAAGTTTGTGTGTGTGTGTGTGTGCTTGCGTGCATGCGTGCGTGCGTGCATGCATGCGTGCATGCGTGCGTGCGTGCGTGCGTGCGTGCATGCAGCATGTGTCTGTGCGTGTGTGTATGTGTGTGTGTGTGTTTGTTACTCTTTAACGCCGCAACTACTGAACCGATTTGGCTTAAATTTTGAATGGAGATAGGTTATGTCCTGACTCCTGACTTAACACATAGGTACATTTTTTATCCTGGAAATAATTCATATCACAGTGTAACAAAAATCAGTGACCCGTTGATGTTCACGGCTGACGGCAGAGTAGGTGCGGCGGGTGCGTCATGACTGTAGACACTGCGGCTCGTAGCCGTAGCACCTACGGGCTACGACTTACGAGGGCTGTCACCGGACTTTTTTTTTTTCATTATGATGGCTTCGCATGGTTGCATAAGTAAGTATAGCCAGTCCTCAAGTAATAATGTTGTGTATATCAAATAATTTGCCCAATTTGGGCGAAAGTGGTCAAATACAGTCCATCGTCCGTCATTGTCCGTCAGTCGGTCCTAAGTCGAGTCATGTCATGCAGTAAGGCGAAGGCAACTTTACCAAAACTTATGTTAGAGTCCTGCAAGAAAATCGAATTAATCACATAAAACACTCTTGCTTAATCTCCACTTCACTTGTGCACCTTTACAGAACTATGGTATATTGAATAAAATGCATTCTACTTCATGCAATAAAACTCTAAAATGCAGTAAATTAATGAAAATAAAACGAGAGCTATAATACGGGAGCTAGCGCTACAGTTAAGCAAGTCATTTTATACCGACTGAAAATCATAACAATAGGTAATAGTTTTCCCCTAACAGATCCGAACGTCAGTTGCTCCCAATAGTGGTGGTACAGGATGAAAAAGTCATTGTATTGTTACGGAAACCCTTTTCTACGATCTTTGAAGGTGATTTTTTCTATAACATTCGATCAGAACAAGAACGAAAGATCACGAACTAGCGGTGAGGAAGCGATTATGAACCTTATTCCCTTGTCTCTGTAACTAAGTATATAATGACTAGATAGATAGATAGATAGATAGAATACTTTATTGCACACACAAAAAAGGTACAGTTGAATAGAGCTTAGGCACTACAGATTTGTATGCAAAGGCGGTCCTATCGCTTAGAGCGATCTCTCACAGACAACCAATTTGGCGAGAGGAGTAGGGTGAAAGACCGGGATGATGCACTAAATATAAATTTATTCTACAATATAGTTAATATAAAATACACTACATAATATTTACATTCTAATACTACATAATATATAGACCAAAGTGTACATTAAAAATAAATAAATATGATTATGTAAATATAATATAAATATTATATATATAAATATAAATATAATGACTATAAGTACATGCTGCATATTTTAGCTCCACCGCGAGTGCAACGACCAACACTCACTTTACTGATTTCTGAACATTAAACGTTTGAAATAAAATTCATTCGGTATAAAATCAGTAAAAAAATTGCAGCGCTACCTCCCGGGCTATAATAATATAGTCCGTGCCAAACTTCTTGCATGCGCTGAAAATTTCAATTCCGTAGCCTCCCTCTCTTCATCACCTATTGCCAAATAAGAGTGAAGAGAATATTGAAATTGAAAATTTAAAAATAATGACTGCATAAACATCGGCACGTAAATCGAACGCTGAACGAAACGTGGAGGGGTTCGCTGCGCATGGGTACTGCCGCACCCGTAATGCAATCATTGCTTTAATTATTTAATAGTACCTATTTAATTTAGCTATTAATTAATTAAAGCAATGATATTATTAATGATATTTATATTATTTTATTGTAATGCGTGTGCGTGTGTGGTGTGAGTGCGTGTATGAGTGTGAGTATGTGTTTGTAATTATTACATCGGAACTATTGGCTTGAGCGGAAATCTTCCTTACCGTTGAAATTGATGTAGGTATTTGTAGCCTCTGCTGTCCTTTTTAGGGTTCCGTAGTAAACAAGGAACCCTTATAGTTTCGCCATGTCCGTCCGTCTGTCCGTCTGTCCGTCTGTCCGTCTGTCCGTCTGTCCGTCTGTCCGTCCGTCCTCGGTTAATCTCAGAGACTATTAGTGCTAGAAATCCGTAATTTGGCATGAGTATAAATATTAATCACGCCGACAAAGTGGTGAAATAAAATTTTGATAAATATTTTTTTTTAGGGTAGCTCCCCTACATGTAAAGTGGGGATGAATATTTTTTTTCTCGTCTACCCCATAGTGTGGGGTATCGTTGAATAGGTCTTTTAAAAATACTGTGGGTGTGGGAACATCATTTTTCGATTTCTAGATCCGTTTGTAAAATATGATGTTTTAAAGTGCAAATTTTTATTAGAGTCAAGTGTCCCCCCCCTCTATCAGCCAAATGGCAGTATATAGGAACTTGAAAAAATTCACAGCAGTAGGGTATATAATCAATTTTAAAGGAAAACTATCACGGCTAAGTAGGGTTCACAGGTTAAGGAGTTATATCTGTTTTTCGAGGATTGTGACTACGGAACCCTACACTGCGCGTGGCCCGCCACGCACTTGACCGGTTTTATTTGGATTTTCCCTAAGTCATTGATTAAACCATTTAATTTCATATTAATTTCAGCCTTAATAACTTCTGCAGTTTGTTTTATCTGGCTTAAATTTACAGTGCCGCTGTCGGAATGCCAGAGTAAAATAATCGTAGCATCGTCAACCTCACTTTTGATTTGTTTTAAAGAATCAATTAAGTCATAAGATTCTCTTTAAAAAAAAAACAGTACACGTCATACACCATTTTCTGTGCCTGCCTTCTCAAAATAGTGTTTTTTCTATGCATATTCACTGTTCAAAGTCACAAACAAACTTAATAAAAAACAAATTAACAAACTCAATCTTAACAAAATTAACAACAAAAATTAACTGATTAACTAAAACAATTAAGAACGCGACTGGAAGTGCGCGGGGCGTCGTTTCGGTGCGGGGGACGGGAGAGCCAATCAGCGCGTGCAAACGATACGCGCGCCCGTCCCGCGACCCGCTCACTCCCCCATGATACCTTATTTTGGATTTCCGCGCAATAACGGTCACCGTTCGATGTACGTGCCGATGTTATAGATATAGGAGGTGAGCGGGCTTATATGGCGGCGGAGTCGATTCCCGGCAGGGGTAATTTGGGAATTTATCATTTCTAAATAATCTCTGATCAAAAAATCTTTCTGAAAAAAAAAAATAATCTCTGATCTGGTGTGTGGCTTCGGCTGTGGCTAGTTACCACCCTACCGGCTAAGCGCCGTGCCGCCTTACTTATCGTTCCAGTAGGTAGGAGCTAGGATGTCGCGTAGAAACCGACCAGTGTACCTATCTATTGGTTTAATCAAAAACTGCGATGCCTCTTCCAAGAAAGCTTCCAAGTTAGCCCGTGTCCACCGACTGCATCGTCACTTAACATCAGGTGAGATCGCAGTCAAGGGCTAGTTTGTAGATGAATAATTAAAAAAGCTTAAGTACCGAAGCATATTAAGTATTAGATTTTTTAAATAAAATAAAATAGTTACTTCGGGCATTGGGCAAGTATTTGAAAATAAACGTATCTTTTGAAATCAGCACCCCAAACAAGCAATCTCGAAAACGACCTCTCAAAAATGCATGGTAAGCTCTTAGGTGAAAATTATCAACATTATGACGCGCAGTGCCGTCTTGTGAGGTTTCTAAAGACTACTTTAACAGAGCCATCTATTGTTATGTCTGGATACTTTTTGGTTGATAAGGTGATTCTTAAATTTACACTAGATGGCACGGTTCACCCTTTACCCAATATTCAAGAAATAGTACCCACAGAGGCCTCAGGGTAGGTACAGATTGATCACCGAAAAATGAAGTCGAAGATTTCGCGACAGTTCCAGGTATATGAAATCTCTGATAACCGTCCGATAACTCGCATGTATCCATAATTCCATAATCCAATCTAATCTAAACTAGCTCCTGATACTGTCCCACGGGCACACGGGCCATGAGTCTAACGTGACCATACGTCCCGCTTTGGGCCGGACAGTCCCGCTTTCAGGCAGTCTGTCCCGGTGCCCCCAGCGAAGCCGACATAGACCATGACTGAGCCAATGTGGCTAATTCTGTTGTATACAATCTCTAAACTAAATTGACAGGTTTAAAAATAGTGCTATCCTTTTCCGCAGACAACGTAGTGACTAGTGAAAGACAAGAATATATTTAACTCTGTTATTTTAGTTTAAGTTTAGAGATTGTGGATAACAGAATTAGCCACAATGGCTCCCTTCCATTTTCTACAACTTAGTAATTCCGTAGACCACCCCATCTAAAAATGTATTTGCAATTTTATCGGCCGATATATAATAGTGCACCTTTGTGAGATAGGTTTAAAGTGGGTACCCGCTTGGCCGCTTTACACTAATCTCTGAATTACGAGTAAGTACATTCTTAATATTTACTTATATCGAGATTTTTTTATATTTTAAATAATATATTTTTATATAGGTAGGTATAGAAGTTATTAAAACAACAGTTATTCTCAAAATATATTTTTATTTCCTTGCATCGGAATAGAAACACGCGAAATCCATTTATTGCTTATCTAATAAAAATGTCTCACATTTTATTGAAATCAATTTAATACTGAAAGCATTCGGTTTGTATCAAATATAAAATTAATAAGTAGGTAATATCATGAGATGAGTACTTATCATTTATCAATTAGTTACAACAGTAATAGTGACACAATTTAAGTTGTACCAAAGATTCAAGGCACACTGCCGCAAAGTCGAAGCGCAGCGTCGTCTTTTCTGAATTGTTTCAAAGTAATCTGAACTCCATTATATCATAAATAACCATTGAGGAATTAATAATATAGAGGCGCCCTAATGTCCTATAGAAAATAGTGGATCGGAAAATAGCTCAAGCTTATCAAAATTTTCATAAGTGTGTAAGAGACAATACTACATTTTTAACATAACTGCGTTAATGCGTAATAAAACAGTTTGCGGCAGACTCAATGCAAAAGATGGCCTCCCTAAAATGTATACATAAACACTCACACACGCACAACTTGAACACGACATCTCAATGAACACGCGCCATTTTATGTCTTTGGATTGTGCGTGTATGATACCTAATCTAAGCGTGTGTGAGTATTTTTGGCACGTTTTTAAAGTAGGTACGGCGCCTCTATATTATTAATTCCTCAATGTAAATAACCTATTTTTCCAAGGTAAACAAATCCCAAAAAAACTTATCGAAGAAAAGCATAAAAGCATAATATATGCAAAAGTTCATTCGTGAATAAATTAAGAGTAAGTAATAATATAAGCCAAATTAAGAATCGGAATTTGGAACGCTGCGCCTGTGCCTTGAAGCATAATGCTTCCAGTCTTATTTCACTCGGCATTGTACGAAACACCTACATGAAAGATTGCATTAGCTGGCTTAATAAGTCAAAAAAATACTAAGTATATTTAAACTCACTACCGTAAAAAATAGGTAGTGTTAATCAGTCTTGCATTGGGTCTTTGATAATATTATTTATTAAAAACCATCGAATATCATCAATTATTAAGCGTTGTAAACAAACACACACAAAAACATACACACAACTTCACTTAATGCCCGATCCACTCTCCACGAGGCGAGGCGAGTCAAAGTTAAAGTCAAAGTCTAGAGCGAGTCTGGATGGCTAGCACCTCTGCAGCCTCCACTCGCCAAGACTCGTGCCTAGAGCCTCTAGGAGGCGCCGCGCGAGTCTGGATCGGGCATAAGTATCAAATAATATTGTCGCCAATTCTGTTGTACACAATCTCTAAACCTAAACTAAAATGACAGGTCTAAATCTATTGCTATCCTTTTCCGCAATGAGCACTGTGAAAGAGATAGCAATAAATTTAGACCTGTCATTTTAGTTTAGGTTTAGAGATTGTGTACAACAGAATTGGCCACATTGTCAACGTTTTTATCACATTTTTCCACACGTTATACCTATAATTTTTTTTTGACGAATATAAGGCATGAGATTTATTTTCATTCAGTCAGTTGTCAGGTGTTTATGAGCATACAAAATACTTGGATTCATCACGCTGCGTTGTCAGGGGTGGAGGGATTGGCAATGTGTTTGACTTGAAAACCCTGAATGCTTAGCCCTCGGTTAGCCCTTAAGATTGAGATTGAGTATATCTCTGCCACTTGCCTTATTGCTACTGTCTATAAAGATGGAAGAAGGTAAAGAACATGGACTTACGACCTTCAGCAATGGAACACGACACAAAAAGGAACTCTTAATTTAAGTTTGCACATTTCGACATTTCTACATTTCGAATATCGAAAAAATATAACGTCAGAGTAACACGGACCTAAATACCGTCATTTTAAAGTCGAACAATCAGTAAGTACTTCCGATTTTTGTTTCCCAAAGTCTCCACTTGAGGCGCTGGTTGTAGATGTACATTCGGACGAACTCAGACCTTAAAACTACTTATATATGGTCCATTTTACTTTGCAGTTATTTCCAGTACTCTATGCCCAAGCTTGAGTGTTGCCCTCCCACTGCACGCATCAAACGCTTTTTTGTTTCTCAAAGTCTCCGCTCGGGGCGCTGGCTGTAGATGGAATATGAACGAACTTAAACCTTAAAACAAGTAGCATAAGATCCATTTTACTTTGCAGTTATTTCCAGTACTCTATGCCCAAGCTTGAGTGTTGCCCTCCCTCTGCACGCGCGCGATCTCCCCGCGCAGCAGGCGCTCGCGCGCGGCCTCTGCGCGCAGTTCCTCCTCGCGGCTCGCGAGCTCCTCCATTTGCTCCTTCTGCACGCGCAGTCCGTTCAGTTGAGATTGGAGGGCCGCTATTGTTGAGTATTGCGTGTTTTTCAACTGGAAACAATAACATCATCATCATTATCATTTTTTTTTATAGGAATAGCGAGCAACCGAGCAAGCAGGTCACCTGATGTTAAGTGATTACCGCCACCCGTGAACATTAGCAGCACCTGAGGAACCACTAATGCGTTGCCGGCTTTTGAGGAAGGGGGCTGGCTCTTCAGCTCGCTGCCGGAACACACGGATGCTTTGCGGCAGATTACGGCTGAAGTATGGTCGCTAGCCAGGCGGATTCGGGGTAGAATCCTACCACAAAGCGGTGATACCATCCAGATGTTGTGTGGTATCAGGCACAACGACCCGTATAGGGGACTGAGAGCGTCAGGGCATCGTTAGCTATTGGAAGGGTGCACCGCGCACAGGTGAGGTTGACTTTGGCCACATAGGTGGAATTTGGGCCACTTACACCCCTACCCACCCACCCATCATCAAAAACCTCAATAGCGCAACGCTCATCGGGCGCGGATCAAAACCCGTAAAGTCGACGGTTACACTATTGTCGTACTCACTTTCGCACAAGTTTTCACTTAATTGGAGGGGAAAGGGGAATATTGGTCATGTTCATCATGGCTAATATTCTTTAAAAAAAATCATCATCATCATCATCAACCGATTACCATCCCACTACAGAGCACGGGTCTCCTCTCACAATGAGAAGGGTTTAGGGCTTTAGGCCGTAGTCCACCACGCTGGCCGAGTGAGGATTGTTTGACTCGACACGCCTTTGAAACATTGTGTAGAACTCTCAACGTTAAGGTTGCGAAGGTCATATTTTTTTTTCTTCTACAAGTTAGTTCTGTTTTACTGTGTGAAATGAAATCACTGTTTATATTTCACACAGTAAAGCAGCAATGTATATCGAACTTATTCGGTAGCTATAATTTACTGTTGATTGTTAAGTTAGAGAATAACCTCCCCGGTCTACTGGCCAAAGACACTGAGAACTCCCTAGCGCAATGGTGAACGCTATGGTCTTATAAGTGGGAGTTCCCGGGTTCGATTCCCGGCAGGGGCAATTTGGGATTTTATAATTCCTAAATTGATTAGTAATTACCAGCCGTGGCTGGTTACCACCATACAGGCGATTTACCGTTCCGGTACGATGCGGTGTAAAAACCGATCAGGGGTATGCATACCTCTTCCAAGTTAGCCCGCTTCCATCTTAGACTGCATTATCACTTACCATCAGGTGAGATTGCAGTCAAGGGCTAACTTGTACTTGAATAAAAAAAGAGCAGTACAAGTCACGGCAAATAAGTCGAGCGGTGACCTTCAATGCGCAGAAGTCGAAAATGAGGTATCCCGGGGTGTGAGGGGTCGCGGGGAGGGCGTGGGGATCGTTCGTAAGCACTGATTAGCTCTCGCGTACCCCTCGTAAGCGCTGATTGGCTCTCCAATCGTATTGTGTCCCGCTCATTCGTACGACGCTGCGCGCACTCGAAGGTCACCGCTTGACTTACGTGCCGGGGGTTATACCGACCTGTGTGTCCCTCTGCCTAGCGCGCACTTCCTGGTGGAAGTTGTCCATTTGTTGCAGGACTCCCTCCCGCTCCAGAACATTCGCCCTCTGCAGCTGAATGTTGGCCTCCAGTTTCTCCTCCACCTGCCTCTCGAGGGTGTCCATAACTTCCTTCATGAGGATGCTGCGAGCTTCCCGTTCCTTTGCCCACATCTATAATAACGATTTATTTATTTATTGGCTAGAGAAATAAAAAACTTCACCGTTCTTCTACTGGTAACACTAACTTTAAAATATCATTACTAATATCGTCAACGATTTAGTTATCCTACCACAACAGCCAACACCACTGCTGGGTACAGGCCTCCTCTCTCATAGGTGAGGGATTTAGAGCTTAGACCCGCCACGCTGCTCCAATGCGGGTTGGCGGGCTTTAACGAATGATAGTGATAATAAGCGTGACCGACAGCTGCTTAACGTGCTCTCCGAGGCACGGGGGTGAAACACCGCCAGCTTCCAACTCCGGGCTGGCAATGAGAATTTCTTGAGATGTAACCCAATACTGTATTGGGTTTTTCTGTCAAGAAATTCTCAGTGCCAGCCCGGAATATCCAGCAATTATTTGCCCGACCCGGGAATCGAACCCGGGAACTCGTGATCTGCGGTCGAATATGCGTTCATGATCATGGCCAATGTGTACTTGACTATTTAGAAATAACCAAAATAATGCTTAAGTACGCCTTACCTTGTCTTGTTTCTCGTTTATCTGTCTCGCTTCACCGTCGTACATCGCCTCGATGTTCTTTTGTCTCTGTCGTTCCCTCTCTCTGTGCTCTTCCAACTCGCGTAACGCCTCGTCCAATACTCGTTTGTGATTGGCGCATTTGTCGCGGTCAATCTCGTAATCCTATGTACAAGCCATTTACAATGTCAATACGGTCTAAGAAAAAATAGTTTACTATAAATAAGAAAAAATAGATTACTCTGATTGCAAAAAACTGCCATAGGCATCGAATTGAATAAACCATGGAATGGCAAACATAACTCAGGCGTCAAAAACAGGAAAACGTCAAAAAAACAATAAAGGTGAATTAGTCGAGAATGTTGTTAGCTATGTTTGATGAAAATCGATCCAAGATGGTCGCCGCTACAAAATGGAGGATTACATATCAAGTAAAGATTTGGAACATCACTGGTTCTTTTATGACAGTTCTCTGGCCAAAGGATTTAGGCTTTCCTTAAAGACCCAATATATCCAAATCTACGTCAAGTAACCCTATACACGTTGGCCTAGTGCATTGGCCGAGTACGTTGGGCCAATGTGTGCCAAAGGCTTATCAATAAAAGAAAATGTTACCTTCAATACACTCCTCCGAATCCTTTCCAGCATTTTAAGTTCCAATTCAATCTCGTGTAAAACTGAAATGACTTTCCATTTTAGTTTGTACTTATGCAGGCCCATGTTAACTATATGCGTGTCTCTTTCTGACACAAGCTTCATATGTTCTTTCTCCCTTTCGCTCGCTAGAAGTTGTAGCTCTTGCAAGATCAGTCTTTCTTTCTCTTCTTGTTTGCGAAGTTTTTTGACTATCGTTTCCTTTTCGCTCAATTCTGCTATCTGGCCTTCCAAGCTGCTCCGAAGTTCCTGCGAGAAAATAAAAATGGGTGACGTTATTACCCAGCCAAACACGTTGACCCCAATAATGTTCGGCCAACATGTGCATCGACAAAATAGCATTAGCGAATGTTGGGGACATTCGGCCAAAGTTGGAAATATGTCCGACTGTGACGGTTTCTAAGAAAGTAATTAAGACTTGTTGTGTGTGACTTGCCAATGTGTGGAGCCAGCCTTATTTTCACATCAAGCACTACCATAACTTTGTCCATGTGGTTTTTATATTCCCGTGTACATCAGTTATTTTTGTTGATAAAAATAGCAGAATGTCACCAGAATACAAATTATGTCTGTGCCAAATTTCGTCCCAGAAATAGGCACCTGTAGCCTGCCTACGAAAGTTCGTTTTAAGCCGTCGGTTACCGGTTCTTATACCTTCATTTGAAGTTCCTTCTCCCGCAGTCTTTCCTCTTCAATTAGTATCTGCCGTCGCAGCGCTTCGTCTCTCTCTTGCAGGACTTTTCTCGTATCTTCTTCTTCTTTCTTCTTTTGCAGCTCTTTCTCTACTATTTGTTCCATCCTATAAATACGCAAAATGATATAATTTATAGAATATATATCTATCTGTTATTAAGATTTTTTGAATACACTACTTATTAAATAAACACTACATTTTTTAGGGTTCCATACTGTAATGATAAAAAAGGAACCCTTATGGTACGTCCCCGTCTGTCCATCACAACTTTCTTTTTCAGTAACTGTAATACTATCGACTTGAGAGTTGTAAAGCTTATATATTCAATTTTATTGCAAGTGATTGCATTTTTATTGCAATAATCTGAAATAGTTGATGTTGATAGAGATTTCTGTAAATATTGCACGAAAATTTAAACGATTAAGCTATAAAACTGTTAGGGCCTGTTTCACCACCATCTGATAAGTGTTGGATAGCTTATCAACAACTTTTGTCTTTGTTACTCGACATAAAGTAAGAAAGTGACAAAACTGACGTTTAGATTATTCAGCATCAGAAGGTAGCGAGATAGGCCCTTAGGTACTAACAGATTTATAGAAATGAGCAACAACCCTTCATGAAAAAAAATCGTTTTGCAGTTTCGAACAAAAGCGTTTTTTTTTGCTGATGAATGTTACTAACATAGATTACATAGAACTGAAGTAGGTTACCAAGCTGATTTCAGCTTCCCATTCGCGATGTAGGCGCTGGCTGCGCGCAGCTCCGGCTGGCGCAGCCTCCACGCGTGGTAGAGCTTCAGTTCCGCCTCCTGTTTGCGCATTTGCTCCTCTTTCTCCATGATCCCCTGGTTGATCTCTTGCAGGGTCGATGTTGGCACTTTGTTGAGATACGATCTGGTAAAGAAATATTTCGGATGATTTCTAAGGACTTTTTTTTGTTACCGATACAAATAATTGTTAGGTATTGGGTTCTGTCAAAAAAATTTCAGTGCCAGCCTAGAGTTCCACCCCCATGCCCCGGGGAGCACGTTAAGCAGTCGTTCCCTGTTAATATCACTATCATGTGACAATAGTCGTTAAAGCCCGCCAATCCGTATTGGAGCAGCGTGGTGCGTCTAAGCTCTAAATCCCTCTCTCCTATGAAAGAGGAGGCCTGTGCCCAGCAGTGGGACGTTAAAAGGCGATAGTGGTGGTGATGGTGGATGCCTACCGCCGCAGTTGACAGCTTGGGTTGACTGACTTTCCCTTATTTTTGCATAAATTACCTACACATTTGCAGTAAGGATACCATAAATTCAGGCAAGCCAATGCAATGTAAGAATCACAAGTGAGGGGTATATAACGACAATATTTAGTAACACCCGTGTATTCACGCAGGTGCTCAAAGACCCCCATTTCGTGGACGGACAATCTCAAGAAAGTTACTTGAAACTGCTGGCTACAAGCCACACAAGACCGTGGCGATCCTTGCAAGAGATGTGATGACCTATGTCCATTCAACATTTATCGGTTGAGATTTGAGATGATGAATCATCATCATCTTCTTCACATCAGTGAAGATGATGATGATGATGATGATGATAGAACTAGCACTAGGTATCTATATATCATCAAAATAACATCAAATAGTGCATAATATATCTACAAGCTTTGATAGCTCTCTTTCACTTGCATATTATAATATAATGAGTTGGGGAAGATATTATAGAGAATAATTATTATGAGTAGAAACTAGAGATATAAATTATTTTTAACTAAGAGTAACATGGATACTGGCAATCCTATTATGAAAAAGCAGCTTATTTTAGAATATCTCTACTACTTTCTATATAATATACATATTTACATTAGCAAAAAAAATTTTTATCACAGATTTTCATTTTTTCTTTCAGATTCACTGTCATTACTACTACTACATACTTATGTGCAAAGCACTACTTCGAAACTAAATACTAAAAGCGACCCACTTTGCAATAAGTTTATTCTAATTCACACAACACCAACATAAAAGGCAAGGAATAATGAAAAGATTGTGCTATGTAATTAGATTACTTTTATTTTGTCTACATAACGTAGGTGTGTTATACCCATTTTTGTAGAACTTTGGTTGTGCCGCCAAAGCCTTGAGCTCCTGTTGATACTGCATGTTCTCTTGGAATAACATCAGTTCCAGTTTCTTGCGTCTCTCTTCCAGTTGTCTGAAATATAATGACAATATATGAAATTACTAGCGAACCTAGCAGACATCATCCTGCCCGGTGACATAACGACATCAACACCACCTACCGAGACCCGGTGGGTTACCTGTACCTACTTAGTAATTGTGTTTTCAAACCATCCAGGAACCCATTGATAAAAATGAAAAATGCGATAAATGAAGAACCGCTCAACCGATTTTGTGCAAACTTCACATAAACCATCTACTAAATAGTCCAAACAAAGCCTAAACATTTGGTTTGGATAGGTGAGCCAGTTCTTGAGTTATAAAATTACAACGAAAAGTGGCATTGATTTTTATATATATAGATTAAGTACAATGAAAACAAAATTACTTTGCTATAATCCCCTAACAGTGATAAATGTGTAGGCACAACATCACACAAATTCACCACAAAATAAACTCGACGGTTGTTTCGCTCCAACACTGGAGCATCTTCAGGAAATGTCGACTTCACAATGGACGATTGTAAAGTTGAAACGGTTGAAACAGACTTCACAAAGGAAAGTAGGAAACATCTGCTGAGAAATGAAAGAACACCCCTGAAGCTTTGATTTGACTTGTATGTTGTACGGTGATGTATACAAACCCCTATGAATATATTCATGACAGTTCAATGCTAAAATACTATTTTAAATTGTGACTAAATGCATATGTAAAGCTAAAGTTTAATTACTCAAAAATTCCAATATGTTTGAAGGCACTTCACACCAGTATTCTAATTATAATATAGACATGATTCAGGAACAGCATTCAATTTTAATTATTCCCTACTAGTATTATATTTGTTAATCTTATCTTATCTCTTTTCACAGCTCAACTGGCAAACCAATTTTGACAAAACTTGGTACAAAAATAGCTTGCATCCTCAACATGAGTACAGGATACTTTTTTGTTTTTCAGAAAATCAGAGTTCCCACAGAATTTTTAAAAACTAAATCCACACAAAGTCGCTGGCATCAGTAATTAATCAATAATTAAATTTCTTATTTCATACACATATTCATTAACTAAACTTTTTAAATACACTTACACAGCCCTAATCTTCTTTTCACTCAATAACTCAGCTTCTTTATTAGCCCTTTCATAATATCCCTCCGCTGTCCATTGCTCGTGATGCCGCGAATTATTGGTGTTAAGCTCAAAGTAGCTGGCCACCTTTTTAAGCTCTTCCGCACGACGGAGCTCATTGTCGCGCTTTTGAGCCGCTATAGCTTGAAGCTGCCATTGCGGTCTGATGTGTGACATGGTCTGCAAATAAATTTTAATTCTTTGTCAATATATTACAAACTAATTATATACTATTACCTATAGGTACTTTTTCAAATTATTGTTTCTTATACATTATACATACCTACATAAAAAGAAGTTTAGTCACGAAAAAATATATATTATCAATAATTATTAATACCTTAAAAGTACTAAAGCCCAGGCTGTCTGTCTACCTCGATGTGACTCACTAAAAGCTTAATCTAAAAATGAGTAATATTTTGTAAAATCGATCACTAACCTCGGTTGACTGCACACGGTAAGGTCTTTACCAATTCTGGAGCCACATTTACTTCCGCGCATTACATGATTGCTCATAACAACGCGTGGGCCACAACGACGCTGAATTGGTCAGCAATCAGCATGAGGTCAGACAAGTAATTAAATTACATTCAGAGTACTTCCTCACATCAGTTATGGCACTCAGACACGCAGTTGAGCAATTTTGTGCATTTGCAGAAATGTTGTTATTTGCTTCATTGACTCTTAATACTATTAGGTATTTTTATGATTTGCATAGGTAGTTATATTCAATATTCTTTCTGATTTGCATTTTGCTTACAAAAGTTTTCAAACATTTTCAAAAGTCTAACTGTCAAAACGTGAAACGTCAAAAAAGACAGTTGCCCAGCAACCGGGCAACTGTCTGTTTTTTCCATTTTTTTCTCTGGTGGTGGGTAATGGTCAATGGTCATACAGCCTCATTTGCCGTACACATTTATTATCATCTTGAGAAAATCATTGCAAATTGATAATATTTGTTAAGTAATTATTGTATTACAATGCAATACATATTAAAAATTAGAAAACGCCTGATAATAAAATTAGGAACTCCAAATCATAAATTCTATGTTGCTATTTTTTTATTGTAGGCGCAGGAACCAATTTTTTCAATTCAGCGAATAGCGAGGCATATTATTAATTACTAGCAGCTGACCCCCGCAACTTCGTTCGCGTGGATATAGGTTTTTATTAAATTACTAAAATGGCCATTAAAAAATAAGGGTTGATCGTAGAAGGGTGAAAATTTAGGATTGTATGTATTTTTGTATGTTGTATCATAAAAAAATAAAAACTAAAAATTTTGTCTAAAAAATAAAAAAAAATTAGGGGTGGACTACCCTTACATTTAGGGGGATGAAAAATAGATGTTGGCTGATTCTCAGACCTACTCAATATGCTCACAAAATTTCATGAGAATCGGTCAAGCCGTTTGGGAGGAGTATGGGAACGAAAATTGTGACACGAGAATTTTATATATAAGATTATTAAGTATCTCCATCTTCTTATCCCTGAATTGAGAAGATTTAAACCAATTTAGGATTGATTAATTCTCAAAATATTGACCAAACCAGGGATCGAATTAAGAAACTTCCACTATAAAAGACAACAATGCTCACCTGCGGACTGCGGTCAGTGCGGCGGTGATGTTCAATCAAAAGTCATCAAAAATAATAGCATCCGCCAGTGAACTTTTAACAGTTTTTAGCAAGGTATGAGCTCAAAGGAGCTTAGGAAAGACAAAATGATTGCCACGGGATGTTTAAAAACTAATATCCACGCGAACGAAGTCGCGGGTTTCCGCTTGTAATATATATTTCACATGTATAGGGGGTGATTGAAAGCCTAACTTCACTTCTGATTCTGATTTTCTCCATCCAAAAGAGTCCCAATCAGTCAAAATTTCATAGTTTTCCGATTCGGTAGGTAATCGGGAAAGGAAAAATACTCCCTTTTCATAGAAATGCTTTTGAATGAAGAAAATCAGAAGAAACGTCAGGAAATTTAATTAGGTATTGTGCTCATTAGCCAAAGCTTCTTTTTTTTACGTTGGGAGATGCGTAAACACGCATCTCTCCCGACAGCAAGGCACCTGGAGTACACTGCTTCCAGAAGGGTATGTGGGACTCGCCGCGCCGGCCGGGAGGTAAGCGGCCGGAATACTCATTAAAACCCGCAGCGATGTTCTTCTGCGTCGCCTGGTGGGTGGGTTCCGGGAACACTTTCGCAATCATCTGCGATCCAACCAGAATCGTCCGCCGAGGCAGACCCTCCCCAGGGGGACCTAATAAGGTCATCGTTAGCCATGTTACCGGGGTGCACCGGCCCGAATACTGCTCTTCCGCTCGGACGTATCCGCAAGGGGACCAGCAGCACACAGGCACACTGGCAGGCTGGCAGGTTACCTGGCTACCCCTCATTAGCTAAAGCTGAAACATCCCAGTAGACATCCATTTAGAAAATGTTAACCTTCTTCCCTTTCGCTCAACTGTAGTGCATCAGCATGCAAATATTGATGTTGATAAAAAATAAAAATTAACGTCGAAATAGTATCTATCTATACTAATAAATACAATTGAAGTGTCTGTCTGTAATTTCGAAATAACTACCTCATATTAAGCTCATAAGGTTATTTGAACTCTATATAACTGAATCACACGTTTTTAAAATTTTTGTCTGTCTGTCTGTCTGTTTGAACGGGCTAATCTCTGGAACGGCTGAACCGATTTTGATGGGACTTTCACATACAGGTAGAAGATTAAACAAGGAGTAACATAGGCTACTTTTTTAACCGACTTTCAAAAAAGGAGGATATACACCGATATCTCCGAGATTTCTGAACCGATCTGTGATTTTTTTTAAACGATTGAGAAACTTTGTGACAATTATCCTATAAAAAATTCGATTTCAACTCCTCAATCCTGATGCTGTAGGGGGCCTGACCCCCAAAACTAATGGGATTTGGAAACTGTCGGTTATTTAAATTGATACTGGAGGTACCTACCAAATAAAGACTTTATCGTTGAATGAACTCGAGTACACATCCTTAACCCTGATGCTGTAAGGCATTCCTAAATCGTGGGGATCCCATGGGATTTTTCCGTTTTGGGGACGGGTTACTACAGATAGGCTACTTTTTGTTCTGGAAAATCAAAAGTTCCCACGGGATTTTTAAAAACCTAAATCCACACGGGCGAAGCCGTGGGCATCATCTAGTCTTCTATCTTCTATAATATAATAAAAATGTAACAGATCCAATTCTGTACATTGAAGATATTTTGAAAATTTTTATCGATCGACACTATAATCGAAACTGAAGCAATTTTTTTCATTTTTGTCTGTCTGTCTGTCTGTATCTTGGCCGCACATCACGCCGAAACTACTGAATGGATTCGAATGAAACTTGGTATGATTTGAGTTTATACTCCGAGGTAGGACATAAGATACTTTTTATCCCGAAATTCAGCACGGTTCCCTTGGGAGAGGGGAAGAACGTTAAAACGTGTATTTAGCTGTAATTCATTAACGCGTAGTTTGATTTAATTCATTCTTTTTTTGTTAGAAAGGTAGTACTTTAAGTATTGTCCTGGAAATATTTCAAGGTCATAGGTTTTTTAGTTTAGAAATGACAGACATTTATTGAGTTCGAATAACTTGGGATGCGGATCTTTGAACGTACGGCTTATTTTTAACTGGTGTACGTTTAAATTTATGTTTGTCGGTCTGTCTATTTGTTCTAGCTAATTTCCGAAACGGCTGGATCGATTTTAATGGAACTTTCAATGTTATAAGGAGTAACTTAGGCTACATTTAGTTTAAGTACATAAAAGAATTATGGGATCCGATCCGATCCTATTTAAAAACCTATATCTACGCGAACAAAGTTGCGGGGATCAGCTAGTATATAGTAATAATAATAATATCTCTGTTACAACTATTAAGTTATTTAGATTATTCTTCTGTTCTCTGATTTAGGTCAAGCCTTGCTATAAAGTTTTAGAACGAAGTTGTAGGGGTTGTCATCGAAGTTGTCATAGCGAGAGACAAGCGCCGTTCATATTGTGTGTTCAATACTCAATACTCATTTCTTTACAGTGTTAAAAGCTGGAAAGCTCTTGTTTTCATTGAGGCGTCCGCAGTCTTACGGCCTTCAAGGTGATAGCGGGTCACATTCCGGCGTGGTGAGCGGAACGAAAATATATTCTTTCTCGTTTTCGCGTCGCGATGGCAGCCATAGAAATGTTGCCTGATGAAGGAATTTTCTACTAAAATAATGTAATTTATTTATAGTAGCTCTAAAATTAGAATTTATTATTATTTTTCTCTTAAAATTTCATAAACTATACAAGAGTCACAAGTTGGCCTACGTGAAATAAATCATTTTTTTTAAACAGTCGTATGTATTTAAATACACGTGGACTGCACACTATTATTTAACAAAATCTTTAAGTACTAAATAATTGTTTACTTAGACATGCAATGATTGCTTAGTCCTAGATTCGATTACGGATTATATCAACTTTTTAATGATTTTACCTGAATGGATAAGTTTTGTTTTTGTTATATGTGTTTCTGTTTAAGGTTTAGACTAAGGTGCACTTAAGTACCATCGCGTGATCTCAATATCAGCAACTCATTTTCTATGAGACAACAGATAATGGAACCGATTTTTCTCCACCAATATTATATAGGTACCTAGCTACCTGATACCGACTTCTTTCGCGTGGACGTTTTAAACTAAATGTTTCTTCATATGCTCCATCCCTATTTAACCTCCCTATAGGTCCAATTTCCGAAAATTCTGAAACATGTACTTATTTCCATATTTTTATAGGCAAATATTTTAAAAGCTCGTCATTTTCCAAGGTAGGCATATCTATGAAAATTTACATCAATTTTCAACTTTCATACAAATATTTATCCTTTATTAAACCTCCCATTGTGGGAAGCATTACCCATAATCCTGTCCTAACGACTGCCTTTGTCATAAAAGTCAAAATTTCAAGTTACTAACCGTAGTGGTTTAGGTTGTGCGTTGACAGATCATTCAGTCAGCCAGTCAGGACAAGTCTTTTTATATGTGTAAGTAGATTAAAACGCAGAATATTGTAAAGAATTCTACCATGGTTGTAATAGTTTTGTTTTAAAAGATGAATATGAGACTATAACCTGGCAGCACCGGTCGCCGACAGTCAGTCGAGCGCAGGCTGCGTTTGCGCATGCTAACATGCCTTCCAGAGTGCATTCCAAATTTAAACAATCATTCGATTCATAGGCCAATGGCAATGACTCTTGTGCTATAATAGGCTTGTGTTAAATAATAATGTGTGCTTGAGTGTTTTACTTATAGAAAAAGTGTTTCACACATAAATTTGTCCAAGTTGTGTCTATGTAAAGTGGCAAAGATTGGTATTTTTTGTTTATCCGCCCGAGTGTAACAACTAACAACCGTGCTTCAAACCAAGAAATGGGTTTATAATTGACTCAAATCAAAGGCTGGGATGGTAAGATATACAATTATTACTAGTATTTTCTTGTACAGTAAAAGTCACGTCTGTACTGAATTAAAACTACTTACAGTACAAATAAAATAGATATATGATTGTATTGGAGGTTTGTAGATAAGTAACCTCACATAACATACGTATACGAAAACAGATAGATATGTGACAAACACCATGTAAATGACTTCCAATTTCTTAATTATTACAGTTTTTATTAATTACATTAAAGATAAACCTATGAAAGGTAATAAAGAAAGTAGAAAGTTGTTTAGGATAGAGCAGGTACTTATTCGTCAGATGCAATCCATCTAATCGGTTATGAAAATACGAGTATGAAAGGCGTGATTTATAAGCGAGATCGTATTCGTATTCTGTGGTATGTGTGAACGCACATATTATACAAGAATCGTTCCGTCAAGTTAAAGACATCAACGCGCTCTAGTGTACGCGTTGTATGAGAAACTATTATTATTATATTATGCGTTCGTTAAAATAGCTCTACGGTTATTAAATTTAGACAAATACTAAGTAGACAGGTATAAGAGAAGAAATATAAATAATATATTTTTTTAGTATATCTATCTACATCGTACAGTCAAGTTAAAGACATCAACGCGCTCTAGTGTACGCGTTGTATGAGAAACTATTATTATATTATATTCGTTAATTTAATTTAATTAAGTTCGTTAAAATAGCTCTACGGTTATTAAATTTAGACAAATACTAAGTAGACAGGTATAAGAGAAAAAATATATATAATATATTTTTTTAGTATATATCTATCTACAACCTTAGCTTTTTATGTTTAGCTTTTATCTTCCATCAGAATTACTAAGGATTTTTTAAACCACCTCTTTCTCTCGACTCGCACCAAATAAATAAATTAAATTTTTAACTGTTTTTGTTTTGCATTTTTATCGGTCGATAAAATCGCAATGAGCTATTGCGATATCTACTCATACTTCTATCGTATTTTTATCATCGCCGCAGTGTGTAAGATCACTTGCGTCCTACCTACTATGAAATGTACCTACTAAAACAGATGCTGCAATATCGCAGGACGCACGTGTGAGCGATTTTAAGCTTTAAGTTATGGGTAGGTACGGGGTACCTACATACATCTCTTCAAAAGTAATCGTAATCATATCATTGTCTGATGATTAATTTGATTTCCAATTTATCTTTTCAATTTCGCTTACAAATCGGCGTGGCCATCGAGAATACATTAATACGTTCAGAGAGGCATGAAAATTGCAATCAACCCACTTAAAGCTTTGAAAAATACACTCCATGAGAAGCGGATTATTGAGAATGCGATACGACTAATACGATTACTTTTTATATTTAAAATATAAAAAGCACAAAATAACATATTTTGTGCTTTTTATATTTTAAAATGTTCCAATGCAGCATTTTTCCTATCAATCGTTACTTTGTTTGAAAATTTACACTAAGTCTTTTTTTTTTAAATATCATAACCATTTCACTTGTTCTACTGAATTCTATTTGTAATGGACTATTAAAATAGCAAATATATTACTAACCTTATACTAATATAGTAGTTTATGAAACGGTTGCATAATAGAGGTTATTAAAACACGAGTGTTAGTTTAAAAAACGAGCCGCAGGCGAGTTTTTTAATAGTATTACACGAGTGTTTTAATAACTAATTATGTAGAGTTTCATACACTACTTTATCTAAGCTCATCAATAGGTATCTTACGTATAAAAGAAAAGACTAAGAAATTAACAAAATTATTTATTATAATAAGTATTCATGTTTTGGATATTGCAATTTATAAATGTACTCAATTCTTCAGGGGAGAACGTTTTTGCTTTTTTTCCCTTAAAGCCCTGCAATTTTCTTTTTAAAACAGCAATCAGTCTTGTGTATTTAGTAATATCGATTTGGTTGTAGATACTCAATATACTTTTGAGCATTGAGTATTTAGCCCATAAGGACAAAGACTTAAATTTATTTGATAATTCTTGGAAATATGCTAGCATTACATTTTCTGAAAATGAAGTGGCTTTTTTCAAAATTTTCCAACTCATAAAATCTTGGTAACATTTATCGTAAATTTTCTTTGATTTTGCTGGCAAAAGATTATTTGTCATTCCCGATGCTATTTCCAGAATGTCTGGTGGAGTTAAATTCTCTTCAGTATCACTGCTAGACATTTTTCCGCGCAACAAAAATCACTTGCTAAATTTTGAGTTACAAAAACTGAATAGTAAATAAATAATAAATTAAAAATTTAAATAATAGGCGCCAAAATTGACAATTGTCAATTTCGAATGTGCGGTGCGTGCAGTGCATAGAGATAATAATAATAAATAGAGCTGGCATAATGTCCTATAGAAATTAGTGGATCGGAAAATAGCTCAAGCTTATCAAAATTTTCATAAGTGTGAAAGAGACAACTTTACATTTTTGACATAATAATAAAACAGTTTGCGGCAGACTCGTGACTTAAGATGGCCTCCCTAAAATGTATACATGAACACTCACACACGCACAACTTGAGACATCACAATGAACACGCGCCATTTTATGTTACAGGATTGTGCGTGTGTGAGTGTATTTTTGGCACGTTTTTAAGGTAGTTATGCCAACTCTATTATTATTATTATTATCTCTATGGTGCAGTGCGTCTATGGTCAATTATGGTAGCACTACACTCTGTCCTCTGGCCGCATCATGCTACCGCCACACTTTCGCAGTAGTAGTAATAGGGTAACTTTGATAGCGGGATAATCATTGTAAGTAACAAAACTAAACTAACTAACTATTGTAAACTAACTATTGTACCTATTTCTTTTAAAATGTTTCTTTTGTTTAATTTATGTTTTTTTGGTGTACAATAAAGTATTAAATGATAATAATAATAATAAACACCCGGCATGGCTCAAAAATACCAGAACCCAGTGCCTGTACTATAATGTAGAAAAAATTATTTTATAACATTGTTTTGCAATAATTTCCTAACAAAGTAGTGTTTTAATGAACTTTTTTAATTTTTTTTTAAATATTATAGATGTATGTGAATAAAGTAGTCCAATATATGACATATTTTGATTTCATATTCGGAATTTTATGATATGAGAGTAGATAAAGGTTATTTACCTTTCTATATTATAAAACTCTACATGAAATATAGAACACATGGCTCTACATATCAATCTTTATTTTGTTTAATAATTGATTCAAAATTCATAAGCCCTCCTCAAGGCATGTAAACAGTAGCCAGTCAGGTGGTGTAGAAATTCAAATTCTACACATGTGTTGCCCATTACCGACACGAGACCTATCGTGT
Source organism: Melanargia galathea (assembly GCA_920104075.1). Lineage (NCBI taxonomy): Eukaryota > Metazoa > Arthropoda > Insecta > Lepidoptera > Nymphalidae > Melanargia > Melanargia galathea. The sequence goes on along the minus strand of OV049857.1, from coordinate 20,587,128 downwards.
GCTGCTTCATCAATCACGAGTAATCTGTACCTACTTAGTACTTATTGTGTTCATTGGTTTAACACAATATTATTTTTGACAATGTTTATAAATAAGTAGATAATACATGCTATTAGAGTAAAAAAACAATGTTCACGGAATTCTTATGTTTTACTAGCTGACCCCCGCGACTTCGTTCGCGTGTTAATAGGTTTTATATAGGTCGGATCGGATCCCATATTTCTTTTATGTACCTTAACTAAATGTAGCCTAAGTTACTCCTTATAACATCACCAATCTGCGATTGAAAGTTCCGTCAAAATCGATCCAGCCGTTTCGTAGATTAGCTGGAACAAATAGACAGGCCGACAAACATAAATTTAAACGTACGCCATTTTAAAATAAGCCGTACGTACAAAGATCTGGGTCCCAAGTTATTTGAACCCAATAAATGTCTGTCATTTCTGAACTAAGAAACCTATGACCTTGAAATATTTACGGGACAATAATTAAAGTACTAACTTTCTAACAAAAAAGAATGAGTTAAATCGAACTACGCGTTAATGAATTACAGCTAAATACACGTTTTAACTTTCATCCCCTCTCCCAAGGGAACCGTGCTGAATTTCGGGATAAAAAGTATTCTATGTCCTACCTCGGGAGTATAAACTCAAATCGTACCAAGTTTCATTTGAATCCATTCAGTGGTTTCGGCGTGAGCGCGGCCAAGATACAGACAGACCGACAGACAGACAGAAAGACAGACAGACAGACAGACAGACAAAAATGAAACAAATTGCAGTTTTGGTTTCAGTATCGATTATAGAGTGCCCTCCAAAAAAAATTTTCAAAATATCTTCAATGTACAGAATTGGATCTGTTACAGTTTTATTATATTATAGATAGATAGATAGAAGATAGATAGATATGTGTTTTTAGTTCAACACTAAATCATACGTCATATTATAAAGGCGCCTCTACACGTTGGCCAACATGATGGCGGATATGTTGGAAGGTGTTGGGCAAGGAGTTTGTGTTCGCATCCACACGTTGGAAGGTCGTTCAGTATGCTCCGGTTAGGGCCAATGTGCGGACGTATTTACTAAATTGAATATTGAGACGTTAACAGCTGCTACGGTTTAATTATTCACAGCATACCGCAACTACGTGAATGTGTATACGAAAATTGTGTTTTTTTATTTTTGTGATTTTATTTTTTGGGTTCCACAAACAATTTTCGGCTTAGTAGGGCTCTATAAAGCAAAAAGTTTCTTCATTGGTCATTGTCACTGCCATTTTGTGGACATTATACTAGTTACGACGCGTGAATATAAAATTTAAAAGATGTGCATGCGTGCGATCACTCTGAGAGCTCGTAGCAAACTGAACTTGCCTCCAACGTGTGGATGGTGCGGCCAAGCTCTGTCCCAAACCCTTTGATGTACCGACACGAAATGGATCTCGCGCCAACTTGCGGGCCATCGTTCCAATACCTTCCAACTCCCGCTCTACACGTTGGGCCAACATATTGGGCCATAAGATGGGCCAGCATGTTGGCGAACGTGTGGATGAGCAGTAAAAGAAAATCGCCGCCGCGTCTGTCTGTTCGCTATAAACTCAAAAACTACTGCACGGATTTTCTTGCGGTCTTTACTAATAAATAGAGTGATTTATGAGAAAGGTTCAAAATATGTATAATTTGTTAAGATTTTGTGTAAATTGGTTGAAATATGACGATAATTGTTGAAAATTTCAGAAATAGTCAAGCCGCCTGGGAGTTTTCATTTAAAACGCTGCTTAATCCCTATGAGATATTATAAAAACCGACACTATGACACAAAAAACCTATAGGTTTTTTGTGTTATAAGCTCTACTAGCCGTGCGAAGCCGGGGCGGGTGGCTAGTCAAGAATAAAGTACCTATTACAGTGAATGAAATGCATCTTGCATTTCATTCCACCGTAATTAATGTTACAAATTTTTTAAAGTACAGTTTAACACTTTAGTAGATACTCGTTTTTCCTAAGAACTGGTTTTCACTATTAATTTATGTATTAAAATCGAAATTAATGATTTCGATGATTAATTAAGGATGTAATAGCTATAATAATCATGAAAAGACATGAACTTGGTCTACAACGACAAAATTGCCAAAGCTTATTAAGGCATGACTTATATTACGCCGCGCACGGATTAGGACGGACGGAGCACGGTTAAAATAATTCTACTATGCGTTTTAAATATAAAAACCATCGCTATATTTGAAACTAGATGATGCCCACGGCTACGCCCGTGTGGATTTAGGTTTTTAAAAATCCCGTGGGAACTTATGATTTTCCAAAACAAAAAGTAGCCTATATCTGTAGTAACCCGTCCCAAAAACGAAAAAATCCCGTGGGATCCCCACGATTTTGGAATGCAATTCCTTACAGCATCAGGGTTGAGGAGTTGGATATGTACCTACTCGAGTTCATTCAACGATAAAGTCTTTAATTGGTACCCCCAATATCAATTTAAATAACCGACAGGCAGTTCCTAAATCCCATTAGTTTTTGGGATCAGAGTGCTTAGTCTAAGTTTGGAGCACTCCAAAACTTTGTAGTATGTACTATTGATCGATTTCAGAGTAAAATGGACCTAAAATGGCTTGCATTAAGGTTTGAGTTCGCCAATACATTCAGCATTCGAACACAGCGAGCGCCCCAAGCAGAAATGTTGTAAAATACATATTCGAACTATGGAATTACGACTTTAAAATAAGAGTGTTTGGGTTCAGTTTCTTAAAACGAGTGAGCAAACGAGTCGCAAAACTATTTATATGTGTAAAATCTTAGACTAACCGTACAGGTCCCCTACAGCATCAGGATTGAAGAGTTGGAATCCAAATTTTATAGTTGTAGGACAGTGTCGCAATGTTCCTCTATCGATTAAAAAAAATATAATATCTCCGAGATTTCTGAACCGATTTGCGTAATTTTTTTTAATCGATAGGTAAACATTGCGACCCTGTTCGATAAAAAATTTGGATTCCAACTCCTCAACCCTGATGCTGTAGGGGACCTGATCCCCAAAACTAATGGCATTTAGAAACTTTCGGTTATTTAAATTGATATTGGGGGTACCGCAATTAAAGACTTTATCGTTGAATGAACTCGAGTAGGTTGGATTCCAACTCCTCAACCCTGATGCTGTAAGGAATTGCATTTCGAAATCGTGGGGATCCGTTTTGGGGACGGGCTACTACAGATAAGCTAGTTTTTGTTCTGGAAAATCAAAAGTTCCCACGGGATTTCTAAATCCACACGGGCTAAGCCGTGGGCATCATCTAGTTTAAAATATAAAACAATCGAAAAAATATGTTGCTACTGGTAAGTATCATTTTGATAAATGCAAGAGTAACGAAATATACCGATAGTCATAGCATTATAAAACGCTTATGCTACATTATATGAAATAATTCATACTACACCATGGCGCGCCCGAGCACAATTAATGTATGAACAAATTATTGCACGGTAGGTAGGTATACTCTATACCTGAATACTCCGTGCAGGGTGTAAACAAAATCAGGCCTTATGCAAATGTGACCAATCAGACAGAACGAAATTTGATGGCCAAGATGATAATTTAAATGCTAAATGATAATTATCTCAACTTTTATTACCATTACAAGCTAATAACATTATTATTTTTCCATTTAAAACGATAAAAATCATTTATGCGGTTTAATAAATCTGCTACTTGAAGTAAGTAGGTACCTATTAGAGAAATAGGCAAATGCCTTTTTACCCGACTACGGATTGTTATTTTGTAAAATTATTATGTATTATTGTGCATATCCGTGGAATGCCGGTGTACGGATAAGCCTACTCAGGATTTGTATGTAAGTTTGTATATATGTTCGTTTGTATTTACGAATGTTCCTGACGTTGTGATCTTTTCACTTTTGTTCATTAAAATAATAATAAATAATACGTGCGGATTACCGTATGGGTTATTTTATATGTGTACTAGTGAGATGATTAAAAGCCAAAAATCAAAAGAAGATCGCATTAGAATAATAATATTGTAGATCACAAAATTGCAAGATGGTTTCTAAATATTATAGATACGTATACCTACAGAATATAGTGGAATGTATTTTCAGAGATAAAATAAGATTCACAGAATGAATCTTGAATTTCCGCAGATAATAATATTGCATAAGGAATGTGAAACAGAGATAAACTTAATCGAGTTCCTTGCGAGAACCACTGGAGTCAGGTGAACATGATTTATGTTTGGATTCGGCTCTCTCATATAGGATGGAAAATGTAAATATCTTTTTCAACACACTTGCTCATAAAGTAGCTCTACGTTCACCACAATTAGGCAGATAATTACACCTATTATTCAAACTGTGACTTTTGTTTTACTATTATTCACAAGAGAATTATAGAGTTTTATTTTTAATTTATTGGTTGAGTTGGTTCCTTTGTTCTTAAAAAAGTTTCGATACAAAAAAGGTCGTATTCAATAGTACAAATAAATTAATATACCTTTTGCTTGCTCATTTCATGCAACTTCGTATTTAAATAGATATTCAACTTGTACGTGTTTAATAAATAAAACTTTCACTCAAATATAACTTTTGTTTTTTCTGTAATAAAAAAAACTTGAAATTCCCCATTTTGTACGTGGCTAAAACGCTATCCGCGAAAAGCCAAATAAAACAAACCTCATTCTATAGTCTATGGCCGATTGCCATTTTAAGAAGCGCGCGCATAGGAAAACTGATTAATTTTTCCCGCCATTGCAAAATGCCATAGAAAACAAACCTCATTCTATATAGTCTATGGCCGATCGCACATAAATGTGTGCGCGCATAGGAAAACTGATTAATTTTTCCCGCCATTGTGAGAAAATTTTCATAACTCGTTTTCACTGTTAAAATTACAGTTATTTATTAATTAAAATTAAAATATCTACAAGTACTAATTATGAAGAAAATGATTTATGTTGTACACCGCCCGATATATGTGAAGCCCTTAAAGTTATGGAAAGTACTACCTGAAATATCCAAGGAAAAATATCAATTTTAGTGTTATTTTCTTCGCAAGTGTGTTGAAAAACGTCGTATGATACACGTGTGTATTGATGATTACCGTCCTCGGCTATCTTAAGACCCTCACCTAACGGCTCGGGTCTCAATATCGCCTCAGCGGTAATCACCAACATTACACACTTATACCATAATGTACTATTATGACCGAGTATTATTTTTAGTATTTCGAACGTAATATGCTGTAAAGGTTGCATTATGGTGTATATATGCTGCTGATAATATAGGCAGTGTATTGTCATCCTCTAACAACGAAATGCTTAAGTCTGCTTAAGAGTCTCAGCAGTTCGATTCAGTAATCTCAAAATTGCCTAAGTTTTAGACTATTTTGAGATTTTTGAAACAGAGCTTTCGAAATTGTTAGCGCTATTCCTGTGGCTTACTTTCGTAGCTATTAGATAAATAAGGGTATACCTATAGCAAAAGATAAATACGTTTACGTTTATGGAAGGTATATATTTATGTATTGTACATAATATTAGAAGTTAGAACTTTTTATTCTTTTTGGTCGTACCTACTCATCATCTGTGTGAAATGACCTTTAGAGAAATGGTGTTTCTTCATAAATTTAATCTGATAAAAGGTGACAATCAGAACCTTGCGTATATTTAAAGGTAAATGGTGATGACATGTTATGACCATTACTTTGGATCCGGACTGCGTACTTCTCGTTAATGCTCCAGCCTTTTCATTTATAATCGATAAAGATCGAAGTAAGTATCTATATAATATTTTATAACGCATAAACTTACACGCTATAAAATCATCGAACGTATTGCAAACTGCAGCAACTAATATTTTTAAATGTAGCTGACAGCCATATCGGACATGGAAGGTGCTCCACTAAACATTGATATTAATGGAATATAAATGTTTTAGAATAATTAAGAACAAAAAAATCTGTATCCATAAAATCGTTTAAATAATTTATTTCGGACTTGATTTTATCATAAAACTACAACTAATAGACTAGTTTTGGTTGGTGATTGATTAAGATAGCCATCTTTATTACATCAATTCAATTTAGTGGTTTATTTCGCTACCGTAGTTTTTTACATACATTTCTACTATATCCTGGACTGAAGTTGATCCAGACCTGAGCTATTATACTGGAGCCCGATTTTTTTAAAGTTAAAGGCTCGGTGCGGAAAATGTGACAGACGCCTCTACGTCAGGAACCACCTCAGTTAAACGGTAGGGTCATACTACACGGGCGGTTCTCGCGCTGTGGGAATCCGCTCGACAAAGCTGCCGCAGACCATCAAACTACACGGGACGCGGTTTATCGCTGTCTTTTGTTCATTTCAACATGGATCCAGAATGACGTAATAGCGGGAAATGTAGTTTAAAACGCCGGTTATCAGCGGCGGTTTGACGCTGCATGCGGCGGTCGTATTTCTCCCGCCTGTAAACCGCGACAGGAAACCGCGCAGTATGCAGCATACAACTTTCATATTAAATTGTGACTAGTGCGGTTCAGAAGCGGATTCCCGCAGCGGGAGAACCGCCCGTGTAGTATGACCCTTTACGGCCTGTTTCACCACCTTTTGATAAGTGTCGGATAGCCTAAACTTAAGTTTTGTCACTTTCTTACTTTATATCGTGTCAAAGATAAAAGTTGTAGATAGTTATCCGATCCTTATCAGAAGGTGGTGAAACAGACCCTTAAAGCCAAGTTATTTAACCTTAGTTTAATCTCCTCAACCTGCGACACATATAATCTAGAATCAATATTAAGCATCGACACATTATCGTTTCTATGATAAGTATTAACGTATCTTGTTACTTGCGAACAGTTACATTTTTATCGCCTTCTAAAAACCGCTCGTAAAATGATACAATACTCTCGGCATTTGTTAGAGTTATTACATTTGAAACTACACGTTATTGGTAACAGGCTATACGAATTCATTCTCAACCGACGAGTCGTGATGGCGTAACGATTATCGCGCATATTATTATTAATTTTATGACGGGTTCGACGTCCGGGTAAGCAATTTTGAAGTGTGCTTGCATAAAAAAGTCGTCTAACGTCGTCTTCGTTGTTTAAAGTTAGAGTCGATAGTGTATTTCCAAATAACACGGTCTTGACTGTTGCGCTGCTTGTATTTAGTAAATTCCAACAACTTGCTTGAGATCATCCGTCCAAATAGTGGGTCTCCCTTTTTCCTCTTTCTTCTTCCTTCCTTCTTATTCCTGTAACATTTTGTTTGAACGGAGAGCGCTCACGGAGCGGTTTGGAATCGCGCCCGCCGCGGCTGCGGGAGAGAGGTTAGAGAGAGCGCGCTCACGAGCCCGCTTGTTTTTGCGGGACCGCAGCCGCCGCGGCTGCGGGCGTCGCCCGCCAACTCGGCGGGCGACGCCCGCAAGACCGGCGGTTATATTTATACATACCTATATGAAGAGCTGGCGAACAAAATGTTATATTTTTTAATCCGATGGTCTTTGGCTTGCTGAATAAGAATATCTGAATTGCTGTATAATAAGAATAATTTTTAAACAATTTATGTTGAAATTGGCCTAAACTAACTTACAAATGTCAGACTGACTTACAAATGATAGATTATTGTTGAAAATTAATTAGAATTTTTAGAAATGGTTTACGAATTATTAATTTCATAATTGAAATAGGTTAGAATTAACTGAAATTTGATTCATTCAGTGGCGCCATTTTGAATTATTGGTATAAATACGGGTACTTCGAAGCCATGAATTGAGTCTCCTCCAAAGACTCAACCGACTATTAGATGCTTCAGCGTCTAGGTCGTGATATTTGATTGAGGGCTGCGATAGCAATCACACCCTCATCAAATAAATGCTGCCATTTTGGACTTGGCTGAGTGTAATTAATTAATTAGTATAAAATATATTTGAAAATAGATCTCAGTTAAACTAATCTCTGAGTTGATATTAAATTGAGTTAATGAATGAGAAATGTTTTTACAATTTAAAAGAATATATGACATAAATTCTATTTATTGCAATTAATTTTATATTTATATCTTTAGAACGGTGACATGTATGCTACTTACGTCATTTTGTTTAGTCTTAAAATCAATAATTCAATTTGCACACTAATTTATTAGTTAAATGTATTGGAAGACAATAAGCTTTAAGATCCATAATATTTGTACCACATTTTTGCAAATAAAGACTCTTACTCTTACTCTTTAGTTTGATGCAACTATACCGTTTTGTTCGCCAGCTCCTCCTATAAGAAAAATGCGATCGCGCCCGCCAAAAAACCGCAGAGCTTGCGGGCGACGCCCGCAAAGCTCGCGGGCGCCCGCTGCCCGCCGGTTCTGCGGGAGCCGCGAGCAACCGCCAACTCTGCGGGAGTAAACCGCGTCGTGAGTTTTGCACTCGACATTTGTATGAATTTCGAGTATTGCGGGCCCGCAACCGCGGCGGGCGCGGGTGCGAACCGCTCCGTGAGCGCTCTCTCTAATCTTTCCGACTTATTGAGCTATACTTAGTCCGTTTCAATAGAGTTGAGCTAAAATGTAAACCAACACACCTTTTTCTAAAAAACTACAGAATGGATTGAAATGAAACGTGCCAAGTTTCCTTTCAATCCATTCTGTAGTTTTTTAGCAAAAAAGTGTGTTGGTTTACATTTTAGCTCAACTCTATATCAGTTGCTCTGTTTCTTCTACGGATCTCCTTTCTGATTTTTTCGTGTCAATGCATGCATGGCTCACTGAATGAATATACTTATCTTATCAGGCCCATAGTTAAAGAGCCAAAAGGCTTACCTATATAGATAGGTACAAATTATATGGATAATAGAATAAAATAATAATGTCGGACATTATTATTGTCTTCTATACATATATAATAAAATCGTAGACTTGCCGTATCTGTACATTAAAGATTTTTGCAAAATAATAACTGGGGGATGTTAGGGATAAGTAATAGAACGTAAAAAAGCTATTTCTGAAATTTTTGTCTGTTTGTCTGTTTGTCCGTATGTTTGTGCGCGCATCACGCAAAAACTACTGCATGGATTGAAATTAAACTTGGCATGATTTAAGTTTATACTATGGAGTAACATATAGGATACTTTTTATCCCGAAATTCAGCACGGTTCCCTTGGGAGATGGGATGAAAGTCAAAATGTGTACCTACTTAGCTGTAATTCATTAACGCGTGGTCCGATTTCATTCATATGGGCCCCTCTCTAACTAAGTATAGCTCGTAATTTATTTTTCCGATCGTCGATGTTTGTTCTAAAAGTCACAAGGTTACATTTTCACTCCATAGATTTTAATTTCGCCAATATAATTTTACCATTTCCTTCCGATCCTATGTCGAACTATTTCTATCTACTAAGTACAAAAATTTAAGCTAAGGAATATAAACAGTTAGCGCGGTTGCTTATCTTTTGTTTCTTAAACCACTCTCTACAAACCTAGGAACCGGGCACCAACCATTTCCTAACCAGGTTTGACGACCGCTAGCGGAAGCTGACAAGCATCAGATTATAGCCGACCACTGGCCACCAACTTCTAGAGATATGCTTTGCTTATCAAACGACTTTAGGCTTTAGTTTTCAAAAAATACGCCAGATTATTGTGCGACGTCCGGCTTGCACCTTGACGGCAGACAAGTTTTCACAAAATCTATAGATAGGTACTTACGTATAAATAAATAAAATTGAAGTGTCTGTTAGTTTCAATATACGAGTAGGTATAGGTAGGAGTTAGTACTTTGCTAAACTCATAAGTCATAATTAATTACACGATATCAACAACAAAAAGACCATTCTAAAATTTTATCAGTGTCTCGTCACAAACAGTCCTGGCTTATCTTCGAAATGACGAACAAATAGATGCAATTTTGACGTAACTTGTGCCGGTCGATAAAGGAAGGAATGATCTAGGCTGCTTTTTATTCCGGGGAAATGGTTACAACAAATTTCTTGTAAAAACTTAATCCACGCAAAAAAAGCTAATAAAAATCATAGCTGATTTTATTTTAATCTGCTTCGACATATTATCATCTAATGCTTTTGAGGATTTTCGATTTCGAATGACGAAACGAATAGGTAATTATTTTTATTTTTCAGTTGCACTGCGGGGATAATTTCTTTTCACTTAACTCTTAATGACTTCAAAACTTTGTAAGTTCCAGTCTTTAATATTCATACAGAGTATGCGGAGCTCATTTAGATACTCTTAAGATAAGTGTTAATGCATGACATACCATTGCTGGTAAAGTGACCTGTATATTACCTAACCTACGGGTACCTCTAGTCTATTTGTACATGTAATTTCTATCTATAGAAAATCTCGAGGAAATGATAGTTTAATATCGTATTTTGTCTAAGTTCAGATCACGCGATTTGACTCGGCCGAAATATGTTGAATAGAAGCAGGCGTTACTTTGCGGAATTCCATATTATGCAATGAACACAAAATTACTTTGCTATATTTTGCTATTTACAAATTTGTCACTGTTAGCGGATTATAGCAAAGTAATTTTGTGTTCATTGTATAATAATCGGCCGAAAAATAAATAAAAAGAAACTTTGTTGTTTTATAAAATATTCAATGACGTTTATAGTAAAGTGACAAAAATATATAGGTACTGTAATATTTCTTAATGAAACTTGTTTTAGTATTTATAAATTAGGTTTATTTCTTCAAATTATCATTATGTTTTATATTAGTAATTAATAATTATTTTTTCTGTATCTCTCACATATTTTCCTGACAAGTGACAAGTCCTATGTTTTTCATAAATATCAGTCAACCACCGATTAATATAATTAATATAAAAACTCTTCAGTGTCTACACACTACATCATCCCCTTTTAAACGAAAAATTAATAAACCAAAACAATATACATTTTCTTCCTCCTTTTTTTTAAAAAAAAAATCAAAATTATGTTACAAAATCTATTAATATATTATATAGTTATCTTACTACCCATTCAACCAGCCATTGGCAACCTTTAACTGGTGATCCACAAAGTTTATGCTGGTCGAACATGAAAAGAGGTTCTTGTATAAGTTACATTATTATAAAAAAAACAAGTAGTAAATAATATTATAAAAACCATCTGATAAATCAAGCACAGAAAAGTATTTCTTATTACAAAGTTTTGATACTATCTCATCAATTGTTGGAATCAAATGATGTTCTCTTATTAATACTTTATTAAGATCTTTAGGATCTAAGCAAATTCTCAGTGAACCATCTTTCTTTTCAATTATAACCAAGTTGCTTACAAAACTTTTAGGATGATCGACCTTCGCTATGACTTTGTGCTTCACCAGAGCTTCCAACTTGTCTGCAAGGCGATCCTTAAGTGCATTAGGCACACGTCTAGGGGGTCTCACCACAGGCTCTACACCAGGTTGAATGCGTAGCTGCAGTGAACTCTTAAACTCCCCAATTCCCTGAAAAAGTTCATTATTCACATCAATTGAGTCTTTACTCATTTTCATATTAGTATTAGTGCAACTGGTTATAACCGAATTAATATTAATATTATTATTTAAAAGTCTAAGCTGTAACAACGAGCCTAGCCCTAGGATCGGTCTCACTGGTTCATTAATAATTAAAAATTCAGTTTCAAAACATTCATTGTTATTAATATTATTTGTTGTATCCTCTGCTGTCTGATTCCAATAATTATTCTGTCTCTCAACATCCGGTCCTTTTGTTCACCAAAATTGCAATTTTCTGCTAATTTTCTTATATCAGTGTAGAAGGCATCAAAATTCTTTCCTCCTCTTGACATCTTTTGTTGAAATGGTAACTATTTATAACTTCATTTTGTTTTGGCTTAAAGTAATCTTCAAAAAATTTTATAACATCTTCTAATTTTGGTTGGTCATTCAAGTTCACTGGCCGCCATTATGCCTTCCTGTTGTAACTTCTTAGCCATTATCCGAGTTCGCTAATACGACTGCGCCATGTAGTATTTCTTAATGATACTTGTTTTAGTATTTATAAATTAGGTTTATTTCTTCAAATTATCATTATGTTTTATATTAGTAATTAATAATTATTTTTTCTGTATCTCTCACATATTTTCCTGACAAGTGACAAGTCCTATGTTTTTCATAAATATCAGTCAACCACCGATTAATATAATTAATATAAAAACTCTTCAGTGTCTACACACTACAGGTACTTTTGCACAAATTTTTTTAAAGTCAGTAAGTAATATATATATTGTACATAATTAAGGTGTTATATATACATAAGATGTAGTTGCGAAATGTTGACGTAATAACTTCGAAATGCGAAAACGCCACAATACGAAAATAATTATAGGTATATACTAGGTACCTAAGAGGTTAATTTCCAGCCGGCCAACTTAGATCGATAGATAGATAGTATAACCCGCGCCACGTACATCGAACGCTGAACGAAACGTGGTGGGGATAGCTGCGTATGGGAACTGTCACGCACGTAATACAATAGCTTACCCCCTCCACTTTCCTTCAGCGTATCATGTACGTGTCGAAGTTTATAGGTTCTACAGTCTACACGTTCTACCCTTCTACGCTTCTATTTGTGCAAGTATGCCCAGCTCCTTATTATAAAGCATTGCCTCACCTTCGTAATGTAGCAAAGCATTGTGCGTGCAATGTTTAGACTAAACAAGCTGGGGGTCAAATAGTTCAACACAGGTGTGGTGATGCCCAATTGTACACTATTCGAGAGGAAAAGCTAGTTGTTACCTAACTAATGTTGTTACTACACATAATGTTCAACCTATTGCTATGGGAACGTTTGTGTACCTACCTACAGAGTTCCAAAAATCGGTTCAGTACAAGTACAGTTAATTTCAAGTGAAAAGAGTTCTGGATAACAGTGTATACCTACTCTGATTTTTTATTCCGTGGAATTCTGACGTTTCGTAAAGTTACCAGAGATAAAACAATTCCCACAAAAAAGATAACAAATTCAAAACTTATGTGAATAAAAATCAACTGCCACATGTAGATATGACAAACACATCATGGTGATAATGTCATTCGACTTCCATTTTTGAATAAATTTTTCAATGTGCTTCTTTTGTTTTCTATTGCGTTTAGTTTGCACTTTCTAGTTTCCACTCTTAGCTATTTCTATTTTAGGGCGAAATGACTAATAATATTATTACGCGGCTTAGGACTTTTTTATGTTGATAGGGAATTAAAGTAGTTTGGGGTAAAATCGAATTTCGTAGATGTTAACCCTGTTTTCCATACAAATAACTCATCTGTAAATGACAATGACAGCTGTCAGAATTCCACCGAATAAGAGTACCCCTGTGTTCCACTAATAGAGTATAGCATCTATGTTCTGTCATACTGCGCGGGAAACAGAACTTTGATAACATACCAACCTTCACCATCGCACCTCACTTCATACCACCTATACTCACTTCATATACCTAAATCACCCACGGACATGTTCGAAAATAACACTTCTTACCTGAAAACAACTGCATCTAATTGAAAACTCCATGGCAAAAAACTGAAACATGAAACAGACCAACATGAAGCTAAATAAAACTGTTAAAGTCATGTAAAAAAATTTCTTGCTTAAAATATTATTCTTTCTCTAATTTTTATTTCCTCTTTTTACAGGATCGATACAGAAGAATGTAGCTGCGGAGATGTCGCAGCGCGATTTCTCAGAAGTAAGTGTTAATTACCTAGTAGGTAAAGATCGACCAGAATCTCATGAAAAATAGGGAAATGAAATTCCAAGGTTAGCAACACTACGGCTGCCCTAGCGGTAAACAAAGTAACTGACATTTTTTGTGAAATTGACTTTTTGCATTAACAAAAGTTTTATGTCGAGTAGTTTTTTACCACAGTTTAATATTTCAAATAACTTGAACCGTTTACTGAAATTTAAATTGCCCAAACAAAGTAACTGCACTCACTAACCCGGAATATAAATGCAAAAACCAAGTAAACAAAGAGCACAACACAAAAACAAATTAATTGGATGTTGATTACTTTGTTTTTGTATTTAAAATGCAGTTGCTTGATTTTTCGTTTCGTGAAACGATCCCAGGTTCTGAATGTAATTACTTTGTTTATCACTAGGGCAGCCGAGTTAACCTAGTGTTGCTTACTACAAAATTTAATTTCCCTATTTTTCATGAGATTCTGGTCGATCTATACCTAGTATAATAAAATTCGTATGAATAGAATAGAATAGAAAAGTTTTTTATTCAAATAAACTTTTACAAGTACTTCTGAATCGTCAATTGAATCTACCACTGGTTCGGAATGCAGTTCCAACCGAGAAGAACCAGTGAGAAACTCGGTGGTTGCTCTTTTTAAAAATAACAATATAACGATTTATGTAAGTACTTACATGATTGAAATGCCGTCTCGCACATTGCTGGAACGAGTTAAATTCATGCTTTTTTATCGTTTATATGGGTCAAAATCACCGAGGTTCTGGTTCTGGTTCAAGGTTCTGACACGATTTTACCTAATAAAGCTTTGAAATAATTGGGTGACAATGATTTGTAATTATCAGATTTAGTTAATTTTATCTAAACCCTTCATTGTTTTTTGCAAAATTATGTTAACACATTTTTTTTCCTCATAAAACTAGTGAAAATGTCATTTGGGAACGCGTCCCAACACGCATTTCCGTATTTTGAAATGTTCACAAAACATTAAAATACTCATTTAAAAATAAAATCTTGAATCATACTTGATACACTTGTATTATAGTAGCTTAATCACAATTACAAATAAAAGGACATGTAAGTAACTTTACATTTATCTTACGTATAACTTTGTCCGACAGTTTGTAGGTCACATCGTAGACGCACTCTATTTTTTCAAAAATTGTGCCCAATTACGTCAAGCGAGGGGCTATTGTGCAGTCACACGATTGTATCTCTCGATGTACACAGCTTTCGGTTGTTTTATGGCAGTTTTCAATAATATTTTCCTTATTAGGATTATTTCAATTGTGTATTTTGGTACCGTACATCAATAGAACATCATAACGGGAACGCCTCAAAATTATTAACATAACAATAAGTGAAGATAATTAGTCTTAATTCCATTAAATAATGCTGTTCTATTTCCGCTAGTGTTGTATATTGTGGTCCAAGATTGTCTACGACTATTTAAAATATTACGAAGCGTTGAAAAATCATTTCGGGAACGTTCCCGAAATGACGTTTTTCTTGGGATTTTACTTTTAAGTACTTTTATTTCGTAAAACATTAATTAAAAGATTAAGTTCATAAATTATAGTAGGTAGTGATTGGAATTATTTGAAATTTTTCGCTCTCGCTTAAAAAACGTAATCTAAGCTGATTTTTCAAAAGATGGAGTTTTTTTGCTGTTTTTCTATCTAAAACAGTGTTTTGTTTAAATAACAGTATAATTGGTAGTAATATAGTATATTATCAAGAAAAGAAGGCTACAAATAAAACAAAATCTATAAATTATAGGGCAGAAAGATTCTCGCTTTCTGTTCTCTGCGCAAGCAAAGAGTTATGTGGAAAAAAAAATCCTGAAAAAATACAGGTAGCAGAAAAATAATTCTATAAATATAATAAATAATACTCAATCAGAAGAAGAAAACATGAACAACGACACGCCACGTTCGATAAAACGTAAACCTGAAGCAAAGCATATCGCACTATATAGCCAAGCAAAATACTAAAAATTTTAGCATAGGTTTTATTATTACTTTAAAATATTTGATGAAAATTTAAGAATTTCAACTCAAAATAAAGTTCATACTTATACATTTGATGTTTCTTTTAGACTGAAATTAGTTATCTGTCTCATTTAGGAAACGTTTTTGTAAACATTGTGAACGTCGCAATCATTCAGGGAACGTTTCGTCATTTACGGGAACGCAACAAAAGTATTATTATTTAATTCAAGACAAAACATAGTTGATTTATTTATTATTAAAAATAAATACCATAACATACAATTGTCTGTAAAAAAACAATTAAACATTCAAACCTTATCATTGATAAATAAACAGAACTTTTGTCTAGGAATTTTTAAGATGTGCTTCATAAATGTCACATTTTATTAAAATAAGAGAACACAAGATAATGTAGAGTACATATGTGATTATATTTTAATTAATATCTATTTTGGTACCGTACTTCCAAACTAAGCTTTATCATATTTATCTTTTTGACAAAAATATTTGAGTTTTAAAATACGTTCACGGAACGATGTTATTTACTCCCTGTCTCTCTGAAATCCTGGATAAAAAAATAAAATGTGTATATTTTGCGCGCTTCTTTTACAGCGTAATTATTGATAATATTGTGTACATTGTAAGCTATTTTTTAGATTTCCAAGACGTGATAATTTTTACAAAAGTTCACATTTGCAAATTCGCCACCTTGGTGATTTTGACCCATATAATCTTCAATTGTATAATAAACTTTTTTTATGAGCATACTTTTAACAGAGTTCTTAAACTTGTGTAAAGGCAAGTCTAAGATTGCTTGTGGAATTTTGTTATAGAACATTACGCCCATTCCCACAAACGACTTTCGGACCTTTACAAGTGCTTACTAATCGACAAATGAATTTACCACTGGTTCGGAATGGTGCTTACAATTCTACACATGTGAATCAAACCAATATACCTACTGGTGAATATGTACATACTATGTAGATAGAAGAACATAGCTAACTCATAACCTGTAACTAACCAAGAACAGCTTTAAGAACGATGCAACAATGTATTCAAAAAGCTCTTGCCCACGCTCGCTTTTAATCATAACGTCTTTGCAACCATCACAAAACTACACTCCTAATATTAATTTATTAATAAATATTTCAAACCTTATTTTCAAGAATATAAGGTTTAGTATTCCTTGTCGAGTAATTAGATCTGCGATGACGTGGCAAGTTGCACTAAGTTGAGCTTTGATACAAATTCATATAATTTTAAATTCAAATGTGGCTTAGTGCAGATGTGAGAAGTAGCGTAGGCGTATACTAACAAAATATTATGTTGTTCCATTCCAAATCTATTTTAGACCTAGAACATAAATGAATAATTAATTTTAAGGGTTCCGTACTCAAGGGTAAAACGGAGCCCTATTGTTGTCACTTTGCTGTCTGTCTGTCCGAAAAACAAAATTCTGATGTGCGTGTGTTCGTAATTCTGTTCCTAAACAGCTTGACTGATTTTTATATTTTTTTTGTCCTTATGGGTTCACTATAGTATAGCAGGGTAATAAACCTTCTAACATTTAGTATAAATGTGACCTCAGAATATTTTATTTAATAAGGGCCATGTTTCATCACCTTCTGATAAGTGTCGGATAGCCTAAACGTAAGTTTTGTCACTTTCTTACTTTATGTCAAGTGACAAAGGCAAAAGTTGTAGATAGCTATCCGATACTCAACAGAAGGTGATGAAACAGGCCCTTAATATTGTGACTTCTATACGAATGCCACAAGTACAAAACGACTATTTCAATTAGGTAATTTATTAGAATATCCACACGATCTTTGACATAATTTTTGTTCAAAAAATAATTGTTGTTTTGGAAAAGAAGAATAAAATATAGGTACTGTTTAGATCACGGAACAGAAAAAACAGGTTGGAACTGCAATACACCAAAACTACTATAGGAACCGCTGTCGCCAAACTCATACAAATATACCGATTATCATATATTGCACTACATAGAAACAAATCGTTTGATTTGTCGTTTTAAGTTCAGTCAAAACTAGCCTACGTCACAGATTTGGAAACAAACCCTGACGTTCTAGAAATAAGATTTATTTTGCTTTAGTGGAAGAACGTATGTAAGAGCTATAATCACACTAGATTCAATTGTCCAATTAATTCCGCTACTTGACCATAGATGGCGGTATTCTAAGTGATAGCAATTATAAACTTAATTACGTTACTAATAGGGTTGACATTTGCGTGATCGGTCGGCTACTCATTTGGGGCCGCACCACGTAGCTCATTGAATTATCTATCGATATCGATAGATACTCGTTATTTTGTTCATTCGCAAAAATAAAATTAAAAAATGAAATTATAAAATTGAATAAAAGTGCTGGTATGTATGCATGCCTTTTACAAGTATGCACAATAAATACTGCAACGTATGAAAATAGTTCAATTTTATTTATTGCCCTTGAAATAAAACATATTTGTTAAGAAACTGGCGTTTTGAAAGTCTTATTTTTAATTTTAATAAATGGTGTATGCGAACATTTATATATTTTTCGACTATTGCCTTCATGAAAAATTACTTAGTGTGTTTACGAATTAAATTTGATATTTAGTCAGTCAATCTTCATCTATACTAATAAATAAAATTGAAGTGTCTGTCTGTAATTTCGAAATAACTACCACATATTAAGCTCATATGGTTATTTGGACGATACCATAACCGAATCACACGTTTTTAAAATTTTTGTCTGTCTGTCTGTCTGTTTGAACGGGCTAATCTTCGAAACGCCTGAACCGATTTTGACGGGACTTTCACAGACAAGTAGAGGATTAACCAAGGAGTAACATAGGCTACTTTTTAACCGACTTTCAAAAAAGGAGTTGTGTTGAAATCGGTAAAAAACGCCCTGATAGGTATTTTCGCTGCGCGCGACGGCCGACGCTCGCGCTGCATGGAATCCCAGCGCCGCGCCGCGCCGCGCCGCGCCGCGCCGCGCGCCCCTGCGCCCTGCGCCCGCCGTACGCGGTACCGCGGTACGCCGCCGCGCGGCGGGGGGCGGGTGGACCAGAAATCTACTTATCCCTCAGGATTTGTGAAAAACCGAAATTCACGCGGGCGAAGCCGCGGGCAAAAGCTAGTACAAAAATATAACTTAGAGGTGTGTTGTTTAGTATTATAATATCAAGTATATTCAATACTTACTGAAAGTGATAAAATAAAACAAGGTTACTTACTTGATTAAAAAACTTAACGATTTTCATTGATGGAAGCGCAGTAGGTTTCGTATATCTATATCCTTTATTTGATACTAGCGGTCTGCCCCGGCTTCGCCCGTGGTACATAATATATAGCCTATAGCACTCAGGGATCACGTGCATATCCAACGGTGAAATAATTTTTGAAATCGGTCCAGTAGTTCCTGAGATTAGCGCGTTCAAACAAACAAACTTTTCCGCTTTATTATATTAGTATAGAAGTATAGATTATAAAATCGACTACTAAAAAGTGTTCAGAGCATATCGTGCTTGATTTGGTTGGCATCCAATTAACTCTACCCGTTGCATCTATCCATTTCTCTTTGATGCTTGCATCTTTGGGAAACCTAAAAATATTTTAAATGAAGGTTAGAGGAACTACTGATGTCTATTTAGTGATCAATGCAACGTCTCACTCATTAATAAATTATAATTATTACATTACTATTTATTTATTTCCTTATATCGATATCAATCGATAAATTCAATATTCGACTTGGCCACATCACTAAATGAGTAGCGAACACGGAGCGAAGTACTTTCGGAATGTTCTATTGAATAGAATCAATCCAAAATAAACTTTATCTTAATTGCTTAAGGTTGATTTTGACTAACCGTCCTATTAAATATTAGCAAATTGAAATAAATTAAGATTTATTGGAAAACAATGAAAATCGTACTTACCGATGATACGAAACACCTCCATTTTTAAGATTTTTTCTCCTACTATCATTTTTACACTCCAAAACGGAACAGTACGGCATTGCTAGGGCAATATGAATTTGTCGCGAGACTACCAACTCCACGCGATGTTAGAACGCGACTGGGATCAGTTAAGCGTAACGACGCTTTATTGTGGCACGCGTGCCACGCCTACTTAGCACTTCCACCTGTTCTTTCTGTTTCGTGTTCCATACCTTTTTACCGGCTCTATGTTTATAGCTTCAAGCTAAGGAAAACAATTAAGTAGAGCATAATAATTAATATTGACATTACAAGGACTCATACAAATTCCAATCCCGTGGAGGGTGAATATTATGTATTAACAGAAATATTTTAGCAGAACATTCGCTAGGCGCATAAAACAAGAAAAGCAGACCTGGGACTTAGAGAACTTATTGAATAAATAGCAAGCGTCAACACTTGGATAATGAATTGAACTTTTTATTTTACACCAAATAAATGGTACAGAAAACAGAATAATTTTTTTCAAAGAAAAATGAACCGACTTCAAACCATTCGAACTAAAAAGTTTAAAATAATTTTTTATTCATGTAGATTTACGATTAAACTACCTAACTCAAATGATATATAATTTTTTGAAGTCGGCGCCAAATGACTCATACTTTTCAAGTCGAAAATATGCTCCCCGCGTCCCGGACAGCCTCACCCTCCGTGACTATTATGGTTCACCGCGCTCGCATTCAAAAGTGGATAGTTACTCTGATTTTACTAAGACGAATTGAATGTGGTTTGGCGCCGACTCCAAAAAATTATATATTATTTGAGTTAGGTAGTTTAATCGTAAATCTACATGAATAAAAAATTATTTTAAACTTTTTAGTTCGAATGGTTTGAAGTCGGTTCATTTTTCTTTGAAAAAAATTATTTTATGCTTTTTAGTGATTTGTTTTCTTTATATTAATATTAATAATAATATAAATGAGAACTAAGTATGTAAAATAGATTATGACCTATATATTATTAATTATTATTAAATATCCTGTGACATAATACATACATTTTATGTGTCATACTAAGTATAGGTGAATGGTTTTATAATGTTCTAACCCAACCTAACCTAACTTCCGATCTATACAAGATTAGTTTGTATGCGTACTACTCTTGTATAATTTGGAAGACCTTGATTAAAAAGTAATTTACAATATATACGCGACCAGTTTCAGACCCTTGCGGTTTGGCTTTGTATAGAATGGAAATACACGTAACCGTGCACAAACTCCAAGGAATCACTCTATAGTATAGCTGTACTGACTTCGGCCCAAAACTTTTTGCAAAAGGTCAATGTTACGTAGGCGTAGCAGAGTAAAGTCTTTGGCCAGAATAGGTATATTAGACTTCAGCAATAGGTCTGGCAATATCAGAGAACATATTAGTGACATATGTATACATTTATGGTTATAACTTCGTACGTAAGAATGATAACTCGATGTGTTACATACTAAAACGTAAAACTTCCTGAAAGTATGTAGATTACGATAGTGAAACAATCATCAAAATCGGTTCATTAATTGCGGAGATAATCGCGAACATACTTACATACATACATACATACATATATACATACATACATACAGGTCGAATACAGAACCTCCTTTTTTTGAAGTCGGTTAAAAACAAAAATGATGAAGACCCCAAATAGCTCAGTGGCCGATAAAGAGAACTACGGTCGGAGAATCCATTCGGAATTAAAACAGAAATAAGGAGAACTTTAAGAGAACCAGAGCTACGAGCATGACACAGTTAATCAAGCCGCGAAGCTGAAGTGGTCAGGGCACATAGCAGGCTACTCGAAGAACCGTGTGACGTTGGGGTCCTACTCCTAAGTTTGAATAGCGACCTCGCGCCGGATAACGCAGCGTTGAAAGACCCCCTACAAGGTGGATGGAGGGACGCTGCCATTCGTTGGTAACCGTTGGACAAAAGCGGCGAGAACGTGTTTTGTAGGCACCCTTGCAAGAGTCCTATCTCCAGCATTGGTCGTTTTTATGTTAGTAAATAGTTATGACTATTACACGTATGAGTCCATTTGAAAGATAATAGCAAGTTAATTTCTAAAAATATATGGCAAAAGAAAATGTACGTGAGGTGAATACTACAAATTAGATCATTTAGTTATAACGGAATGGTACGCTTTGAGATAAGGTAAGCGACATACGTGGAATTCCATAATTATAGGTACTTTCGAGATACTGTTTCAACTTCAACAAGTGAGTAGCTTTCACACGGACTGGCAGATGAAATTATTTTTTATGGTTAAATCTTTGGTTTTAGAGAACCAAAATATATAAATTCGTAAACAATAATACTTACCTAAGTATTTATTAATAAACCAATTGAATGCGCTTTTATTTGAAGCCTGCGTAAATAGAGTTTCGCAGACGTATTTTATATGTCTGCCAACTTTGCGCTTTCCGGTGCGAGGTTTCCACTCCACGGAACCATATACGCAAGAATTACATTCGTGCTTATAGTAGAGTTATTTAATTACCATACATTGACGTGAATGTTCATTATAATTAATTAGTTACACTTAAATGATAGCAGACAGCGGTTTTAAGAGATAAAAAGCCTCTCAAGTCATACATATTTGAATTCAATTAATTTTATAACCTCTCAGATTTCGATAGCATTATTTTTAACGTCACATTGTACATGTAGGTACCTAATATGTATGCTTGAATATTTTTTAATTATAAGTTATTATTTGTACTCAAAACTCCCGATTAAACAACTCACAGTTAAAAACAAAAACTCGAATATTACCACTACGGAGTAGGTAGGTAGGGGAGACCGGAAATGAACGTAACAATTTTTACTTTTCTCGTAATATCTCACAGAGTTTTTTGAATATTACAATTCTTTTCAGTACATATGATAGATTGGTCTTTCAGCTATCTGTTAACATCAGCATAAATGCAACTGATGTCATAGATTTTGAGAAAAACGACCAAATAAAAAAGTGGAATTTGTTACAACCATCCCTAGCCCTAGAGATGATTGTAACAGTGTAAGGGGATGGTTGTAACATTCAAATAAAAACAAAGTTACATTATATATCAATTATATAATCAATTTAAATTATAATTTATTTCGTTATTAGTGCAGTCTACATGAACACATAATTCATTTCGTTATTAGTGCAGTCTACATGAGTCCATAGGTTTAACTTTAGGCATTGGTGCAATGCCTAAAGTTATAGTTAAGAGTATCAGTCATTATTTTAGTTTATCTGACTTTTGCTTTCCTTTCTATTATTATTTGCATGTTGTAGCCTATAAGTGGGTTTGCAGTACAAACTGCATATTAACTATATTCTGTAAAAATCATAATAATATTATATTTCTTACTGTATACCTGTTGATGCCCATATATACATGAATTCTTTCTGAGGTAGCCTTTGGTAGGGGGTTAATTTCATAGGGACTAAACGATGTCGTGACTTGCTGAACAATAGCTGAAGTAGACATGTGCGCCGATGCTAAAATCTCTCGTGTTTTTGGCGTAATTTCTGCGCGGATAATTTTAATAAAACTGTCAAAATTGTACAACTATATTTACCAAAAATCAGATGCAATTAAAAAAAACAATTTAAAATCACAAACATAAATCTACAATCAACAAAAAAACAGCAAAATAAAAGAATTTTTAACCGACTTCAAAAAAAAAAGGTTCTATATTCAACCTGTATGTATTTTATGTAGGTATGTTCGCAATTATTTCAAAAATCACTGAACCGATTTTGATGATTTTTCAGTATCGTAATTTATATCTACACTTTCAGGAAGGTATACAACATAGGTATACAACATACCTTGTTATCATTTTATGTAAGTTCTAAAACACCTAGAACTCGCGCCGATTTTACGCCGAAACGCAGATCGGCGGCGGCGGCGTCGAAAAAATGACGGCGTCGGGTCGTCGCGGCGCACACGTCTAAGCTGAAGAAGTAGATTGAGCGCGTAAATTATCAAACGATGTCGATGGAAAAGCGACATCTGTTGATGGCAAGGCCATTGCTGCTAAAGTTAACTCTGGAGGGGTTCTTGGCAGTAATGGTGAAGCTACCAATGATATGTCACTAATAGTGTTGGTGACTGCAACTAACTCTGTGGGGGCAGCAACTCCACAGTCAAAATTGCTTGTAAAAGAGATGATGATGAAGATACACATCTACTAGTCTTTAGTTTACGTATATTAGGTATTCTGGAATAAGAAAATGAGTACTTAAGTATTACTTTGAAATATAAAAAGCACAATAGAACATGTTTTGAGATGTCACGATCTTAATCGGGATAAAAGTAACAACTTGTTACTTTCATTCCTACTTAAAAAAAATCCCGAATATGGCAAACACATGTCTATAACTTTAAAATTCTTTAAAATAATACCGTTTCGATTGCCATATTAGAAAGAAGAATACTTATTCTACTTTAATGATACTTGACATACAAGCTTAAACCTACCATATCAAAAATAAACATAGTTGAAAAAAATGGTCAAAACTTACTTTGGAGGTATTTTAGTGGCACCAGCTCGATATTTCATCAACCGTCGGCACAGTGCCATGAGCGTGACTTTGGTTAGGAGGGGGGGTTCAAAATGGCATATTTTGTTCAAACAGCCATTAGTGCAGCTAGCATAACTGATTCAAAAACTCATTTGTTACGTTCACCCTGTGTTACTTTTATACCAGGTGTTACTTTTATAATTCTTCAAGCTGGGTAGATTTCCGCACATATACCGCAAAGGTTGTATTTTGTTGTGTCTGCTTACTAATATTACACATACATAAAGTGTTCATGATCTCATATTATTAACTAGCCGACCCCCGCGACTTCGTTCGCCTGGATATAGGTTTTTATATAGAATCAGATCGGACCCCATAATTCTTTTTTGTACCTAAACTAAATGTATCCTAAGTTACTCCTTAACATCACCTATCTGCCATTGAAAGTTCCATCAAAATCGATCCAGCCGTTTCGGAGATTAGCTGGAACAAATAGACAGGCCGACAAACATAAATTTAAACGCACGCCAGTTTAAAATAAGCCGTACGTACAAACATCCGCGTCCCAAGTTATTGGAACCCACTAAATGCCTGTCATTTCTGAACTAAAAAACCTATGACCTTGAAATATTTATGGGACAATATATAAAGTACTACCTTTCTAACAAAAAAAGAATGAGTGAAATCGAACAACGCGTTAATGAATTACAGCTAAATACACGTTTTAACTTTCATCCCTTCTTCCAAGGGAACCATGTTGAGTTTCGGGATAAAAAGTATCCTATAACCTACCTCGGAGTATAAACTCAAATCGTACCAAGTTTCATTCGAATCCATTCAGTAGTTTCGGCGTGATGCGCGGCCAAGATACAGACAGACAGACAGACAGACAGACAGACAGACAGACAGACAGACAGACAAAAATGAAATAAATTGCAGTTTTGGCTTCAGTATCGATTATAGAGTGCCCTCCAATAAAAATTTTCAAAATATCTTCAATGTACAGAATTGGATCTGTTACAGTTTTATTATATTACTAGATGATGCCCACGGCTTCGCCCGTGTGGTTTGTAAAAATCTCGTGGGAACTTTGATTTTCCAGAACAAAAAGTAGCCTATCTGTAGTAAGTAGTAACCCGTCCACAAAACGGAAAAATTCCGTGGGATCCTTACGATTTCGGAATGCAATTCCTTACAGCATCAGAGTTGAGGAGTTGGACATGTACCTACTCGAGGTCATTCAACAATAAAGTTTTTAATTGGTATCCCCAATATCAATTTAAATAACCGACAGTGCCATTAGTGTTGGGGATCAGATCCCCTACAGCATCAGGATTGAGGAGTTGGAATCCAAATTTTTTATAGGACAGTGTCGCAATGTTTCTCTATCGATTAAAAAAAAAATTACGCAAATCGGTTCAGAAATCTCGGAGATATCGGTGTACATAGGTAGAAAAACACAACTCCTCCTTTTTTGAAAGTCGGTTAAAAAAGTAGCCTATGTTACTCCCTGGTTAATTCTCTACTTGTATGTGAAAGTCCCGTCAAAATCGGTTCAGCCGTTCCAAAGATTAGCCCGTTCAAACAGACAGACAGACAGACAGACAGACAGACAGACAGACAGACAGACAGACAGACAGACAAAAATTTTAAAAACGTGTGATTTGGTTATAGTATCGTTCAAATAACCATATGAGCTTAATATGAGGTAGTTATTTCGATATTACAGACAGACACTTCAATTTTATTTATTAGTATAGATAGATATAATAATATTATTAGCCTATAACACGCAGCAAGAGCCAACGACATTTTTTAACATAATCTAAAGCAATTATGAGGAACCTGATGAATCGACAAACATAACACGAACAGTGTATAGTTGGGTGACAAGGCGCAGCCATTTTCCTGCTTTTAATAAAGAACACAGTTTGCAGTTTCCAAAAATAAATAACTCAATTGAAATGAAAAATCTTCATTTGTATAAGGCGCACTCGATAGAGACAATAGAGGCCCGAGTCGGTTATGATATTTTTGCGGTAAGTGCGGTCGTCTGGGTGGGACGGTCCGACAAAAGGATTCAGTTTCCGGCTGGTTACACACACGGACTCCAACAACAACCTGCTCAGGTAAAATATGATAAATGCACAACCATTAAGTTTGCACACATCGCATACACACATCAAACACATACACACTTACACTAACTTTGCTTGAAACATAACTATTTATTGAATTAATTTTGTAAAGTCTTTGTGTATAATTATTTGGTCTAAGTATTTAAATATTCTTGATTTGAAAATTAATATATATTTTTTTTCATTCCATTATTTTAGTAACACTGTGACTAAAGTACAAGTGTACAAAAGTACTTGTAAAAGTTTATTTGAAAGTTTATTTTAAAAAACTTTTCTATTCTGTTCTATACTGTTTTGATTGTAGTGTGAGGAGGGCGGTGCGTGCTGGCCGTCAGTGACTGCAACGTAGTTTATTATACTTCCGCAGGATCCTCTCTGCCGTCTCTCATCGGACACTCAAGTACTATAATATCTCCTGCGTAGTTGGCTAGTCGCAGCCACCGGTGAGATTGGCCGCGTGGCCGAAATTCAGTCGAGAGAACCTTTATTTATTATTTAATTAAATCTATTATGTTGCAAAAATATATGCGGAAAACCTAACTTTATAACGTTCGCGTCAGCGCCGAGAAAAGCGTGTCGTTTGTAGGTTTTATCGTTTCATTTCACTGCGATACTATATGTAGTATGTACTGAATAGATGTAAATCTATATACCTACAGTAGCGTGTAGAACTAGAACACCTACAATGTCAGTAACTTTAAATATATCTAACAAACAATAGTAATCTCTATTTACATAGCAGTAAAATATATTTTCTCTTGTGCCTGCCATTAAGGCATGGCAGTTAATTTGATCCTCGTCTATAATATCAAAATTGCATCGAGCCCTTGCTACATTCCAGCGAGTATAATAACTAATTAAAGCAATCATACGAGAGCACAAGGATCGCCAGTGTCGGCATAAAATTATTTTTTTATTTATTTCATACTCCTCAATTTAATTATAAGGCATTGAAGATAAAAGATAGCACACAAAGTTTTCGTCTTTTCTCTTATGGCAGCAATATAAGTCCCTTAAACACTAAGACTCAGTTGCACCATTGGTTTTAATGTTAAGTTGCGGTTGTAGTTTAATGGCGCAAGTTGCAACAGACCCTTATTATGGTGTTAAAAACTAAATTATTTTTACTTTTTCAATCATCGTAAAATTAAAGTTGTTAGATTGGTAGGTAAGTCGACATCTCTAAGTTTCTCATACACGAGAGTTCATATTCAAATATAGCTGATGCCCCTAAGTATAACATAATTTATGTTTTTTAAAATCTTGTTTAAACTCTTTGATTTTACGGGACAAAAAGTAGCGTATATTACTTCCTTTTATAATCTTGTCTGTCATCAAAATCAGTTGAGCTGTGATTCGGTTCCGAATATAAGCCCAGACAAACAAACAGACAGATAGACACAAAAGATTTTTTAAACTTATATTTGGCAGACGTATGTTTGGACAGGCACTTTAATTTAATTTTATTTGTAATAGATGGATAGATAAGTTTAATTTAAGGTGTTTGGTTGTGTTGAATATTAATTTTATCGTCGATAGGTACCTACTAGAATTTTCATTATAATTATATTTAGTAGTTACCTGCTAAGAAATAGATTTTCTTAGTAGCCCATCAGTAGTGTCTTCTTTCAGTAGCCCATCAAGAGACGCTGTACATATTTATTATCACGGATAATCTATCTAGATTGTTATTATAAACTTTATGCCTCGGCCACTTACGATCAACGCGTTCGGAAACCGAGCGGAATAATGTAATTTTCGATGTTTAAAAATTTTTGTTTGTTTTTTCATACAATGCGTAATCGCTTGACCGTTAAATTCTGAACTCTCGCGGTCCATACAGTTCGAGGAGTCTAAAGAATTTTAAAGGTATGTTTTCAGCGCGCGCATCACGTTAGTAGGTACAGCGACGAGACAAAACGAATTTAATTCGATTAATTTTGGCTCTTATTTTATTCTTTGCAGGAATTTTCTGTTCATCTGATGATGTATAGAATAGAATAGAATAGTTGTATTCACCGTTCGTTGTCCGAAGCAAATGATAGCAACTTATTGAATAATGCTATTGCAGACGTAAATTATTCAAATGAAAAATTTTTTTTAAGATTAAGTTGATCTAAAAGATTTTATAGTTTTAAGTTTTACACCCCGCTAACTTTGTTTTGGATCGTTCTCAGATCAGGGTTTTTTGGGACTTCGTAGTTTTAGTTTTAAATTGTTCTTAATAATTAATATTATCACATCACATTGACATAAATATTTTGAAATTCAAATTAATTAATTAATCGAATCTTCTTGCACTCTAACCTAACGTATCCTTAGATTTTTGCGTAAATTAAACTTTTAGCGTCCTGCAAAAATAGATACTTATGTACTTATGTAATTATATTTATAATATTAAGGTATTAAGGTTTTACAATCACAATTATTATGCGTCTCTAGCATCCATTTGTCTCAGTGTCGCAACGCGAAAACGTACCTTAAGAGAAACATAATACTGGCCAGGTATAAAATACATGTCTGCCACGCCTACACTGGCTGGTTCGCAAAGGCTTAAAAATAAAAGAACACTTAATCCGCGATAATGTTCGGCGTAATAATAGCCTGAATATAATTAAATGGAAGAAACAAATTTCATTCGATTGCAGTAATTAACTTTTGGAATTAGTGCGAAAACGGCCTAAACAAATTATTGCCTGGCAAAGATACTTAATCGCCCGTGGATATCTACAATCTACACTACTACATCGAAAGATTGATATAATCTATATCTATATAATATACTAGTATGGCGCGTGGGTGCGCGGCCCGCAAGCGGACCGCGAGGATTCGAGTAGTTTTTGTTTGAGCACGTCCCACCTATCTTCAATACCCTCGCCGTGCTCTTCATCCGTCTCCAAAATCTTCGATCATCAGCTCTTTCCGTATTTTTCCATCAATAATTTTTTTTTGTGTAGAAAAATAAATTCCGCCATCTTGTTTTTTTCTGTTCATCAAGTAGACTTTTAGGTCTTGATCATCTTTTTCCCAGAAACCACTCTTCCATCTTTTATGCTTGGTGAGATAGACTCTGACGAAATTTGTATAGCCGCCATCTTGAATCCGCCATTTTGTTTTTTTTCAGCTCAGTGCCAATTGGATGAGGTTTTGAGTAATTTTTGTTTGAGCACCTCCCATCTATCTAACATACCCTGCCCGGGCTCCTCATCCATCTTCCAAACCCTCAATTATCATGTCTTTCCATATTTTTCTTTGAGAGTTCTCCAAAGAACCGCATCAAAGCCTTGCATAGTTTACAACTTGTAGTCTCTTCAATATTCGCCATACATTTTCTATGGAAAAATAAATTCCGCCATTTTGAATTTTTTTTCTATTCATCGGGTAGACCTTTAGATCCTGATCATCTTTTGCGAAAAAACCACTCTTCCATCTTTTATACCCTCCGAGATGGACACCGACGAAATTTGTATGGCGGCCATCTTTTTTTCGCCATTTTGAATTTTTTTTCAACTGACAGCCAATTGGATGACGTTTCGAGTGACATTTGCTCGAGCACCCCCCACCTATCTTCAATACCTTAAGCGTGCCCATCGCTCGTCTTTGAAATCCTCAATCATCAGCTCTCTCCATATTTTTGTTCCGAATGAATTTTTGTCCTCTATACGAAACCATTAGTGAAAAAAAAATTTTTCATACAAAATTTTACAGGAGGGGTGATCAATCAGTGAGTCAGTCAATGAATCAGCACGAGCAGCTATATATATATTAATAAAACAAAGTCGTGTTAGTTCGAACACTTATAACTCGAGAACGGTTAGAGCGATTTTCATAGTTATTGATTTGTGGTATTTGTCTCCATCCCGAATAGCATAATAACTATTATAAACATTGGAAAATTGACGAAAAAGTAAAATAAATTAAAAAACATTTTCCCATACAAAATGTTCACGGGTTTCGTAACTGTCAAACATCCCGTCGCGTGGATACGGTAAACTCTCTCACCCGTACCTATATAATTCTTCCGTTCGTGTGTTTGTCACCTAAGTCCTCCTAAACGGCTGGACCGATTTGGATGAAATTTTGTTTGTATATTTCAATCCTGGGTGGGTATTACCGGGTAGGTACAGGTAACCTACCGGGTCTCAGTAGGTGACGCCAATGTTAGTATGTCACCGGGCAGGACAAAGTCTGCCGGGTCCACTAGTAAGTATTATTAAAGGCACTGCAATAATTGTTGTGTACCTAAGTACATAATAATACTTCCTTATTATGTAAAAAACAAAAACCTCTTAGCGTTAAAACGATGTAGGATATAGCTACATGTATCAGAAGCTTATATATGATAGTCATAAACTAGGTAGGTGTCTATAACGAAAACAAAATTACTTTTTGCTATAATCCGCTAACAGTGACAAATTCGTAGGCACAACACCACACAGATTCACCACAAAATAAACTTGAAAATCGTTTCGCTCCAAGACCGCTCCGAAGATGCTCATCTTCAGGAGATGTCGACTTCATAAAAGACGATTGCAAAGAAAGAAGAAGATGCAGTGAGTACTGCAAACCCACTTATAGGCTACAACATGCAAATAATAATAGAAAGGGAAGCAAAAGTCAGAAAAACTAAAATAATGATACTCCAACAAGCTTTCAAGAACAAGAAGAAAGAAAACTTAGACCCAAAAAAGTAAAGAAACCTATTGTGCAGACTGCTAAACATACAAAAAAATCGAGGGCTCTAGTCTAGATGAAAACAATAAAAAAAACCAAAGAAATAAAGCACAAAAAAGAAAAAGATGCTAAAATAACTCTGGATAGTTAATTCAGTCACAGAAGATAGTTTCTGTTTAGTTTGTAATTATTATTTAAGTAATGGACTCATGTAGACTGCACTAATAACAAAATGATTTATGTGTTTATGTAGACTGCACTAATAACGAAATAAGTTATAATTTAAATTGATTATATAATTGATAGGTACATACAGTAACTTCGTTTTTATTTGTAACTATTCGGTTTTGAACAAATCCCGAGGGAATCGTGGATTTTCAGTTCCCGTTCCCGCTCCCTTTTCCAACCTTTATACTTACTATCAAGGAAGTTCACTATAGTAATCTACCTATAGCTGTAGATATAGATTTCGGGGTTTTCAAAATCCCGTGGGAACTGTGCATTTTTCCAGAATAAATTTTTTAGCCTATGTGTTAAGTCAGGGCATAAGCTATCTCCATTCAAAATTTCAGCCAAATCGGTTCAGTAGTTGCGGTGGAGAAGAAGAACAAACATACACAAACACTTTCGCCTTTATAATATTATTATATTGTGATGTTACAACCATCCCCTTACACTGTTACAACCATCCCTAGGGGTAGGGATGGTTGTAACAAATTCCACTTTTTTATTTGGTCGCTTTTTTCTCAAAATCTATAACATCACTTGCATTTATGCTGATGTTAACAGATAGTTGAAAGACCAATAGGTACATATGTACTGAAAATAATTTTAACATTCAAAAAACTTTGTGAGATATTACGAGAAAAGTAAAAATTGTTACGTTCATATAACTGGTCTCCCCTACACGTTAAATATCGTTTAGCAGTTTTATTTCGACAGTGATCTTGAAAAACAACGAAACTGAAAGGAAATATTAATTTGAGAAACCATCACAATATAAATCAGTATACGGTAGCGTGAGGGCAGAACTCCTTCGGGCTATCATTTTGACAGCAAAAACAACATGGCGGATGATTGCGCGCGAAAACGAACGTCACGAGCTCATTCCTCGTTGTGCGTGTGCCGGAACAAAAACTATGATATGAAAGTAATTCTCTCCGCGAAGGAATTGCGTAGGAACAAGAATCCCAATCTGTACTGTTTTCTGTATTAACGATATGGTAATATCTTGCTACCTAAAATAGAAAACAATAGGGATTATCGCAAGGTTGGTCTTGCTTGTTATTATTCGCTATTGAATGGTTTATGGTGTAATTTTCTATTTATGTGCACCCGAAATAGCATAGCAAAATCTATGTGATATATTCAAATCTAAACAGTCGATACGCATTCAAAATGCAACTACTTTTAAAATACCAATCTATAGGTACCTAAACAGTACTTACCTTGGTTGACTGTTGACTGACTGATACCTACACTAAGCCGGTGCGTCCCATACTGTACCCTAAAAAGGTACATTAAGGGAGGATATTTCGAAATTCCATCCCTACAGGGGTGATAAAGTTTGAATGAAGAAATATTTAAGAGCAGTTTTACCTTTTCTCTGAAAAATCTGAGATTTCAAGCTCCAAATTTAGCATCGTAGGAGAGACTTTCACATATTTCAATACATGTTTTAAATAAACTAATCCTTCATATTGACATTTGTCGGACCATATTTACAAAAACTATTTTATTTATTTTGTAATGATCAATTTCCCACACCTCGTTTTAATAAAATAAATAACAGACTCAACTTTGAAGCTCTATATCTGTCCTTTAAAATCATCTGATTTACTTGAAAAAAATACTTAAATATCAGACATATAGTCCTATTGACACATTACAGACCAGAATATAGATTTTTTATCAAATTAATGGGTAAAAAAAAATGAACTTCCGCCAAATTTCCCGAATTATACGGTTACTTTAACACGATTTTTTGTATTGAAAAAAGCATAAATTCAATAAAATTTTTATGTAGAAATAAACTATGTTCTTTAACGAATCTATGTATATAGTTTAATTAACAATCCATTTATTTGATCAAACATAAAAACTTATTAAACATCACCCTAAATTACAATAAATAGCTACGCATTGTCTTAGCTTATTTAGTATGCGCCCGGCGCTCGTTGGGGAAGGACCTGTGCAAATTTTGCCACCATCCGGATGCACGTACGAGAGTCGTGTAAACACTAATTTATACAACGACTGCAAAGTTTTGAGCATGAATATTTTTCTAAAAAATATGCGTGAGTAGTAAGTAATAGTGCGTATTTTTTTAAAATAAGTGAAATTACAGCATAGCACCTAGGACAGTCACGGAAATATAATATTATAAACTAATATTCCATTTTGAAATCCAAGATGGCCGTCGTATTTTTTTTTAAGAAATTATCTTCTATACATATCTATACATCTTCTATAATATAATAAAACTGTAACAGATCCAATTCTGTACATTGAAGATATTTTGAAAATTTTTAATGGAGGGCACTCTATAATCGATACTGAAACCAAAACTGCAATTTTTTTCATTTTTGTCTGTCTGTCTGTCTGTCTGTCTGTATCTTGGCCGCGCATCACGCCGAAACTACTGAATGGATTCGAATGAAACTTGGTACGATTTGAGTTTATACTCCGAGGTAGGTTATAGGATACTTTTTATCCCGAAATTCAGCATGGTTCCCTTGGGAGAGGGGATGAAAGTTAAAACGTGTATTTAGCTGTAATTCATTAACGCGTTGTTCGATTTCACTCTTTCTTTTTTTGTTAGAAAGGTAGTACTTTATATATTGTCCCGTAAATATTTCAAGGTCATAGATTTTTTAGTTCAGAAATGACAGGCATTTAGTGGGTTCCAATAACTTGGGACCCGGATCTTTGTACGTACGGCTTATTTTAAACTGGCGTGCGTTTAAATTTATGTTTGTCGTTCTGTCTATTTGTTTCAACTAATCTCTGAAACGGCTGGATCGATTTTAATGGAACTTTCAATGGCAGATGGGTGATGTTATAAGGAGTAACTTAGGCTACATTTAGTTTAGCTACAAAAAAGGATTATGGGATCCAATCCGATCCTATATAAAACCTATATCCAGGTGGACGAAGTCGCGGGGGTCGGCTAGTAATATAATAAAATCGTAGAATTGCCATATGTGTACATTGAAGATTTGTGCAAAATAATAACTGGTGGATGTTAGGGATAAGTAATAGAACATAAAAAAGCTATTTTTGAAATTTTTGTCTGTTTATCTGTTTGTCTGTATGTTTGTGCGCGCATCACGTAAAAACTACTAAATGGATTGAAATGAAACTCGGCATGATTTAAGTTCATACTACGGAGTAATATATAGGATACTTTTTATCCCAAAATTCAGCACGGTTCCCTTGGGAGAGGGGATGAAAGTCAAAATGTGTACTTAGCTGTAATTCGTTAACGAGTGGTCCGATTTCATTCATTCTTTTTTTGTTAGAAAGGAGATACTTTATAAATTACCGGCCAATCTCTGAAAGGCTGGACCGATTTTGATAGGACTTTCACTGGCGGATGTTTACATTTTGATGTACCTAAACATCCGCCAGTGAAATTTCAACAGTTTTTAGCAAGGTATAAGCTCAAAGGAGCTTAGGAAAAACAAAGAGTTCATGAGAGTGATTTTTATGAGTTCATGAGTTCAATGAGAGGGATTTTTAGAAACCAATATCCATGCGAACGAAGTCGCGGGTTTATCCACTTGTTTATAATATGGGTGTCATTTCATTTCCGAAGTTTTTTGGTGGGACTGAACATAAAAAATGATGTTCATTTTGGAATCCAAAATGGCCGTTGTATTTTTTTAAGGAAGAAATCAAAAGAAGAAGAAAAAAAAAATTATACGAAATAGCAAAATTCGCCCCCTCCTCCCAAAAAAATATACTAGGTACCTACCTAATGACTACAAACACCTGTTGTTTATTACTAATTACTGTAATAAAAGTCGCACTTGCACTTCTGACTAAACCGACATTTTAGCAGTAAACAAAGATTGCATACTTTTTATTGTTCTATTGGTAAACTTTAAATAATTGTACTCTTATCAGAAAATGTATCCAAGAACTTCAACAGGTGCAATGCAACAGCTCTGTAATGTTATTTTCAGACAGATGATTTGAAATATGTATAATAATAATAATAATTGGTAATTGTTAAATAATTAAAAAGGTGATTGTTTCTTTTATTAGTTAGTTTAGAAAAAAATGGTTGAAGGCTAAATATGCGTGATACCTATGATATAAATACGGAACCCTACATGTCATTATAGAGAAGAACATCATATTATCCTGGTCGCTTTTGTTTTGTAAGTTGAACGTAGATTAATGAAATACTTATTCGATAAAGTCCCACGCGAAGTCATTTTAAAAATATTTTATAGTAAATATATAATATATAATACTACAATATCAAATAAATAATTTATAAATTAATATTTAATACAAGTACCAAAACTATAGTCATAGTCGCGCTATATCCAAGTAGTCGTCCGTGTAACTGGCCGCCAGCCTACCTGCCGTTAGATACCTAAACTTCCATAGCGTCAAACTGGGAGAGGGGTCTTAACAAAAACCTAAATCCACGCGGACAAAAATTAGGGTCGGGGCATACTAGAGCAGTCTTCACGACTCTGCTCTGCGCATCGAAGCGAATCGAAAAAAAAATCACGGCATATTGGCATCTAGAAAGAAGGCAATTTCTATCAAAAATAAAACATCGAGCGAATGCGCGAGGATGCGCGCGGTTTCGACGTTGACATTAACGTTTGGCGTTGTGAAGTCGTTTTGCCTTATTTTGTAGAGATAGGTGCCAATATGTCATGAACATTTTTGTCGATTCGATTCTGCGCAAGTATGGCTCAACCCTCATATTATATATTTTTTTAATGAATTTTAATGATGATAAAATTTCATGGAAATACATAATTACCTAGATAAGATAATAATGCAAGTGTAAGTAACAGCTAATGAAAACTTGTACCTATATAATTATGTCAATAAATGAGAAAAATTCTTATATCGAAAGGTATGCTGTGATTACCTACCTAGCTATTTCACCTTTACAAATCGTTTCAAGCGGAACTTATTGCTGTAAGATTCCCATAAAACTGAACACGTGTATGTATACAACCACCACTAAACCATCAAAAATTATAGAATTCCGCGTTCAATTATACTGCGATTTGTCTCGGAACCTACGCACGTTAATTGTTTTATACTCGCCAGGTAAAAATCGTCATTATCTCCACTCCACGCATACAATAAGAAAATTGAGGGGAAAAAATAGACAAAGGGCGACCGACGACTCGAGTTTTTTCTTTATTTTGAGGCCTATAGCCCATACCTGCGTTCGGTGCCCAAAAAGGTTTTATACCTACTTATTTCCATTTGCTTTTTTATGATAGCAATAACCCGTTTCTTTCTACACATACTAAAGAGGCATGCACATGCAAGGATTTTATAGGTGGATTAAAATGAAACTTACAAAATTTATGTCATTGCGTGTTGTGAACATGTATTGGTGTGAATAACAAACAAATACTTAGGTATGTTTTTAATTAAGAGAAAAATAATAATAATCATAGTGTCTGCTATTGTTTTATATTGTACCTACACAGTAAATACTACACCTAAGTAGGTACACAGTAAATCTAGTAAAAGAAAAAAACACACACAGGAAGGAAGATACGCAGAAGATCTATTCGAAATTCCGGGTCCAGGGTCCGTTAAATAAAATAACTATTTGTTTTTTTTTTTAATTTTATTGAACTAAAAAACTTTCTATTCTATTCTAGACGATAGGTTCTGCACAAGTCAATTCTGTTAATCATGTAAATGTATGATGTATAATAGGTATAAACTATAGAATAGCCGTGAAGTCGTGGTGGGACTAGTTCGATTTATATAAGTCAGTCCATGTTTTATTGCGGTAAGGAATAAAATAATGTGCGCGTGTTTTTAAATAACAATTAGGTATGTACTCGTATATAGATTTAAGATATGAACCTCCTGCACAGAGTCCAATTAATAGTGTAACATATTATAGAATACCAAATTTATTATTTAACAAGCAGTGTTGGGCGGGCTTGAGAAATATTTCAAGATGGAAGGTCTTGCGAACTAAAAATAATTACCCAATACGTCGATCTCGCTAACGTATCAGGCGCCTTTTTAAACGAAATTTTAACTTACTACTTAGTAGAGATGTACCGTACTCGGTACCCGTTTATTACTCGGTACTCGGCGTATTCGACGCAAAAACGACGGGGTGTTATAAGTTTGACGTGTCTGTGTGTGTGTGTCTGTCTGTTCCCCTGTAGCGCTCAAACGGGTGGACCGATTCGAATGCGGTTTTTTTTGTTTGAAAGGTGAATTGTTGTGTTGTTAGCTATTAGACTCGCTACTTACTCGTACTCGGCCGAATAACTCGGTTCCAGTGACCGAGTATTTGATTTTAAAGTACATAATATGTAGGTGTCCTGCCCACCACTCGAATGGGTCTCACGTCAACAAACTCTCGCTTACATAATAGTGATCTAACTCTAGAGCGATGGGACTTTCAGGATCTTCAGGCTCGTGTGCTCTGGTGGCTTGGCAGAAGCCAGTAGCAACTCCAAAAAGCTACACGAGCGTTTTGTGAAGGTCTTGAAATGTTTGATTTAATTTTATTCACCTCTACTGTAACTCTCTGCAACGTCACTTCTATTAATAGCTTCTAAGAATAGCATCTTCCTTATCACTTCCTTATTAAAATAGCTATATGCGTAAAAACTGAACCGAGTTATTCGACCGAGTACTCGGTTTGACATAAGTAAAATCGAATAATACTCGTTACTATCGTTACTGGCTCTTGAATGAATAATAATGAAAAGTCTATAGAACACACATTGAAAACTGATGCTTTAGGGACTCCAACGTGCAAGTTAATTTGGCTGGTACTTGTACCTACGAAGCTTTACCTGGCTCCACTATCGTTTGCTATACCTACTCATAAAAAGTAACATTAACTTAATAGAAATCAAGTTCCAATTTTAAACATGTCACGTATGAAAGTGATTTTCTACACCTCGATGAAACAATGCGGGCCATAGGTAAAAGGGCGTACCTGCGTCGGCTGACGCCTCGAAAAACAATCAGGTAATGTGGTTACGTATTAGAATCAGATACATTGCGTGCGTGGCCAAGCTAAATCCCGCTTGAATAGCATGATGCAACGGTGTATTACGTACAATGGGATAAGATACGCGATCGGGGGGTTATTGGTAGAGGCCGGGAATGTGGTCCGTGAGAAAAAAATATTCTCGCTTCCGATGCGTTCAGCTAGATAGCGCAGGTGGCAACGCGCCTCACGCCGCGGCCGCGCCGCCGCCGCCTCCTTCGGAATAGGGTTTAGAATTCCGTATGTTTCCATACGGAATTCTAAACCCTATTCCGAAGGAGGTCCTTAAAACAAACGACCAACTATATTATATTTTCTTTCAAGAATTAGCGCTCATGGACGTCATGTACCTACCCAACTGCGTATGACCAATTGCACAGCGGGTTAAATTAGACCATCAAAAAAAGATACTGGGTTGCAAAAGTCAGTTCTTTAAATTTTGACAAAGAGAATCTTAACCTTAAAACCATAAAGGTACGAACGCTGACTTGTGCAACCCACTTTTTTTAGTTCAATTTAACGATAATTTTAACCGCCTGAGATGCAACTGGACCTAAGTAGTTTAGTTAAATACAATGCTGACGTTTATTTGCTACTTTTATCCAGGATCGAATGTAACTTAAACACATTTCAAACGTTTGTGCAAGTAAATCTATGATTGCTAAAAATATTAATGTTTTATAAAAATCGGTTGCAAATGCTTAAAATATGAAAATCAAAATGGCAAATCATTTTTATGGCTATTATACCATATTGTAAGATGGTGATAATAAAAAAAAATAAACCCGGCTGAGTTTGTTGTGGACTCTTCTCAGACCAGGGCGCGTTTGGAACCCTCGTAGTTTTAGTTTTAAGTTTCCGTAAATAATTATCACCATTGCCTGTACCTAAATTGACGTTCAAAAAGTGTACAGTGTACCAATTTTGAATAAAGTTTATTTGATTTGATTTGATTTGATTTGATTTATGTACCTACCTCCTGCTGTCTATTAGGTACCTACTCGTACGTATACGAGTATGTTTAATACGTTCAGTCCCAGATACATAGAGGTCAGTGATCAATTGATCCCGACTAATTCAATAGTAGGAATAAGGCAAAAAGCGTGACATCTCAAAAGAACCCCTGAGCTCGAATCTGTAGTCAAACTTAACCGGTTTTTGAGGAGTTTGGAATTCAGTAGCGCGTTGACATTGTCTTTTTATTAGCTACTTATTATTGACCACGTCGTGGAGCCTTTTATGCTTTTGTTGTGGGGACACTCATCATTTTGATTTGTAAATATTTATGAAGCTTTCTCGGAAAAGATTATGAGATATAAAAGGCATTTTTAAAGGAAACTTTAAGGATAGGTATAAGGAATATTCTATCAACGTAGATTTTTATTACAGTTTCGTATATCCTGGATTTGAAATATTATTTAAGTAATGGACTCATGTAGACTGCACTAATAACAAAATGATTTATGTGTTTATGTAGACTGCACTAATAACGAAATAAGTTATAATTTAAATTGATTATATAATTGATAGGTACATACAGTAACTTCGTTTTTATTTGTAACTATTCGGTTTTGAACAAATCCCGAGGGAATCGTGGATTTTCAGTTCCCGTTCCCGCTCCCTTTTCCAACCTTTATACTTACTATCAAGGAAGTTCACTATAGTAATCTACCTATAGCTGTAGATATAGATTTCGGGGTTTTCAAAATCCCGTGGGAACTGTGCATTTTTCCAGAATAAATTTTTTAGCCTATGTGTTAAGTCAGGGCATAAGCTATCTCCATTCAAAATTTCAGCCAAATCGGTTCAGTAGTTGCGGTGGAGAAGAAGAACAAACATACACAAACACTTTCGCCTTTATAATATTATTATATTGTGATGTTACAACCATCCCCTTACACTGTTACAACCATCCCTAGGGGTAGGGATGGTTGTAACAAATTCCACTTTTTTATTTGGTCGCTTTTTTCTCAAAATCTATAACATCACTTGCATTTATGCTGATGTTAACAGATAGTTGAAAGACCAATAGGTACATATGTACTGAAAATAATTTTAACATTCAAAAAACTTTGTGAGATATTACGAGAAAAGTAAAAATTGTTACGTTCATATAACTGGTCTCCCCTACACGTTAAATATCGTTTAGCAGTTTTATTTCGACAGTGATCTTGAAAAACAACGAAACTGAAAGGAAATATTAATTTGAGAAACCATCACAATATAAATCAGTATACGGTAGCGTGAGGGCAGAACTCCTTCGGGCTATCATTTTGACAGCAAAAACAACATGGCGGATGATTGCGCGCGAAAACGAACGTCACGAGCTCATTCCTCGTTGTGCGTGTGCCGGAACAAAAACTATGATATGAAAGTAATTCTCTCCGCGAAGGAATTGCGTAGGAACAAGAATCCCAATCTGTACTGTTTTCTGTATTAACGATATGGTAATATCTTGCTACCTAAAATAGAAAACAATAGGGATTATCGCAAGGTTGGTCTTGCTTGTTATTATTCGCTATTGAATGGTTTATGGTGTAATTTTCTATTTATGTGCACCCGAAATAGCATAGCAAAATCTATGTGATATATTCAAATCTAAACAGTCGATACGCATTCAAAATGCAACTACTTTTAAAATACCAATCTATAGGTACCTAAACAGTACTTACCTTGGTTGACTGTTGACTGACTGATACCTACACTAAGCCGGTGCGTCCCATACTGTACCCTAAAAAGGTACATTAAGGGAGGATATTTCGAAATTCCATCCCTACAGGGGTGATAAAGTTTGAATGAAGAAATATTTAAGAGCAGTTTTACCTTTTCTCTGAAAAATCTGAGATTTCAAGCTCCAAATTTAGCATCGTAGGAGAGACTTTCACATATTTCAATACATGTTTTAAATAAACTAATCCTTCATATTGACATTTGTCGGACCATATTTACAAAAACTATTTTATTTATTTTGTAATGATCAATTTCCCACACCTCGTTTTAATAAAATAAATAACAGACTCAACTTTGAAGCTCTATATCTGTCCTTTAAAATCATCTGATTTACTTGAAAAAAATACTTAAATATCAGACATATAGTCCTATTGACACATTACAGACCAGAATATAGATTTTTTATCAAATTAATGGGTAAAAAAAAATGAACTTCCGCCAAATTTCCCGAATTATACGGTTACTTTAACACGATTTTTTGTATTGAAAAAAGCATAAATTCAATAAAA
Organism: Melanargia galathea; assembly: GCA_920104075.1. Classification (NCBI taxonomy): domain Eukaryota; kingdom Metazoa; phylum Arthropoda; class Insecta; order Lepidoptera; family Nymphalidae; genus Melanargia; species Melanargia galathea. The sequence continues at coordinate 20,545,596 of OV049857.1, read as the reverse complement.
TTTTTATGTAGAAATAAACTATGTTCTTTAACGAATCTATGTATATAGTTTAATTAACAATCCATTTATTTGATCAAACATAAAAACTTATTAAACATCACCCTAAATTACAATAAATAGCTACGCATTGTCTTAGCTTATTTAGTATGCGCCCGGCGCTCGTTGGGGAAGGACCTGTGCAAATTTTGCCACCATCCGGATGCACGTACGAGAGTCGTGTAAACACTAATTTATACAACGACTGCAAAGTTTTGAGCATGAATATTTTTCTAAAAAATATGCGTGAGTAGTAAGTAATAGTGCGTATTTTTTTAAAATAAGTGAAATTACAGCATAGCACCTAGGACAGTCACGGAAATATAATATTATAAACTAATATTCCATTTTGAAATCCAAGATGGCCGTCGTATTTTTTTTTAAGAAATTATCTTCTATACATATCTATACATCTTCTATAATATAATAAAACTGTAACAGATCCAATTCTGTACATTGAAGATATTTTGAAAATTTTTAATGGAGGGCACTCTATAATCGATACTGAAACCAAAACTGCAATTTTTTTCATTTTTGTCTGTCTGTCTGTCTGTCTGTCTGTATCTTGGCCGCGCATCACGCCGAAACTACTGAATGGATTCGAATGAAACTTGGTACGATTTGAGTTTATACTCCGAGGTAGGTTATAGGATACTTTTTATCCCGAAATTCAGCATGGTTCCCTTGGGAGAGGGGATGAAAGTTAAAACGTGTATTTAGCTGTAATTCATTAACGCGTTGTTCGATTTCACTCTTTCTTTTTTTGTTAGAAAGGTAGTACTTTATATATTGTCCCGTAAATATTTCAAGGTCATAGATTTTTTAGTTCAGAAATGACAGGCATTTAGTGGGTTCCAATAACTTGGGACCCGGATCTTTGTACGTACGGCTTATTTTAAACTGGCGTGCGTTTAAATTTATGTTTGTCGTTCTGTCTATTTGTTTCAACTAATCTCTGAAACGGCTGGATCGATTTTAATGGAACTTTCAATGGCAGATGGGTGATGTTATAAGGAGTAACTTAGGCTACATTTAGTTTAGCTACAAAAAAGGATTATGGGATCCAATCCGATCCTATATAAAACCTATATCCAGGTGGACGAAGTCGCGGGGGTCGGCTAGTAATATAATAAAATCGTAGAATTGCCATATGTGTACATTGAAGATTTGTGCAAAATAATAACTGGTGGATGTTAGGGATAAGTAATAGAACATAAAAAAGCTATTTTTGAAATTTTTGTCTGTTTATCTGTTTGTCTGTATGTTTGTGCGCGCATCACGTAAAAACTACTAAATGGATTGAAATGAAACTCGGCATGATTTAAGTTCATACTACGGAGTAATATATAGGATACTTTTTATCCCAAAATTCAGCACGGTTCCCTTGGGAGAGGGGATGAAAGTCAAAATGTGTACTTAGCTGTAATTCGTTAACGAGTGGTCCGATTTCATTCATTCTTTTTTTGTTAGAAAGGAGATACTTTATAAATTACCGGCCAATCTCTGAAAGGCTGGACCGATTTTGATAGGACTTTCACTGGCGGATGTTTACATTTTGATGTACCTAAACATCCGCCAGTGAAATTTCAACAGTTTTTAGCAAGGTATAAGCTCAAAGGAGCTTAGGAAAAACAAAGAGTTGATGAGTTCAAAACAAGAGGGATTTTTAGAAACCAATATCCATGCGAACGAAGTCGCGGGTTTATCCACTTGTTTATAATATGGGTGTCATTTCATTTCCGAAGTTTTTTGGTGGGACTGAACATAAAAAATGATGTTCATTTTGGAATCCAAAATGGCCGTTGTATTTTTTTAAGGAAGAAATCAAAAGAAGAAGAAAAAAAAAATTATACGAAATAGCAAAATTCGCCCCCTCCTCCCAAAAAAATATACTAGGTACCTACCTAATGACTACAAACACCTGTTGTTTATTACTAATTACTGTAATAAAAGTCGCACTTGCACTTCTGACTAAACCGACATTTTAGCAGTAAACAAAGATTGCATACTTTTTATTGTTCTATTGGTAAACTTTAAATAATTGTACTCTTATCAGAAAATGTATCCAAGAACTTCAACAGGTGCAATGCAACAGCTCTGTAATGTTATTTTCAGACAGATGATTTGAAATATGTATAATAATAATAATAATTGGTAATTGTTAAATAATTAAAAAGGTGATTGTTTCTTTTATTAGTTAGTTTAGAAAAAAATGGTTGAAGGCTAAATATGCGTGATACCTATGATATAAATACGGAACCCTACATGTCATTATAGAGAAGAACATCATATTATCCTGGTCGCTTTTGTTTTGTAAGTTGAACGTAGATTAATGAAATACTTATTCGATAAAGTCCCACGCGAAGTCATTTTAAAAATATTTTATAGTAAATATATAATATATAATACTACAATATCAAATAAATAATTTATAAATTAATATTTAATACAAGTACCAAAACTATAGTCATAGTCGCGCTATATCCAAGTAGTCGTCCGTGTAACTGGCCGCCAGCCTACCTGCCGTTAGATACCTAAACTTCCATAGCGTCAAACTGGGAGAGGGGTCTTAACAAAAACCTAAATCCACGCGGACAAAAATTAGGGTCGGGGCATACTAGAGCAGTCTTCACGACTCTGCTCTGCGCATCGAAGCGAATCGAAAAAAAAATCACGGCATATTGGCATCTAGAAAGAAGGCAATTTCTATCAAAAATAAAACATCGAGCGAATGCGCGAGGATGCGCGCGGTTTCGACGTTGACATTAACGTTTGGCGTTGTGAAGTCGTTTTGCCTTATTTTGTAGAGATAGGTGCCAATATGTCATGAACATTTTTGTCGATTCGATTCTGCGCAAGTATGGCTCAACCCTCATATTATATATTTTTTTAATGAATTTTAATGATGATAAAATTTCATGGAAATACATAATTACCTAGATAAGATAATAATGCAAGTGTAAGTAACAGCTAATGAAAACTTGTACCTATATAATTATGTCAATAAATGAGAAAAATTCTTATATCGAAAGGTATGCTGTGATTACCTACCTAGCTATTTCACCTTTACAAATCGTTTCAAGCGGAACTTATTGCTGTAAGATTCCCATAAAACTGAACACGTGTATGTATACAACCACCACTAAACCATCAAAAATTATAGAATTCCGCGTTCAATTATACTGCGATTTGTCTCGGAACCTACGCACGTTAATTGTTTTATACTCGCCAGGTAAAAATCGTCATTATCTCCACTCCACGCATACAATAAGAAAATTGAGGGGAAAAAATAGACAAAGGGCGACCGACGACTCGAGTTTTTTCTTTATTTTGAGGCCTATAGCCCATACCTGCGTTCGGTGCCCAAAAAGGTTTTATACCTACTTATTTCCATTTGCTTTTTTATGATAGCAATAACCCGTTTCTTTCTACACATACTAAAGAGGCATGCACATGCAAGGATTTTATAGGTGGATTAAAATGAAACTTACAAAATTTATGTCATTGCGTGTTGTGAACATGTATTGGTGTGAATAACAAACAAATACTTAGGTATGTTTTTAATTAAGAGAAAAATAATAATAATCATAGTGTCTGCTATTGTTTTATATTGTACCTACACAGTAAATACTACACCTAAGTAGGTACACAGTAAATCTAGTAAAAGAAAAAAACACACACAGGAAGGAAGATACGCAGAAGATCTATTCGAAATTCCGGGTCCAGGGTCCGTTAAATAAAATAACTATTTGTTTTTTTTTTTAATTTTATTGAACTAAAAAACTTTCTATTCTATTCTAGACGATAGGTTCTGCACAAGTCAATTCTGTTAATCATGTAAATGTATGATGTATAATAGGTATAAACTATAGAATAGCCGTGAAGTCGTGGTGGGACTAGTTCGATTTATATAAGTCAGTCCATGTTTTATTGCGGTAAGGAATAAAATAATGTGCGCGTGTTTTTAAATAACAATTAGGTATGTACTCGTATATAGATTTAAGATATGAACCTCCTGCACAGAGTCCAATTAATAGTGTAACATATTATAGAATACCAAATTTATTATTTAACAAGCAGTGTTGGGCGGGCTTGAGAAATATTTCAAGATGGAAGGTCTTGCGAACTAAAAATAATTACCCAATACGTCGATCTCGCTAACGTATCAGGCGCCTTTTTAAACGAAATTTTAACTTACTACTTAGTAGAGATGTACCGTACTCGGTACCCGTTTATTACTCGGTACTCGGCGTATTCGACGCAAAAACGACGGGGTGTTATAAGTTTGACGTGTCTGTGTGTGTGTGTCTGTCTGTTCCCCTGTAGCGCTCAAACGGGTGGACCGATTCGAATGCGGTTTTTTTTGTTTGAAAGGTGAATTGTTGTGTTGTTAGCTATTAGACTCGCTACTTACTCGTACTCGGCCGAATAACTCGGTTCCAGTGACCGAGTATTTGATTTTAAAGTACATAATATGTAGGTGTCCTGCCCACCACTCGAATGGGTCTCACGTCAACAAACTCTCGCTTACATAATAGTGATCTAACTCTAGAGCGATGGGACTTTCAGGATCTTCAGGCTCGTGTGCTCTGGTGGCTTGGCAGAAGCCAGTAGCAACTCCAAAAAGCTACACGAGCGTTTTGTGAAGGTCTTGAAATGTTTGATTTAATTTTATTCACCTCTACTGTAACTCTCTGCAACGTCACTTCTATTAATAGCTTCTAAGAATAGCATCTTCCTTATCACTTCCTTATTAAAATAGCTATATGCGTAAAAACTGAACCGAGTTATTCGACCGAGTACTCGGTTTGACATAAGTAAAATCGAATAATACTCGTTACTATCGTTACTGGCTCTTGAATGAATAATAATGAAAAGTCTATAGAACACACATTGAAAACTGATGCTTTAGGGACTCCAACGTGCAAGTTAATTTGGCTGGTACTTGTACCTACGAAGCTTTACCTGGCTCCACTATCGTTTGCTATACCTACTCATAAAAAGTAACATTAACTTAATAGAAATCAAGTTCCAATTTTAAACATGTCACGTATGAAAGTGATTTTCTACACCTCGATGAAACAATGCGGGCCATAGGTAAAAGGGCGTACCTGCGTCGGCTGACGCCTCGAAAAACAATCAGGTAATGTGGTTACGTATTAGAATCAGATACATTGCGTGCGTGGCCAAGCTAAATCCCGCTTGAATAGCATGATGCAACGGTGTATTACGTACAATGGGATAAGATACGCGATCGGGGGGTTATTGGTAGAGGCCGGGAATGTGGTCCGTGAGAAAAAAATATTCTCGCTTCCGATGCGTTCAGCTAGATAGCGCAGGTGGCAACGCGCCTCACGCCGCGGCCGCGCCGCCGCCGCCTCCTTCGGAATAGGGTTTAGAATTCCGTATGTTTCCATACGGAATTCTAAACCCTATTCCGAAGGAGGTCCTTAAAACAAACGACCAACTATATTATATTTTCTTTCAAGAATTAGCGCTCATGGACGTCATGTACCTACCCAACTGCGTATGACCAATTGCACAGCGGGTTAAATTAGACCATCAAAAAAAGATACTGGGTTGCAAAAGTCAGTTCTTTAAATTTTGACAAAGAGAATCTTAACCTTAAAACCATAAAGGTACGAACGCTGACTTGTGCAACCCACTTTTTTTAGTTCAATTTAACGATAATTTTAACCGCCTGAGATGCAACTGGACCTAAGTAGTTTAGTTAAATACAATGCTGACGTTTATTTGCTACTTTTATCGGATCGAATATAACTTAAACACATTTCAAACGTTTGTGCAAGTAAATCTATGATTGCTAAAAATATTAATGTTTTATAAAAATCGGTTGCAAATACTTAAAATATGAAAATCAAATTTATGGCAAATCATTTTTATGGCTATTATACCATATTGTAAGATGGTGATAATAAAAAAAATAAACCCGGCTGAGTTTGTTGTGGGCTCTTCTCAGACCAGGGCGCGTTTGGAACCCTCGTAGTTTTAGTTTTAAGTTTCCGTAAATAATTATCACCATTGCCTGTACCTAAATTGACGTTCAAAAAGTGTACAGTGTACCAATTTTGAATAAAGTTTATTTGATTTGATTTGATTTGATTTGATTTATGTACCTCCTGCTGTCTATTAGGTACCTAGTACCTACTCGTACGTATGACGAGTATGTTTAATACGTTCAGTCCCAGATACATAGAGGTCAGTGATCAATTGATCCCGACTAATTCAATAGTAGGAATAAGGCAAAAAGCGTGACATCTCAGAAGAACCCCTGAGCTCGAATCTGTAGTCAAACTTAACCGGTTTTTGGGGAGTTTGGAATTCAGTAGCGCGTTGACATTGTCTTTTTATTAGCTACTTATTATTGACCACGTCGTGGAGCCTTTTACGCTTTTGTTGTGGGGACACTCATCATTTTGATTTGTAAATATTTATGAAGCTTTCTCGGAAAAGATTATGAGATATAAAAGGCATTTTTAAAGGAAACTATAAGGATATAAGGAATATTCTATCAACGTAGATTTTTATTACAGTTTAGTATATCCTGGATTTAAAAGTTAAATAACTCGGCATGTATAACTATTGCATTTACTTATTTATATTCCATATAGGTACTTACTTACATTTGTTGCCTTCAACAATCTTTATTTCAACTTCCACTACTTTTTATATGCGAAGAAAATTATAGAGCTTGAACCCCAGTAACCTTTTTTTCATTAGGCATTTTCTGTTAGTCAGCTCCGTTGCTTAATGATATTTCTTCATCAATGAGCCATTAACGAACTTAAATATGCATACTATGCTAACAAGTTCTCAGAGAAATCCATTGCGTATCTTCTCTCGATATCTCCGCCAATGATAAAATTTTCCAAGCACAAATTCAGCTTGCGCATTACAACGCTTTTTCCCTTGATAACATTGATTATTCGCACAATAACTCTTTACGCTTTTTACGATAGGGACAATTTTCTGAGCTTGTTTCTGATTTGGCTTACCCTTCACAAATCCACTCGTGCCAGAAGCATATCAGATTTATCTGGCTCGCCTTGGAGGCGTTACGAATTTTCACATAACTGACAATCAGTCAAGAATCTCGTAGAATGCCTGACGAATCCAAGCCATCCGCGTGCTGACTAGCAACTCTACAATTAGAGCGTTTTTTAACGCTAAAATACTGGTGTCGCTTTTTGCTGAAGCATTTCACACACCTAAGTACTCTGTAGGCATAGGACAAATAAATAATAGTTTAAAAAACTAAAAAACACGCTTTTTATAGAAAACCAATCTAAAAATTAGAAAATAAATTTTAATAAATATAAATTAATAATAGTGTGCATATGAAAAAATGTATTTTATTAAAAAAAGCGTGGGGTGCATGGGTGTTTACTTTGGTGTTTATTTGGATAATATCTTAAAAGCACCCCACGCTTTTTTTAAATAAAATACATTTTTTTCATATGCACACTATTATTAATTTATATTTATTAAAATTTATTTTCTAATTTTTAGTTTGGTTTTCTATAAAAAGCGTGTTTTTTAGTTTTTTAAACTATTATTTATTTTCTACTTTTTACTTTGGTTTATTTATAAAACACTAAAAAAATCATGTCACTTAAAATACAACAGATATTAATTATAAATAAATTATTTTATTTGTTTTTTCCTTATTTTTTGATCGAAGGTTTTTTATTGTAAATCGTACAATATGATTAAAGTAAATAAGTACTAATTAATAATATTATTATTTTGTTTTAATATTGTTTTATCTTCGCATTGCATTCGAGCGTTTTGTGCTTAGATAATAGTTGTGTGTGACATCTATTCTGTTTACCCTAGTTACAGTTAGTTACCGTGCGATTTTGAATGTTTATTGTTTTCCTTACCGACGACTTTTGATGAATGAACACAAAATCTTATTTTCCAAATTGAATAATGAAATAATCTTATCAAATTAGTGTATTGTCATCGGTCCTCGATAAATCTACAAAATTTGAATGAAATCTGACCGTTTAAAGTGGGTCAAAATCGCCTTCAAAGAAGTCGGTTACAAACATACATACAGGTGAAGCTAATATAAAGCGTGTAAAAACACCTGAAATTGACTTCATTAGCTTATATTCACTACTAATTGATAAAACTTCACTGTTTACTTAACTATTGCCCTAATTGAAACCGTGCAGGAGTGGGGAGCGCAACAGGCAGACATTCTCCCCGAAATCCTTTAGGTATCGCTGCATTGGAGGACGTCTTTATGCTTCTGGATTGAAACGGACTTAGCATTTAACATCAACGGCGAGTAGGTACATCACTCACCTACGATCTACGATTTGCCGATGACATAGTCGTTATGGCAGTGACTCTGGGAGTGCTCAATGACCGCAGCAGTTTCTCAACAGGTGGGCCTAAAATGGACTTGAGTAAGACGAAAATCATGTTTAATGCTAATGTGGTTGTTGAGAACTCGGTACTCGAAAATGTAGACGAGTATATATAGGTAGGTACTAGGTATACTTGGGACAAACAGTCCAATATTGAGAAAAGGTCAACCACCGACTCCAACTCGAATGGGCAGCGTTCAAAAAGCTACGAGATGTCTTCTTCGTCGAAAATCCTTCAGTGCCTAACGAATAAAGTCTTCAAACAATGCATGTTGCCAGTGATGACCTTCAATTCAATTCATGGTTGATTAACTAAGAGCCTCATAAGAAAGCATAGAGTTAATCATCGGTCGATGAAGATAGCTTTGCTAGGAGGAGATCCATAGAAGCGCAAGATCGCGGCATGTGGAAGTCCCCACAAGAAACCCACGAGTATTTCCAGCAGTGGACGGCTATCGGTTTTCGATGATGACGACGATATGAAATCACCCTGAAAGCATAACCTACCAAATAAAGATCATCAAACAGAATCGCTCAATAAAATATTGAGAGTGAAAATCGACGAAACATACCTACATAAATAATTGTAAACCTCCTCCTCAGCTGACGTCGGTTAAAATACAGAAGAGATCGCAACAGTTTTGCGCGTTTTTTACCGACTCATACATACACTTACAATCGAAACCCTATAAATAATAAATATAACGTTATTTTCGCGTCACTCACGAAGCCCGCAATAAACTGGCTCAAGAATAATAAATCAAGCAGGCTATTAAAGTCCAAACCAATTAACGGAGATATATTTATAAAACCCATCGATTTTAACGTATTAATTTATTGGAAACGTTTAAGACCATTTTAAGAATCGACGCTAAACTTTCAGTGTCGTTTTATGCATGTTAACAACGCTAGCTTGCTTTAACTAAGTAATAATTTATTACGACAGCCACTTTTAAAATCGTACTTTATAGTGGTTATCAGTTACCACACATCAAGTTTCCTATATTGACAATAACCCGGTATAATGTCTGTTTCCAGGATGAAAGTTAAACATATTTGCGCTAAAATACTCGTACGTCCAGATGAGTGTTAAAGACATGAAATGAGACAAACTGACAGACTCGCGTCTTTCTTAATTATTATTATCCTGAATCCACGCCGATGAAGTTGCGAATTTTAAGCTAGTTTATTATATTATGATAACACTGTTTCCAGGTGGAGCCAACAGGCTCCGCATCTCTGGGAGCCGCGTCCAGAGCGCTGTTCGTGGAGAAAGTCCGAGCGTCGAACGCAGCGTGCCAGTCCGGAGACTTCTGCACGGCTGTCGCGCTCTACACCGACGCCTTGACCTTAGACCCGGCTAACCACATACTATACAGCAACAGGTACCTAATTTGTATAAAGGCAAAAACTAAGTATCGCAACCAAAGACTCTAATAGCACAAGTTCTGCCATACAAAACGACAGTTCTGTTTTGTGCCGATTCAAAGCGTCCCGCCGGGCGTACCGGGAATTAAAATTGACATTTCCCAATACAATTTATCACAATTCACTTTAGTTCCGGGTACCTTCGCTCTCACTTTTCTTAGCAATCAGCGCCACTATGGCGATAATCATATTGCTTCATTATTACGTTGTAAATGATGTTAAAGCCAATCCACCTACGTGAAGGTAGAGGTTAGTGGTCGCTACCGCATTCGGGCGTGACGATCGACCAATCAAATCACGCCATAAGTTTCAGCGCGCAGCGCCAAACCGCCAGGAAATACAGGAGAGTAGGTATACACCTTCAAGAACGCCCGAGCGCTCCCCATACGAACGAAATTTGATCCTTATTTTAATGTTAATCAATCAAAGTCATTATGATTGACTTACATACATACAACTCTTTGAGCCTGTGCAACGTTGAAGCCTAAGGTTGAAACTAAATAAATATGTGTATTTTTACGGAAATCACAGACAATTATTCTAGAGCGTGTCTACAAAATTGTATTGAGTTTACTTGCCAAAAAATACTCATAGGATTTCGAGGATTTATATTGATCAGACGATTTGGCGACATGCTAGCTTATTCTATCCGATTAAAAGCTGATCTAAGAAATTCAGTATTCAATCTCTTTTTTCTGTATTTTAATGAGAACAATGACTTCGCAGATAAACTAGTACGACGAAGTCGAATTGAACTTTTTGTAGCTTTTTATTTTTTTGAGGGCTTAATTGCCAGTTTGTATAAAGTGATACTGATACTATTTTTTGTTTTCATTTGCCCGAAGGTCAGCTGCGAGGCTAAAGCAGGGTCAGTTCGCGGCCGCACTGCAGGATGCCACGCGGGCGCGGGAACTCTGCCCTAACTGGCCCAAAGCCTATTATAGGCAAGGTGAGAAAAGCAGTTAAAGGTCTGGACAGACAGAATGCGTAACGGCACTGTGAAGTGCTACGGAAGCAGCATGGCAGAACGTCACGATCTATGTTGAACCCGTGTACGATCTGAAATGGATTGAGTTAAACAGAAAATAGTGAATAATTTATCTGACTTTTGGAGATTTTTTGCTGATTCTAAAACTCAAATTCAATTTTCCGTTTGGCTGGTATCTGTTTAACGTGATCATAGTACAACAACAGTATGAACCTGTACTACGGAGCACATTACACAGCAGAGCGCGATGATGGCAACAACTTTATACAGTTTCTTGTATTAGGGTAGAGCGGGGCTTAAAGGTCCGCGGGTAAAAAGGACCACCATAAGTACCTATCTAAAAAACTAGTGACGTATCGTATTTTCTAACTATACGAGCGGAGAGACGAGGGTGCGAGAGGCTTAGCGCGGCATCGCTGGTAGTCGAGTAATGCCGCCAGCAGGAGACGACCGCATCTCAAAATGTTAACAGAACAAGTTATCTGTTCGCCCATTCTACCTCGTTAAAAAAATAATTTATATAAAATTAAGAGAGACAGGATCAATTTACACGATTTTTAGGTTTCACTAACTAAAACACTATCTACTACATTTTAATTTTTCAGTAAAAACTTAATTTAATTAATCAAAGAGATTTTAAATAAAAATAACTTACTTAGTTACCATTTATCCCTAAAAATTTAACAATATTTATAAAAAATCCTTTGCCATAAATTCCTCAGTTAGTAGGTAGAGTCGATTACTGAAAAATGCTGTGAGCACTTTTTTAGGATTCAGGCGTGAAATCCGGTTTTATAATACAAACCTTATTTCGCGGGTTTCTTATGATAACAACAAGATATCCTCTACTTTTTTTTGTATTGAAATTACAAACAATTTCAAAACAAAGAAAACCGGGACTCGTTAGTTTAAGGTCGGTACACAATGTTGCATTTAGTAACAACTAGCTGACCCCCGCGTCCGCGACTTCGTTCGCGTGTTTGTAGGTTTTATATAGGATCAGATCGGTTCCCATAATTCTTGTATCACGCACCGGCGCCATCTACTTAAAATATTGGTTTGTAGTACATGAGATGTATGTATCAGAGATGGCGCTGTATGTGAAAAAAGATTTTCCCGCTTATCTGTTGAAATTTTTCCTGAATTTTCTTTGCTATAAACCTCACGGAGCCCGAGACCTTTCCAACGAATGCAAACCCGTGGAAATCAGTTCGTGCGTTCTGGAGTTATAGCGTCAGGAAAGAAAACCCGACTTATTTTTATATAGTAGATATAAGGCTCCTCGTATGAAATTGCGTATTGTTATGCAAAGTGCACACTCGTTACGTGATACGGCGATATCGTGAAGCGCACGCGTGCGATCGCATTGGGTAGGTATATTGCGTGCGACTGACTTTCCGCAATTTTTTCCTAACCGTTTCCTACTCTACTACGTACCTAGTTATAGTTATTTACTTTAAACGTTTTTGCTTCTAAATCATTCAAGTGCTGTCAATATGCATTTCGTATTGCTTACTTTCAATGATAGTGTTTCAGCACCTAGTTATTCAGATTATCAAGATCGTATTATTAGGTCCGTTACCGCAGCCGAACATGCTAGCCTATTATATCTGTAGAGTCTAGAGTCTAGACCAATGAAACAGAAAAATAATATTGGGTTGCATGCTAGTCTAGACTCTGTAGGCTCTAGTCTAGATCAATGAGACAGATAAATAATATTGTATTTTCGGATAAGAAATTATCTGTATCTGTTCGGAGTTGGGATTTGGGAAGTTGGTGGTTTTGCAACCTCGTGCTTCGAAGAGCATTTTAAGCCCATTTCGTTACGGAATATAAAAAATGTTCTTAGTTTTCGGACTCACTTGTACTCCTGTCCCATCGTAAATCGCCTTTAAATGGTTAAAGCTTAAAAAGAACAGTGGCGGCACGTTTCACCGCAAAACTGGAGCACCTCAGAAAGTAGGCGTAATGACCACTTATCAATCTCCGCTGTATTCTAGGCCAAGTTCGCATGTTGTAGTTCCATACAATTATTGTTATGTTAAAGCTGTGATAGCCTAGTGGTTAGGACGACCGACTTCTAATCGGAGGTCGTGGGTTCGATCCCGGGGCACGCACCTCTAACTTTTCGGAGTTATGTGCGTTTTAAGTATTTAAATATCACTTGCTTTAACGGTGAAGGAAAACATCGTGAGGAAACCTGCATGCCTGAGAGTTCTCCATAATGTTCTCAAAGGTGTGTGAAGTCTGCCAATCCGCTTGGCCAGCGTGGTAGACTATGGCCAAAACCCTTCTCACTCTGAGAAGGAGACCCGTGCTCTGTAGTGAGCCGGTAATGGGTTGATCATGATGATGATGATGATTGTTATACCCTATATTAGGTACACTTAAGCAAATTAACGGTGTTGCATGATTTAAATCTATGTATGTATTTGATAACGAGGTAGATACAGTAGTGTTTTCTGGCAAAAACAAAAATTCTATTCATCCATTCAGACATCTTTTTGTTCCCTTTACTTGTTTCCTTTACTCACATGGATAAAGTAAAGCCTTTTTTCTAGGTGTTGCTCTACAATGTCTCGGTCGTCATGGAGAGGCTTTGGCCGCGTTCAGTTCAGGACTCGGAGTGGAGCCGTCATCACGACAGCTCCTGGCCGCGCTGGTGGAGGCTTCACTCAAGTCTCCGCTAAGGACTACACTAGAACCCACATTTAGACAACTGGAAGCTATGAAATTGGATCAGTCTCCATTCGTGCTTATATCGGTAAGTTCTTTATGATAGCTTCCCATTTTATTACCTACTCGTATAATTATTAAAAAAAAATTTAGAATTGTTTCTTTACTTTTGGAATCGAGATGTTTGTGGTGGAATCTCTACCAGTTGTTATGTAAATAGTACAATTATATAGTATTCGGTCTACGGTCCATTCTTGGATGTCTTTTTTTAACCTTACACTCAATGATGTTATAATGAACGACGATGTATTGATACGCCCAAAATTTACTTAAAACTCATAATTACACATATATTTAGATACTTATATGCAATCATATTCGCTTGTATAAACTTTCTATATAAGTATCTAGTAGCATTAGTTCTGCTGCTTGATTGATAGTCATGGCAAAATAGTTTCTACGAGACTAACGTAACTTTTAATCGAACGTCAGAACCCGATCCCTTCAAATCGATAAACACTTTGCATTTTAAACTTTGAAATGTTGTTTAAAATGGAAATTATTAAAATAAACTTTCATATGCTTATTTAATTATTAGGCTATAATTTTTAGGGTTCCGTACCCGAAGGGAAAAACGGAGCCCTATTAATGTCACTCGGCTGTCTGTCTGTCTGTCTGTCTGTCTGTCTGTCTGTCTGTCTGTCTGTCTGTCCGTCTGTCCGCCGGTCACAGGTCTCTAGCTCGCAGACGAAATGAGTTACAAACCTGAAATTTTGGTATTTAGTGTAAAACGTTAACCCAAAATCAAATATTGAATTAGAAATTGAATTAAATTATTTTTCAGGGGGGCTCCCATACATGAAAAAGGAGCCGGAAAAAAAAATTTTTCTTTACCCTAGCTTGTGGGGTATCATTGTTTAGAGCTCATTAAGTAGAGTACAAATATATATTTTTTTAATTTTTATCTTAAAAAATAAGGGAATAGAAGGCCATCAAAGTTGTCAGTTTTAGACCATTTTTGTGACGGGGGCTATCTCAAAAACTAAACTAGTTGGGAATATGATATTTCAGTATATTATGTACTATATGCTCTATTTAAACAACAAATACTGAAAACAACGATTTATTAAATAGTTTATAAGCTGTGACCAAAATAAACGAACATTTTTTTGGGTTTTTCTTTCACGGTTTGTTGCGATGTCTAGCTCGGAAATTAAATATTTCTTAGACCCAAAATATTATATTGTTCATAATTATGTACGGAACCCTGAAAGAGCGAGGCCCGACTCGCACTTGGCTGATTTTTAATAGTTAGGCTAAACTTTCAAAGCGGATTAAGTAACCCGATAGGTAGATTTTTCATTTTTATTACGTTCACAAGATAGTTTTACGTCAACAAATTATACGGGATGTAATTAAGTCGAATAAAGAAATCAGTGTGTAATTGAATAAGGCAATCAAATTAGAAAGTACAAAATTGATTGTCTTTCCGTACCTACTGTTGCATTCAATTCCTAAGTAATAAATTATTTCATAAGAAAACAGTATAGTGTAACATGTAACTATATCTAATTATGTAGAATAACTAACCAAATGATATATAAGGTATGTATAAAAATAATGTATCAAATAATGCATTCTTCAAGGAATCAAGCTCTCCTAACCGACTTCAAAAAGGGAATGTTGTTAAAAATTTTGCATTTTCAGAGGCTCTATACCCTTTTGTTCCCTGTCTTGTTTAACCTATAAAGAAAGACAATTTTTTTTAGTGATTAATAACTGACTGACTGAATCTTCGTGAGCAGGTTCGTTTCGACCCAAGTTTTTCCTCTGTGAAAATTCTCGATGGATGTAGCTACTGTAGTGCGCTCGTGTACAACATTTCGATTCGATGGGAATTTGTAGGATTATGTGGCCATTTGATTATACAAATATTTATTAACAATAAGCTGCATATAAAAAATCTGCTGGTTATTATTAATAATTTTATGACCTATAGCGTGATGAGTAACTGCCTTTAAGCCGCATGCATGTACTAAGCCTTACAATTCTCGAGGTCCGACTTCGTGAAGTATATTTGTAGTGGCAACTGTTGCTCTCGCACCCATGCGAGAGCGCATTAGTGTTTTAACGGTCTTTGGACCTCACACTCATACGCTGGCGTAATATAAACGTCGCGCCAGCGAGGGAGTTAGTCAATTTTCTGCTTCGCTAGCGGTTGCACGTTGCTTGCGCGGTGCCCCGCGTTCCCGCACTCTCGTATTTTTGTGACAAAGTGACCCATTAAACAACTTTACTCGACGCTGGACTCTAATTTCAAAGCCCTGGCACTGACACTGACCTGTCCTGACACTGGCTGCCCAACGTGTGTTTTGGGGTCTAAAAGAAGTCCAGTCCTACACTGGACGCCCAACGTGTCTTTCGGGTTTTAGTGAACTTATAACAAGTGTTCAGCTCGCTTCAGTGGTTCAAGCAGTGATGACGTGGAGGCATTCATCGACGCTGTTCAGGTCTACAAGAACTGCCTGCAGATCACGGATGACAATGCTCTCAAAGGTTTTTCGCTCCTACTTACTCATGATGCAGCTCGCTGGTGGCAAGGATTACGAAGATCCACAACGCAATGGGAAGACGCGTTGCTACGTCTACGTTCAGCGTTTGGTGCAAGGCGGCCCCCCTTCGTTGTCTACAGAGAATTATTTCAAATGTCCCAAGGTGATGAAAACACGGACATATTCATTTCCAAGGCTCGTGCTCTCCTAGCTAAGTTGCCGGAAGGCGACCTCAACGAGAAAGTTGAGTTGGATATCACCTATGCCTTATTGGATCGACGGATCAGAAAGCGGTTGGATCGCAAAAGTGTTCAAAGCTTCGATGATTTACTCCGGAGGGCTAGAGCCATAGAGGACTCCTTAACCGAGGGCAGAAACCCAGGTTCGAAGGTGGCTGAAGAGGCACCAAAGAGGAAGCCTCCGACAGCCCTGCAGAGTAACTCCTCGAGTTCATCTACGCCGTCCGTTCCCGTCCGGAACGAAATCCATGCTAAGGAAATTAATAAACAGGATAGACTGTTCTGTGCATACTGTAAATCGCGTTCGCACATTAAAATTAATTGCGATAAGTTAGCTAATAAAAACAAACCACAAAGTGAAGTGAAGTGTTACACTTGCGGATCACCGGGGGTAATTAAATCTCAGTGTAAAAAGTGCAATGTGTCTAGCGTAGAGACATTTTACTCCATAAACCATATACCTACGAAAAATTGCGTCTACAGCGCGCGCAAACCGTTCTGCACGGTGACGCCGAAAGCGTCCGCCGCGCGTAAGACGTCGTCGTCGCCAGACCCGTCCGGCGCAAATTTCACGTCCGTTGCGTATGTACCTACGACTCTAGCGGAAAAAGGTAACCCTGCGATTGCGACAGGGGGTTTTTGTAATAACTTTTCTAACACTTTTGTGGATAATAATGTTAACGATACTTGTTCTGTTTCGGATATTAATGCTTGTGTATTACCTAATCCTAGTTCTAGTGATATACTTAATCGTCGTCCTATACTTAATATTTCCTTGTTAGGAAAGCGGGGCACTGCACTCGTAGATTCGGCAGCTAAAAGCTGCATCGCGGGTCACACGCTGTACGCTCTCCTTCGTAACATGAAGCACCCGTTAGTGCCGTCAACACAGATTGTTAAGTTGGCGGATGGTGTTGCTAGGGAAATGAATGTATTGACAATGGAACTAGAGGTGACACTGCATAACAGAACTAAGGTTGTTCCATTTTTAATTTTTCCTGACTCAAACAATAATGAAAGTTTGTTAGGTATTAACTTTTTGTCTATATTTAATTTAGTCTTTGACTTTGGCAACCGTAAATGGCACTTCGCAGATAGTTCGCAAAAGTTCGACATGACGTTCGAACAAGTGTCATCTCTCGCTCCGTGTTCTTCGGTTAATGTCCTGCGGGACGATGAGGCGTCTTCGCTTACCAATGAACAGCGGGAGTTTCTTGCCAGTCTCCTCGTGGAGAAAGGAGACATCTTCGAGCCAGGGGGAGTGCAGACTCCTTTCGCCGAACACGTTGTTGATACCGGCGATCATCCGCCTGTTGCTGTCCCGCCTTACAGGGTAACTCCGGCCAAGAAGGACGCAATGCGGATCGAGCTCGACAAAACGTTAGCTGATGGCAGCATGGAAGAATGCGACTCAGCTTGGATGTCTCCGGCTTTATTGGTTCCCAAGTTGTTTGACAATAACAAGGTTCGTGCAGTCCTAGAAATGAAGCCACCGTCGTCTCGGACACAGCTTCGCAGATTCATTCGGCGTTGTTCCTGGTTCCGCAGGGTTATTCCGAATTTTTCAGCTGTCGCAAAACCTTTAACACGTTTGTTGAAGAAAAATCAACATTGGAGTTGGAGCTCAGACAAAGCTCGTGCGTTCGACGAGCTAAAGCAACGTCTTTCGTCTGCTTCAATTTTTGCAGTTAGGGAACGAGTTTCTACTCAACAGGATCGGCGAAAGGAGTTCGCAGATTGTTCCCGTAGGCCTGGCGATGTTTTCGAAGTTGGTGACAAGGTGCTCTTAAAGTCACATGTCCTTAGCAACGCTGCGAAAAAGGTTACATCTAAGTTCATTCCAAAAAGGGACGGCCCTTATGTGGTCAAAGAACGAGTCAGCCCTACTGCTTATATTATTTCAAATTTGGATTCGCCTGCTGAGGTTTTAGGTAAATTTCACTCTTCGGAGCTTACACGATTCTTTAGCCGGGATTCTTCGCCTCCTCGTCCTGTAGTTCCTAAGCGTAAAAGGGGACGTCCTCGGAAACATGCTTGCCCTGTTTGTTAACTAGTTTTAAGCGAGTTCATGAACGAGGGCGTTCTCACGAACTCGAGGGGGAGTGTATAGCGTGATGAGTAACTGCCTTTAAGCCGCATGCATGTACTAAGCCTTACAATTCTCGAGGTCCGACTTCGTGAAGTATATTTGTAGTGGCAACTGTTGCTCTCGCACCCATGCGAGAGCGCATTAGTGTTTTAACGGTCTTTGGACCTCACACTCATACGCTGGCGTAATATAAACGCCGGTGACCCATTAAACAACTTTACTCGACGCTGGACTCTAATTTCAAAGCCCACACACCTACAGACCTCATTATTTGAATATATTCGGAGTGGAGGATGCTGCAGTAAATTAGCTGATTAAGGACCTGTTTCACCACTTTCTAAGTATTGAATAGCTATCTACAATCTAGCTTTTGTCTTTGTCACTTGACATAAAGTAAGAAAGTGACAAAACTTACGTTTAGGCTATCCGACACTTATCAGAAGGTGGCCGTTATTGTACTAAATGACAGATTTACGCACAGTTAACGATAACTCAAGAACTTGCATTCGGGCTCTGAGTTGCCAATTCCTGCCTGAAGGACATAAGTATACAATCATATTTTAACAATGTCCACATCGAATAAGTTTTCTTTTAATTAACCAAGTCGAATTGCTTGTATTCTTTAAAAAAATACATACACCTTTATATAAAACACACCGCCAATAAAACACCATGCTTTTATAGGTCGTGATGAGGTTAATAAATTTTACATAAACCTTTATAACATTGTTGCTAAAGTAAACGTCGTAAATACAATGAACCACTTTGCGGCCATTAAGGTTTTTTCTCTTAAGTTACGAAAGCATGTCCGTTTTGAAGCACCCCATATTTTACAGTATTTGACAGTGACTGGAAATCACATTGACATTTTAAATAGAGGATCGGAATGTCTTGGGAGAAGTTTGTTTCCCGAAATACTTTTTTCTTCCTTATTGCCGACTAACTGAAGCCCGCGACGCCATCCATGTGGGTTTAGGTATCCGTTCCACGCGAATACTTTAATTACAGGTTAAAAAGTAGCCATGTCCGGGATGCAAGTCTATCTCTATGCCAAATTTCGACAGAATCTGTTCAGCGGTTACACCGCGATCTTTGCGTATTAACCTAAGTATACGTATGTAATAATATATCCGTACTAACGATAAATTTTAATTTTTTGGAGATAAAAAGAAACCTTCCTAAGATTAACCCGGACAAATAGACTATAAAGATAATAAATTATTTAAAATTTGTGTTTGGGCTATATATATATCGTTCAAATAATCCTATGAGAGCCAAATTATTCTAAAATCGTAGAAATACGCTTCTATATCTACTTTTTACATAAACAGCTTTTAACAGTATCAGGGATAAACTTAATAGTTATATAAGTTAGCCCTTCAGCTCATTTGACTCTGTCCAGTCCTTCTAAGCTCCTAGCGCAGAAGTTGAAGAAAAGAGAAATATTCAATGTGGCTTAATGTATAGGAAACATGACACAACAGAAATTAAGACATTTCCGAGCTCAATTTATCAAGCTTTATAAATGTAAATTACTATAAGTCTGTAGCATTTTTTTTTAATAAAAAAGGCGTTTTCATCTTATGAGATTAGTAATTAAGTAGTTAATTGTTATTGTATATCACATTTTTACATTTAAGTAATCCATACGAATATTAAGTAAAAATGTAAAAATAATTCTGTCTGGCAGTTTGTTACATTTTGACGCCTAAGCCGATGAACCAATTTTGATGAATTTTGGTATAGAGATTGATTGGAACTTGGAGGCCGACACAGAATACATTTTATCCCGGAAAGTCAAAGACGTTCCAATGGGTTTTTAAATCGCCTAAATCTACGCAGACGAATTAGCGGGCATCTGACCAGCTAGTATTTACATACACACAACTAACATTATAACTCTACTGAATAAATTGAAACAGTGAACAAGTTTATCCGCATTTTCAAAAGCCTCGCCAGCCTCGGCTCCCGACGTAATCTTTATTCAAAGTGATGCAGCCGAAACACTCGTGATTTTCTTCAAAATAAGTACGCAGTTAAATGGTAAGTATAAAGTAATGTGATTCGTGGGTCGATGTCGAACTTGAGTTTATTTAAACTGTCAACGGGATGTTTAAATATCTGATGCTCGGGATCAATTACCCGCCTTTTACGTATAGGATAAGATATACAATTTACACTTTTTTTTAAATTCTCGCGATCGAAGTATACGGCAAACTGCGGAAACGATTCAATTGTAAGAAAGGATAATAAAAAGTAATCCTTAATAATAAAAAAACTGCTTACATAATAAAATACAGACGTCTAGATGACGTTTTATTGGGTTTCTGAAAATATTGTTGTGTGGTATAAAAAAAGTGGAAAACGGGGAACTAAAGACAGGTAACTAATTGAAACATGCTTATTTAGGTACATAATAATATATGAGCCGGACTCCGGAGAGAATTTTTTTAGTGGGTTAGTGGTAAACACAGCTAGTGGACTTTTCTGCTAGTTAAAACATTATATTCAGGTAGAGTTCAGCATAAAACACAACAAAAATTACAGTTTAAGTGAACCTAAAATTAAGTTGTTAAATATTTATCATCAATCGTATTTTTTGATAATTTTCCGAGAAAACGAATAAAAACCCGATATCGTCGTAGGTAACTAAGTACTTAGTGCTCGGCAAAAGCAACAAAAAATATCCGTTGCCTGAAAAGTTCTTGAGACGTAATTCCACCAACCAACCAATTTTGATTTTAGGTAAACCTTAGATACCTATATTTTACGTGTTACGTGTTCAAAGTGACAGAATATTTATTATTTTAAACATTTTATTTATTGTATCGCTGTCAAGTGTCAACAACACGTATGATCACTTATCAAGGAAGCTTTGCATTTTGAATACAAATATCTATTAAAAGCCACGCTAATAACATAACCAAACTAAAGAAAATCAAAATTCGGCTGCGACTCGAAAGCCTCAAAGAATCTTGCAATCGCACCATTTGCATACACTCCACCCGCTGTCAGACATTCGAACATTTTTCGGCGCATTTAACGTTCAAACAATGGGACTGAGTGATCAGGACCCCATAAATACGACCCCCGCGCATTTAAATACAATCTGGACGACAGTTGATAGGCAGCGGGACGTGTATAAAATGGAGGATACCACAAAATGGCGACCGTCTGCTGGAAAACACTAAAAATAGGAAGTTACTACTTATACTTAGTATATTTTTTATTACTATAATATCAATTTGCTTTTAACCACAATGTCTACAGATGCAAATTTTTTGTCGAGAAACCACATTTTTAACCTCCGACGCAAAAACGACGGGGTGTTATAAGTTTGACGTGTCTGTGTGTGTGTGTCTGTCCGTTCCCCTGTGGCGCTCAAACGGGTGGACCGATTTGAATGCGGTTTTTTTTTGTTTGAAAGATGAATTAGTCGAGAGTGTTGTTAGCTATGTTTGAAGAAAATCGGTCCAAGATGGCCGCCGCTACAAAATGGCGGATTACATATTTTTTCACAACTCCCTTAATATGGGTATCAAATGAAAGGGCTTGACTAGTAGAATAGCACTATTGCAAATCCAAGATGGCCGCTGCCACAAAATGGCAAATGTCCGGGGTTTTTTAAATTTTTAATTTACACTTGTTCTTAGAAGACGAAGTCTCATTCCCGTAATAAAGGTATTCACTACCCAGTGAACAAAGTTTAATACTCAGGAATATGTTTTTCGTGATAAACGATTATGGCCATGACCATATTATCTTAAGATAAGTGAACAGGTGACGTAGATTTGAATAGAACGTACCTAAACCTGAACGTAAAGGTACCGGTATCTACCAGTTATAAATACAAAACATGGGAGGCAGTCTCTAAATAACATTATCATTAAACAGTAACGCAAAGTCATTTAGGCATTGCCGGTATTAAGGTAGTTTTAGATACTTGTTCCTAGTTAGTTGTACCAGTTGTACTTAGTTCGAAACAAAACACAACAGCTACGTAGTTTATAAATCATTTTTTGTTTTCTACCTTGTCGGGAGAACTTGTGAAAAACATTGCTATCGTCTAAAATCATGGAATTAGTATACCTACTAGATATAGATGTCGTCGTCGTTACGTCTACCGTCCATTTTCTTTCAATTTGTATGTAATTTATATAATAAGCAACGTTTTAATTATCAAAATGTTAAATTGACAAATAACAACCTCCTTAAATAACTTATCGACAGATTACATACAAATTGAATATAGAAAACGGACGTAAATTATAAGCTTTAGTTTCCGTTTCCAAAGGACGTAAAACAGACAAAATCAATTATTTTTGTTTCCAATCTGCAGTACCTGCGAGGATATAACTATACCTTCAAATATCCTTGACAAAAGTTTTACACTACATTTTTTCGCTGTGGCAATTTTTTTATATCTCTCCAAGACTATACATTATCTCAGCATTAGATGGCATAAAGTAAGGTAGACGATTATTAGGTGTGGTGATTAGATTCAGGTATTTTTATTTCGGCAGTCCATTGGTACTGATCCTGCTACTTTTTGTTGTCTATACCTACCATCTATAGACTATAACATTGACTAGCGATATATTTCTTCGGATAAATTGAATCTAGAGCTTGGAAATGTCATTGAAGTTATTAAGTAGAGCTATTAGCTACCACCGAGGTGGGTATCGGAAACATTATAAATCCATAAAAACGAATGCTTAATGCAATTGTTAAAATTATGGTATTTATCAAAGAGCCATTACATGGTATCTACTTAAAAAAGAAATATTATCCTTTAAGAGAAGTCACCCTCGAACGCTACTGAAGGAGTGATTTTAATTTTAATAAGTATAACCAATCAAAGTCAAGGAAACTTTGTAGAAAAAATTCACGATACAGAAAGTAATAGTAGGTATGCAGTTTGTCAAATATCCGTAAATTGTAGTTTCAAAGTGCGTACGGGTTCAAAGATTTGTATGTAATTATGTTTAAATCTTTTAGTCGTAGTCTTTGTAACCGTCCAACTACATATTTGTTGAAATCTGGAAGACCGAAATACACAGATATTATATCCTTTATAATATAAGTAAGTATCAGTGTTTACAAAATTTTAAGTTTATTGTTTGAAACTTTGCTTGTATGGACCGCGCTGAGGAGAAACTTTCGTAGGATATAGCACTGTGGGTGTCCCCTTTATATTTTAATGACGATTTGAAACAGCGGGTTCGAATGCTAATTTCACAACCGTTTGTAAACCAGTCGAATTAAAATCTTCAAAATTGTGTTAAGCGAGATATACTTATCCTTCGATTGAAGACTTTAGGTAGCATGAGTTCAGTTAAGTTAGCATTGCTAACGAAGATCGGACCTTAGTCCGATAGACTAGATAGGACCTAATGATAACCAAACTTGGGTGCAAATTCAGCATAACATTCTACCCAGCAGGTACCTTCTACCCACGTATATAGATAGGACCTGTCTACATAATGACATCAAAAGAGTTGAAACATTCATAAGTTCACTATTTTTGACGTGATAACGTCTTATAAATCGATGAACGCCGGCCGCACGCACGAAAAAGCATGACTCATTGTCATGTCCCGCCTAGCCGAGCGTGCAAGCGAGAGCGCGGAACAAGCGATAGAGAGGCAATCTTTTCTTATGACGTAATCACGTATACCTAAATCTATACTAATAAATAAAATTGAAGTGTCTGTCTGTAATATCGAAATAACTACCTCATATTAAGCTCATATGGTTATTTGAACGCTACCATAACCAAATCACATGTTTTTAAAATTTTTGTCTGTCTGTCTGTCTGTCTGTCTGTCTGTTTGAACGGGCTAATCTTCGGAACGGCTGAACCGATTTTGACGGGACCTTCACATACAAGTAGAGAATTAACCAGGGAGTAACATAGGCTACTTTTTTAACCGACTTTCAAAAAAGGAGGAGTTGTGTTTTTCTACCTATGAACACCGATATCTCCGAGATTTCTGAACCGATTTGCGTAATTTTTTTTTAATCGATAGAAAAACATTGCGACCCTGTTATATAAAAAATTTGGATTCCAACTCCTCAATCCTGATGCTGTAGGGGACCTAATCCCCAAAACTAATGGGTTTTAGAAACTTTCGGTTATTTAAATTGATATTGGGGGTACCAATTAAAGACTTTATCGTTGAATGAACTCGAGTAGGTACCTACATATCCAACTCCTCGACCCTGATGCTGTAAGGAATTGTATTCCGAAATCGTGGGGATTCCACGGGATTTTTCCGTTTTGGGGACGGGTTTCTAGAGATAAGCTACTTTTTGTTCTGGAAAATCAAAAGTTCCCACGGGATTTTTAAAAACCTAAATCCACACGGGCGAAGCCGTGGGCATCATCTAGTTAAAAATAAGAACCCCCGACATTTGCCATTTTGTAGCGGCGGCCATCTTGGATTTGCATAATGCTATTCTACTAGTCAAGCCCTTTCATTTGATACCTATATTAAGGGAGTTGTAAAAAGATATATATGTAATCCGCCATTTTATAGCGGTGGCCATCTTGGATCGATTTTCATCAAACATAGCTAACAACACTCTCGACTAATTCACCTTTCAAACAAAAAAAAACCGCATTCAAATCGGTCCACCCGTTTGAGCGCTACAAGGGAACAGACACACACACACACAGACACGTCAAATTTATAACACCCCGTCGTTTTTGGGTCGGGGGTTAAAAATTATTGTCCGTAAACCGAGTTTACAGACAACCAATTTTTTTTTGTCCAGCAATGACACTCAAATTCGCATTTCAATGTATAAACCCATTATTATATTTAGTTTCTCGGACAAATTATATACGGGTGAGATCAAAAGTCATCCCGAAGACATTTTTATGAAAGGGTATTAGTACACGACAAACATTTTATGCACTTTGTATTTAATGGATAATAAATTGAGTGAAGATACGCGCGTATGGGCTATTTTGCTGATAGCAGACCATTAACGTGTATTAGCTTATTTTAATGAGGTTCTTGTGTACCTACAGATTAAAAGTCATGGATATTTTTTATTGGAGGGTTAATGTTATCGGACATAACCGATACATTTAAGTTGTGTGCTTACTTCATTTATATAAATAAATAAAGGTCTATAATCGTAATTTCTCATAATTAAAAATCACGTATAGCCATAAAGACAACTCAAAGAGTGGAATTCCCTGTTTTCCGAGATCAACTAAAATACAAACTAGGCAGTATCTTTTTATGGGACAAGACAAAACTATAAGTAGGCATTAAATTAGAATAGCTGTAGTCAAACGAATTTATATCCCAAAGTTTTAAATATTTGAATCTTGAGAGTAGATAGGTACCGTACCTACCTAAAACCTGTAGTATTTACATAATACATGTACATAGAAATATAATTACCCGATACAAATTTGGATCCGGCCAAATCGTTGAAAACCTTCTGCCCAGATATTAATAAGGTGTTATAATTGGATATAATGGAATTGTATACGAAATATTATGGTGTTTGACAGGTCGTTGGTCAAGAGCTTTTGGCGGCAGGGCAGTACCAGGCGGCCGTTACTGTCCTAGAAGCAGCATTGAGAATTGGATCTTGTTCCCTTAAGTTAAGGTACGTAATTGCTTTCACTTTAATGTTTCGTTTCAAGCCCTGGGTTTCACAAGTCGGCATTGTGTGTGGTTCCTAAAGAAATATTGATATTGTCATCGGATATGTTTGCATCAGCTTTTAATGTTTGTTCCTTTTTACCGAAACTAAAACAGTTTTGATTTACTTAAGCTATACCTATTATTTTCTTGTAAATAGGATTAAGTATGATTTCTTTAAAGTTCACTTCAAGAGTTTTAAGTGATGAGAATTTTATGCACAATAATGTTTAAAATCTTGGAGAAATTCCACGAATATTTTTGGACACGAATTTTCACGTTAAGTTAGGAAGTATAACGTAAATAATAACGTTATTTCGACAATCGTTACGTTATCGATATTTATGTAATAACAAGCGGACACCCGCGACTTCGTTCGCGTGGATAGGTATATATTGGTTTTTAAAAATCTCATAGGAATCATTTTGTTTTTCCTAAGCTCCTTTGAGCTCATATCATGCTAAAAACTGTTAAAAGTTCACTGGCGGATGTTTAGGTAGATCAAAATGTAAACATCCGCCAGTGAAAGTCCCATCAAAATCCAGCCTTTTTTTTCTAACATAAAAAGAATGAATGAAATCGGACCACGCGTTATTGAATTACAGCTAAATACACGTTTTGACTTTCATCCCCTCTCCCTAGGGAACCGTGCTGAATTTCGGGATAAAAAGTATCCTATGTGTTAGGGACCTTTCAGACAGACCGGCGCGGAGAGCGTCGGAGAGCATTTTTTTTTTCACACAGACCGGCCGTTCAAATTTGCTCTGCTCTCCGCGCCGGTCTGTGTGAACGGACACGCGGATGCGCTCGGAGCCGAGCGTACGCTCTTGGGCCGGACGGCAGAGCATATTCGGCCTACGGTCGGCTGTGCGAGCATGAAAGAGCACGCGAACGGAGCCGGTCGGATGCTCGAGCGCGAAAGGGCACGGGCATGGAGCAGCCGACCGGCTCGACGAGTAGCCGACCGGCTGCTCTCATATATTTCACACAGAGCGTATTGGGAGCATGCTCGAGCATCCTCTTATCATAAAAGAGTTAACATGTAAAAATAAAGCCTATTTCAATGTCTTAAGATTCTATTTTAAATGCGATTAAAATTTGCTCTGCTCTCCGCGCCGGTCTGTCTGAAAGGTCCCTAACTCCGTAGTATGAACTTAAATCGTATCAAGTTTCGTTTCAACCGATTGAGTAGTTTTTGCGTGATGCGCGCACGAACATACAGACAAGCAGACAAACAGACAAACAGACAAACAGATAAACAGACAAACAGGCAAAAATTTTGAAAATAGCTTTTTTACGTTCTATTACTTATCCCTAACATCCCTCAGTTATTATTTTGAAAAAAATCTTCAATGTACAGATACGGCAAGTCTACTGTTTTATTATATGTAGGTATAGATATATAGATAGATAATAATAATATCGATATTGTCTAGGAATATTTGAAATATGTAACATAAAATGATTTAACCTCTTAAGCGTCAGAAATACACATTTCACATGTCGTGGATATACGACCTTTATTTTTTTCGTTTTGCAATTTTATCCCAGTAGGTATATGTGAGATATCCCCTTTCAAATTAATCTCTTAGCACCGATTACACCTTTGCCTCCACTCAAATCTTAAACGAAGACAAATTGCTCCTGAGATCTTCACATTGCATTATTATTTTTAATCATGGTCCATATTATGGTTGACAATCCGGCGACTAGGGTTGTCAGCTTAGAAGTTAGAGCTCAGTTAAAACTAGAGTAAATTAAAATTAGGAACCTCCAATAACATAAATTAGGTAGATAGGTATATAGATACTGTCGTAGGATTGATAAAAAGTTAAAACATATTAGAAGTTTGTCTAATGAAAGCTGGGAATGAAAAATTAATTTGTACATCCGTTGTATCCACAGACAAAGTAGGAATAAAATTTGCATAAAAGCCGCCATTTTTCACTCTCAGCTTTCGACTAACCCTAAATGTGAATTGAAATTTTCACCTGATAAAGAATTAAAGATATACATTATACCTATTGGTATACAACATTAAAGTCTATGCCTAAATGCTTAATTTAAGCGCTCGAAAGTCAAGAAGATACCGAGAATTCCTGAAGCCCTGGAAACTTTAGTTGACAGTGGTGTAATTTATTTGTGCTTAAGGACGGTATCTTTGGCGGAATTTCGACGTTTTGATTTATTTCGTTCAGCAGACGTAGGAAATAAAGTTGTATAATGTTTCAAGTGACGTCGGGTTTAATAGGCTGGCTTATTTACGTTTGCTTATTTTCTTTTTGGGCCCTCAACATGATATAGTGTTTTAAGTAATTTGTTGGCTAGCCTCATTATTTTGTGTCGATATACCTACATAAATTGAATGGTTGGTCCGAGAATGTAGACTTACATAATGACTTATGTTTCATATTAAAGGGACTCTCAAAATATCTACACTTATATTTTATATTTAATCGATTCCCTTAAAATATTGTTAACTGTCAGAGCTTTAAGTAGGTATAACATTATGAAAAAGAAAGTGTTAGATATGTAAAGTTTTGAGTTTTTCGTTTTGTTCAGTGTGTCTGTCAAATTGCTAAATAACTGATATCGAAATATAAGTGAAAAAAGGACACAATCAAAGTTTTGCTATGCTATGTGGTAATGTCCACTACATGTAGGTACCTAAGTTAACGTTATGATTTTGTAGCGATATCTGAAGCTCTGTTGATTGTAAACAGGCTAAAGTAATTATCTTTAGCCTTAACTAAAGTTAAAAATAACAACTAAACTAAAGTTAAAACTAACAACTTAATAAAGTTAAAGCTTCAAATACATTATTGTATTATTCTGTTGTTATTATTGTTTGTAAATATTATTTAGATAACTAATTTACATAAAAAGTAGCACTCAATCTGTAACCTGATCATACAAAATATATTATCGTGTACAAAAACCTAAGTAAGAAGTTATACAATTTACAAAACACCATAAGTTCGAGTCGGGTACCTACTTCAAAGTCTTGAGAGTCGAGACGCATACCTTGTGGTTAAAAATTGAAACCATTTTAGATGTGACGGGATTCAAACCCGGACCGGGCGTTGAAACCCACACCTCGTCGTGATGTTATCTCCTTGATGGATCGAATCAGAATCGATACCGCCTTTCAGTGAGAACGCTTAACTCGATAAATAGGGACATTTATTTTTGATTTTTATCGATATAAGATAATTGTTGACTGATGACGCTGTAGGGGACGCGGCAGCTGCGGGTGAAATCGAAGCTGCGACCCGTAACAGTAGATCGGGTTGGAATGAATGTTACACATCGTTTTTTACACTAACGCGTACGTGAATGCCAAAATAATTATTATTATAAAAAGATACCTGTACGTCAAAGGCAAGAATGCAGTAAACATCTTGGTAACTACTAATGTATGTATGTACGTAATCCATTTGACTGTATCATTATTTTCCTTCGTGGTCGAAATTTTGGGAATATCCATGATAAAATAATTGAACAATATTCCTCCTGCAGTCAACCGTCCAAAATGTCAACGTTAGCCGTATATCCGTTGTCTAGTGAACAGAAATTATTGCAAAATTCAAAAGCTACAGAACCTATTAGAACCATACAAAAGCTTTCTTTTTTTTCCTTTTAGTAAACGCTCCCTTTTAGAAAGGAGCTCATAATATATACTTAATATTGAATTGAAAAAATGGTCGGTATAAATATTTATTCGTAGCATCTCATAGTACATTTTTATTAAATGCCATGAAATAGTTACAAATTACAATATACTTGTAGACCACGACTATCGATCTTCTATTAAGACATCATAGAATGTTAAATGATATCGGACTAGTGATTCATTAGGGTGGGTTGAATTTAAATAGTTATCATTTTAATTTTATCAACGACATGGCTTTTTATCAATGACTTTGAGAAGCCCGCGAAGCGAGACATCAACCAGCGTGGGACCAAAGTAGGTTCAACTATGGTTCAAACACTTCTAATTGGTATAACAAGTATCCACTTTTTAGTACACATGCGTACATCGACCGTCTCTCGTAAAGACAATTAGTGATCTGGCATACTTAGATAAATGTCTTTATAAAAGTAGTATGTTTTATGCACTTTTCAATTGTAAATAAAGTATTTTTTATAACTAGCTATCTTTGTCAGTTTATAATTGAGGGTACCAAAAGCACTCTGATCTGAGAAGAAGCCCACAACAAATTCAGAAAAAACTCTCATGAAGTGTTCATATGAGTTTACTGTCTATAATAAAATTAATCATTTAAATGCATTTACGTACTTAAGTAAGTAATTTGAAACTAATAATTGTAATCGGAAATCCATTTCAGAATTTCAAACACGTGCTTTAAGAATTTACCTGCACTGTACTGGAAAATAAAAAGAAGCACACCTATTACATGATGTTACATTAATTAGCCATCCAATATAATGCATGTTGCTTGTCGATAATATACACTGGCTCTACACAAAGATTAATACTATTTGCATTCACCTGCCCATATCGTAAATCTTCCTTCATTTCTTCCAAGTAACTGTCAGTAGGCAAACAAATTCCATTAATCTCCCCGGCTCTGCTATCATTAAGCATCAATTCCGGGAGTTAGCTTTAGTATTAAAACCACTACTACGACAAATGCGATTAGTACTTGTCAAATAGCCTTTGATAAAGCAGTTTTCACATGTACCAGTATATGATTGATATTCTAATAGTTTTGATGGAATGTAAATAACAGTACAGAGACTGGACCACAGATGGTTTCCATGTTGACTAGACAAATTGGAAACGTTGTAATTTACGCACACGTATTCACTCTTCTTTTGAAGGTACTAATATTAGATATAGTTGGCGGCGACAACGAAAAGAGAAAAAAAAATCTTTAGCCCTATCATATCGATACGTCTATCTAAGAAACGAGAAGTAAATTGTGTTGTAGGTACGTGTCCGGGGAATGTCGATTAGTAGGTACCTACTAGTACTGCCATATAAGATGCCTCTCGGTTCGATGGCAAAAGATTTTTGAATTACAGAAGATTTTTGTAGTTTTTGAGCGCACTCTTTTTTATATATCCTGTTACTAAACTGTATGTCTGTATGTACAGATGCAGTATGTATAAGTATGTAGTATGCATGCTTCCATTAATTACAGCGTTTCATCACAGATAAATTTTCATCTCATCTGTCCAATACAATCCCTAGACTAAGTAGGTATTGTACGTCTCAATTTTGACTAAAATACGTGAGAGAATACACTGATAAGTAAGACGCTTAAGTTGGCAGTAGAGTGAACTTATCTATAGACTACTTAATATTTAAGAAAATACGACTGAAACCACGTTTTCTTAGCCTAATTTGTGTCCATTCAAGTTGAACATGTTTATTAGCAATCATCTTATTGTTATATGGTAATATACCAATAAAAACAGATAATCAAAGATTTTTTACTACACGCTTTATATCCTAGCGTCGATACTGGCTCCGCACAGACATTCAGATGCTAATCGAACAAACCCTATTATGAGTCGGAAGTGTAATTGGTCATAAAACACTAATCATTTTATTACCTACACATAAAAGCCTCATCGCTAGTTATTTTTTGCATTTAACTAAAAGTAATTATAATTTAATAAGTAAAAATAGATTCTTAATATTTGCTATACTCTCTAGAAAAATTACGTCTACTCAAATGACAGGAAGTATTTTCTTCTCTCACCATACATCTAGTTTACTCTGAAGAAGAGGCATATATAACGTTTCACAGTGCACTTCGTAACTTCTGCCACAAAACATAGCACAATACTTATACTTTTATGAAACTAGCGGTTGCTTTGCAACTTTATATTAGACTAGCTGATCCCCGCGACTTCGTCCGCGTGGATATAGGTTTTTATATAGGATCGGATTGGATCCCATAATCCTTTTTTGTATCCAAACTAAATGTAGCCTAAGTTACTCCTTATAACATCACCTATCTGCCATTGAAAGTTCCATCAAAATCGATTCAGTCGTTTCCGAGATTAGCTGGAACAAATAGACAGGCTGACAAACATAAATTTAAACGCACGCCAGTTTAAAATAAGCCGTACGTACAAAGATCCGGGGCCCAAGTTATTTGAACCCAATAAATGTCTGTCATTTCTGAACTAAAAAACCTATGACCTTGAAATATTTACGGGATAATACTTGAAGTATTACCTTTCTAACAAAAAAAGAATGAGTGAAATCGAATCACGCGTTAATGAATTACAGCTAAATACTCGTTTTAACTTTCTTCCCCTCTCCCAAGGGAACCGTGCTGAATTTCGGGATAAAAAGTATCCTATGTCCTACCTCGGAGTATAAACTCAAATAGTACCAAGTTTCATTCGAATCCATTCAGTAGTTTCGGCGTGATGCGCGGCCAAGATACAGACAGACAGACAGACAGACAGACAGACAGACAGACAGACAAAAATGAAAAAAATTGCAGTTTTGGATTCAGTATCGATTATAGAGTGCCCTCCAATAAAAATTTTCAAAATATCTTCAATGTACAGAATTGGATCTGTTACAGTTTTATTATATTATAGATTTAATGTTTTTTTTAAATTTTTGATTTTTCCGTGTTAGTGCGACAAAGAATGATAATATACCTAATGCGAGATAAATAATAGCCAAGTCCGTCTTCAAGATACAAGCTACCTCCGTTACTTTCGTTACAAGCTAGGTTTAGTTGCTAACCCGTGAAAAAAAATAGACACGCAAACTTTCGCATTTATAATATTTTTAATGGTTCTCTGACTATGTGAACTGTCACAAATAATTCATTACAGAAAACTAGAAGTTTGAATTTATTTTATTTTGATTTTTGAAGTGAAAACTTCTTCAGACTTTGCACAGACAGAGTACTTTTTGGGTGAACAAAAATCATGGAACTCGCGTTATCGTCACCGCACGCTTCCAGTTTTCACTTCTATCCGCAGTCCCCAAAGACTGCCTCGCATTTTTGTTTTAATTTCATTATTATATTCATTAGTATATTGTTCACAGAGGTTCAGTGTTCAGTGCACTATCATCGGCTCACTGGGCTCTCAGCCAGCTGGACGCGGCAATCAACTACATGCAGCAAGACCTGGCAGTGGCCAAGTCGCTGGGTGACACCGCTGGCGAGTGTAGAGCGCACGGCAACCTCGGCGCGGCGTACTTCAGCCAAGGGTCATACAAGGACGCGTTGACAGCTCACCGATACCAACTAGTGCTGGCTATGAAGTGCAAGGTAAGTCGATTTCATCATCAACGAATGCCGGCTTGAGACTTCATTGCATTCGTTGATGATGAAATTTTGTTCATTCCTCCACACTTGAATATTATAATCATTTTCGAGAGCTTGCTTCTATGGCGCTACTACTTTGGTCCAATAATATACACAATTACGTTATAACAAACTGATAACGTTATGTCTAACTATTGTTATAAATATTATAATAAAAGTTGGGTGAAATGTATTCATTGATACAACGGTAAATTAAAGAGCCATTTAAACTAGGCAATAATAACGTAATTGCATTGAAGGCAGCCATTTAAATATAGCATTGCAAATGATAGTTATATTTTAATAGCATTTGAGAATGCTACACAACATGACCCATGTTTACCTAACGGTAAGTTACATGGCCTATGGATAAGTAGGTACATAGCCAATTCAAAGTTTATGTCGTACATTTTTTTAATCATTACAAGTTAGCCCTTCACTGCAATCACACCTGATGGTAAGTGAGGATGTAGTCTAAGATGGAAGCGGGCTAACGTGGAAGAGGTAGTTATGGCAGTTTTTATTAAAAGCAGTACACCTAATCGGTTTCCACGCGGCGTACCGGAACGCTAAAGCGCTTGGCGGCACGGCTTGGCCGGCAACTAGCCTTGGCTGCAGCTTTTCATCAAACCAGACCTAGGTCGCTCCTACCGGGAATCGAATCCGGAACCTCCCACAAGAAAGATCACAGCACTTACCACTGCACCAGGGAAGTCATTAAAATCATATGAACTTATATCTACTGTTTTACGAGTTACTTTGTTTGATGTTCAGTTAACAAAAACTGAAGTCACAACTTCAATTCTCAACATTATCTAACCAAACAAAAGTTTCAGTGCACTAGCGTGGAATCCCGAAGCCCGTCCATGACCCCGGTTGTGGTCTGTTCTTTATTAAGCTCGTCCGTAATGTGTGGTTTCTTTCGTAAGAAACCCAGTGTGGTTTCTTTCGTAAGCAATTTGGAATTATTCCGCGCAAATTGGCTGTGCGATTGCATTAAAATTTTAAAATTAACAATTCCTATAATTAGTTGAATGGAAGCAGGCGTTACTTTGCGGAATTCCATGATATACAATGAATATAAAAATTATTTTGCTATAATCCGCTAACAGTGACAAATTCGTAGGCACAACACCACACAATCTTGTAGGCACAACACCACACAAATTCACCACAAAACAAACTCGACGATCGTTTCGCTCCGACACCGGAGCATCTTCAGGAGATGTCGACTTCACAACGGACGATTGCAAAGACTTTGCAATCGTCCGTTGTGAAGTCGACATCTCCTGAAGATGCTCCG
Source organism: Melanargia galathea (assembly GCA_920104075.1). Lineage (NCBI taxonomy): Eukaryota > Metazoa > Arthropoda > Insecta > Lepidoptera > Nymphalidae > Melanargia > Melanargia galathea. Next base: position 20,510,912 of record OV049857.1, on the reverse strand, counting down.
GTGTCGGAGCGAAACGATCGTTGAGTTTGTTTTGTGGTGAATTTGTGTGGTGTTGTGCCTACAAGATTGTGTGGTGTTGTGCCTACAAGATTGTGTGGTGTTGTGCCTACGAATTTGTCACTGTTAGCGGATTATAGCAAAATAATTTTTATATTCATTGTATATCCTATAATTAGGTACCTATGTATGTACATAATATGTACGTTCACCTATGCGTTATATCCATTTAAACAGGCAGCCTCAAATCGAACAACCTAAACATGATACTTTTAGGCAAACTAAGGTTCAAATGGATAAACTTGCGCTTGTCCATCTCCACTAAATTCTTTGGATAAAGACTCCTTTTAGAGCAAATAAAAACTGAAAGAAACAAGCTATAATTTAAAAATTAAAAAAACCCGACTGCTATGCTAAAAAATGAACTAAAAAATTAATAAACTACCACCGTACCACTTACAGTGTAGTTGTTATTTATTTGGTTTTTCATGATTTGTCACTCCAAATTGATTTAAAACATATAGATTCTATACATTTTCGTACTCGCCTTTTAAAGCCCTTTATTTTGATACCCCACTCGAGGGTCTTGAAGAAAAAAATTTTTTTCAGCCCGCACATTAAATTGCATAACATTCGCCATTTTGCTTTTTTATGAATTTTATGTACCCAGTAACATTTGCGCCGTCAAGATAAATCTAATGACGTATAACTTATCAAAATAGGTTGAGCCGTTAAGTAGTTACGAACTGACATAGGAAACGGTCATTTTCTACGATTTATCACTCCAAATTGTTTCCAAATATATAAATTTATACATTTTCGTGTTCGCCTTTTAAATCCCTTTATTTTGATACCCCACTCAAGGGTCTTGAAGAAAAAAATTTTTTTCAGCTCGCATATTAAAGCGCATAAAGTCCGCCATTTTGATTTTTTTTTTAATTTAGGTAGCCTATAACACTCGCGTCATTGAGACAAATCTAATGACGTATGATTTATCAAAATCCGTTGAGCCGTTGATTAGTTACAAGCGGACATAGGAATGGACATACATACACACAGGTGAAACACATATACCCAGTCGGGTAAACCAGTCGGGTAAAAAAAACTATGAAAAAACTTTGCCTTATGGACTGGGAGGTTGAGTAGGTTTAAGGCAAGGGTTGAGGCAAGGTAAGGCTCTGAAACTTGGTCTCTAACTATACCAGAAAGCTCACTCAGTGTGACATTGGGTTGCAAAGCTTGAAAAAGCAATGCACGAAATCGAACGAAACCATAAATTGAAAAAAGACTTGGCATCCCAAGGTGCTGGAAAGGCAACCTCGCACCGGAAAACGCTGTATTGATAGATGCCCTACTAGATGGACCAACGTAATCAGACGAGTCGCAGGAAGCCACTGGACACAAGCGGCACAAGACCGCAACTTGTGGAGATTCAATACAAGAGACCTATGTCTAGCACTGGATGTCCATCGGTTGATGACGATGAAACCAGCGTCTCCACTTGACCTGCATGTACCTCTAGTGATACACTCACATACGATAGTGAAAAGTAGGTATCTATCGCGCAGGGAGGAAATATACCTAATACATAGTAGTTGTCTTATACTAGTAGTAAAAGGCAATTAGTACTTATGTATCTGTTGGTTATTATATGACGCCGATTGCATCTGTAAACGAACAATTTGCAAGGCTTACATTCTAGAAAATATAATTAGCGAGCAGTTGCGCGTGAATCTTCTGTAAACGTCTAAAATCACTTTCTCCCAGCGCATGAATATGTTGTTTTACTACACACATAAAAAGGATTTCTTGATAAAAGACATATTTAATTAAATCAAAGCAATTTTCTTCGATCCAAGAAAACGATTTCCTCACTATAGACGTGAGACAATATTTTCTTTCCAGAAGAAAAATATACTCTTAGATATATTTTCTTAAAGTAAGATATTAGTTCTCAAACCAAGAAAAAACAAATCGCCTTAAGCATTCACACTATGTCAATCCAAGAATATCTGTTATCTTGACTCTGTCAGTCCTGTCATTTTTTATATTTAAGAAATATATTTTCTTCGTGTAAGACGAATATTTGACGAATTAAGACTAAAAATTCTTGTTTTAAGATTTCGTGATTTTAGATCAAGTAAAACTTTGTTACTCCAAAGAAACGTCGTATTAAACTAAAATTGAAATAACTTTGGAAGAACATGTTCTTTCTTAGGGTAAGCTTTTGATTTTATTGATTCAATATAATAAAATCTTGATCTTAAATAATGCTGTTTTATTTCAAGAATATATTGATCTTCAGTTTATTGGTGTATTCATTTGAATTGAGAATACGGTATCTTACTTTGATAAGACTTTTGGTCTTCTATTAAGAGTGTATTATCTTGGTCAAAGAATGGTTAGTATTGTGTTGAAATTGTTTATTTCTTGAAGTTGTTCTTCTGCATTTACCCTCGAAATCCAAATTTTCTTTCATTTTTGCAAATCATGGCTCCTTTCCATTGTATAGTGATCGAAATAAGATTAGCACAAATCATCAAAAATATGGTGACTGCGCTAATCTCATTCTCACATAGTGGAAGATCGAGCTACAATTTGCAAAAACAGAAGAAAATTTGAATTTCGAATGCAAATGCAGAGGAACAACTTCAAGAAATAAACCATTTCAACACAATACTAACCATTCATTGACCAAGATAAAACATAAATAGAAGACAATAAGTCTTATCAAAAGGAACAACCTTAATAAAGAAACCGTTATCACAAATACTTAAAAAAATACTTGTGCACACTGCAGCAATCTAGCAGCAATATTCAAACAGTTTGAACCGCATGATATGCAACAAAAAGTTGTCTTCAATTAAGCGCAAGTATCCTAGGCTGCCGTTTGCACAAGCTGATATTTCCTTAATTACTAATTGAAATAAAAATGCTATGTGCAATAATCAAATCAGTTATTTATTTTAAGTTTTATGCGTCCCAATATTATTGTGAAAAGTTCGCTAAGAAATTTATGTAACGATTGTATCTACTTATATATATACTACATATTATTATAACAATATTATTTATTTAATATTATTTATTACAACAATTATTATAATTATTACTTAGAACAATATTATTTATTTAATATTCAGGGATATCATCTTTTATATCTAACAACACTATATTATTAACATTATTAACAGTATACTTGAAGCCATTTACTTAACATCAATCAACGATCAGGTTATTTGTGATACTGGCGATACAAATAAGTAATTGAACATTTAAAATTACCAAAAAAAAAAGATGTGTTTCAGTCAGTTCAAGCATGACAGCTGTCAAATCAAATTAGGCTTTTGTAAGCTTGGTATATCATGGGTCTATCATCGCTCTAGCTTTTTCTTTTTGTTCTGTACTAATTGCACCGATGTCTCCAGCAAACTGAAAAAAAAAATTAATCATCTACACTTTCATATTTTCAATATTATTATAATATGGCTGATAACAATAGATATTAAACTTACCTTAGCTAAAATGAATATAGATTCTATAGCTTCTTGTGTAGTAAACTTGACTTTTTTAGATAGCCTGCCTCGCGGAGGCACCAAACGTCCCAATATTGCTATTTGAACTGGAAGTTTTGCTAAATGAGAAAAAAAATTTGATTACTGAATTGTTAATAACTAGAAAAACCTTTTTCACTAAAGTCACTAAATTACTACACAAAACTTATTTACCATCATCACTTATGTCAGGCAATTCTTGTATAAGTTCTAAAATTTGGACATCTGTTGTAGATTTTAGCTCGAGCAGGTTAGTAAAAAATGTGTCCCAATTCAGTAAAAAATTTAACCCTTTATTAGGGTGTAATAAATCAAAATCCGCGTTTATCTGTAAAAAAAAACATACTTAAAACAAAGATATAAAAAGTTTTGAGCTCTACTCAAAAAGTTCTTCTTTTATCTTCTTTTCGACGATACCCCATCAACCATATTATGTAAAGCCAAAAAATTCCCCAACCAATTTTCATCTATGGGTGCCCTCTCAAATAACAATTTTTATATTTTTTTCATGTCATTAATTACCTACCTATTTAAATAAATATTATATGAAATTTGAATTAATTCTGTTCATTAATTCAGAAGTCATAAGGCTCTGACAGACAGACGGACAGCCAATCCAACTATGTTAACTCATAGACCTTATTTCGTTTGGTTAATTATAACAAAGATAAATCTTCATTACCAAATTTTAAGCTCACCAATGAATCGCTCCGTGCATCATGTAAGATTGTCCATTCCGAATAAAAGTCATGAATATTTTAAATTTACTGTCTTTCCTTAAGTCAAATGTATTTTACCATCTCTGTAGAACTTCATCCCATGGTTCTGAATTATGTTTTAGCCATATCAGGTCATGGCTATGTAAAGCTGAAAAATAGAAATATAATAAATGAAATGAATAGTAACCTATAACGTACCTACAATTAGCGAAGTTACTTAGTTATAGGGGTTAATTAGGTTGGCACTTACATGAGCAGTCACATATTCTGTAACATTTTCCTGTAAAAGTATTCTTATCACCATATGTGGACAAAGTTCCTTAATATTTTCGAGAGTCAATTTGAATAAATGGTCTCTCGTGATTCCGTTGTCTGTAAATAATTAAGTTATAAAGTTTAGACTAGTTAGTTATAGGTCTAATTAATTAAGTAGGTACTTTTATCTACACCCATGCTTTAAATCCTCTATTAAAGATTCTGAAACAGTTAGCTTATTGCCAACATTAAAACACCCAATGTCCTAATAACCATTACATCATCCAAACGGATGATGTTATTTTGTACTGAATTTCATAACAACACTCCTTTGTTTTTTTTTCAATCCCTTCATGCGCAAAGAGTTTCAATATACAGCCACATTCATTGCTTGATGCGCGGTATCTGTATGAATTTCAAAAAAAGAACATTTTCGTTTACACGCGTTCTGACTACGTCGCGCGCCGTAAAAAAATTAAGTTATTCGAATCCCCGCCATTTTTCTTCGATATTTTTATTGTTACAAAAAATGAGCGATTCAAGTTTTAATAGCACACCGCCAGATATTTTAAACGCTGCAAAAGACATCTATACATATAATAAAATCGTAGAATTGCCGTATCTGTACATTGAAGATTTTTGCAAAATAATAACTGGGGGATGTTAGGGATAAGTAATAGAACGTAAAAAAGCTATTTTTGAAATTTTTGTCTGTTTGTCTGTTTGTCTGTTTATCTGTTTGTCTGTTTATCTGTTTGTCTGTTTGTCTGTATGTTTGTGCGCGCATCACGTAAAAACTACTGAATGGATTGAAATGAAACTCGGCATGATTTAAGTTAATACTATGGAGTAACATATAGGATACTTTTTATCCCGAAATTCAGCACGGTTCCCTTGGGAGAGGGGATGAAAGGCAAAATGTGTAAATAGCTGTAATTCGTTAACGGGTGGTCCGATTTCATTCATTCTTTTTTTGTTAGAAAGTAGATACTTTAAAGACTACTGGCTTATCTCCGAAAGGCTGGACCGATTTTGATGGGACTTTCATAGGCGGATATTTACATTTTGATGTACTTAAACATCCGCCAGTGAACTTTTAACAGTTTTTAGCAAGGTTTAAGCTCAAAGGAGCATAGGAAAAACAAAATGATTCCCACGGGATTATTAAAATCAATATCCACGCGAACGAAGTCGCGGGTATCCGCTCGTTTACAATAAATTACTACCGGAAAAATCAAGAACGCGTTATGAAAAAACGTATCAAGATTTTATGAATTGGAAACTATCAAAGGGTTCATCATCATTTTCTGAAGAAGTACTTACATCGGGATTGGGACCTTCCAACATTAAAGAACATAATATTCAAGTGAATTTTAATAATTGCACTATACAAAATGTAAATTACTACTAAAATAAATAATTCTTTCATTAATTCTTAGTTTATTTGTATATTAGTAATGGATGATATTAGGTTACTACTAGGACTGGCTGTTTTAATGTTAGCAGTAAGCTAACTGTTTCAGAATCTTATAGAGGATTCATATTATGGGTGTAGATAAAGTCTTGTATGCAACTGTTGATAATTAGGTATTAAAACACTCATGTGATACTATTATCACACTCAGCTTCGCTTCGTGTAATAAACCCACATTCGTGTTTTAATACCCCTTATTACACAACAGTTGCATAAATAACTAGTACTTAATTATTATTTCTATGGGAATATTACATATCTTGAAGCTCCATAATTATCACTCACTTGAAAAAAATTAATGTACTTATTAAGTACACGCCACTCGCCCGGCTGCGAAACTGAACTTTAACACGTCTTTTGGTTTTTCTTTTGGTAATTTTAAATGTTCAATTACTTGTTTGTATCGCCGGTATCAAAAACAAAGAAATAACTGGCCGGAATCCTTTGAAGAAAACTTAAATCGCGAAACCTAGTGCGCGACACAGGTCACAGTCTCACAGAGTAAAATTAATGGACGCCGCCGCACGAATAAGAAAGAACATATCTTTGTTTAAAAAAAGGTTTTTTAATTTAATAAAAGTTTTATTATACCCAAGAATTCCCATTACTAAAATAAAGCAAAAAAAAAATTTAGTTTGTTGGTATTGTATTAAGAAAATATTTAATTGAAAATTATTTTAAGATAGTATTTGAGCTTGTTTTCAGAAAACTATTGTATCAATTATTTAAAATTAATGTTCTTCAACCAAGAAATATTATTTTTGGTTGAAGAACAGTAATTTGTAACACAAGTAAAATTTAACTCAAAACAAAACAATGTGGCTATAAAACGAAGTAAACGAAATTTTTTAAATACAGACAGTAATTGATCTCAGTACAAGTAAATATATCTAAAACGAAGTAAATTTTATTTAAAATGAAGAAATGTAAGATTTTAAAATAAGGTAATGTCATTTTTTAAATAGGAGTCCAAATATTCTCAAATCAAATATTTTTATCTTGTGCCTAGAATAATCTTTGAGAAAAAATAAGTTTTCAACCAAGAATAGCTCTTTTTAAATTTGAGTTCAAATTTCTCCCACCAAATGAATATTTAATTGAATTTACGAAAAATCCTGAGAAATCTTATTTACTTAATTGAAGAAATCCTTTTTATCTGTGTAGGACCGGTGTCCACCTTGTCCTGTCTTATTGCGACCAACGTTTGATCCAACTGCATATTGCAATGAATGAATTAATCCATCCATTTGCTTCAAACATTGGATCCAATGATTAAAAACAACATGAGTTGTTCAGTCAAAAATATCATGTTTAATTGACAAAAAGAAAATTTAAAAAAAATATTAGATAATTTAATTGTATGTAAAATAAGGATACTATTTTGGTTAAATTAAAGTAGTATGAACTCTTCCTAATCACTACATAGTATAAAACAAAGTCACTTTCTCTGTCCCTATATCCCTATGTCCCTATGTCCCTATGTATGCTTAAGTCTTTAAAACTACGCAACGGATTGTGATGCGGTTTTTTTTAATAGATAGAGTGATTCAAGAGGAAGGTTTATAAGTAAAAAAATTGGACCCGGTAGGTGGCGCTAATAGCGGGCAGGACGACGTCTGCCGGGTCCGCTAGTTACATATAAATAATACCTATCAGAGAGCTGAAAAAAAAAATAAGTTATGACCTATGTCAAACCAAATTATTGTTCTCTGAAACATTATAGTCACTTCTTTGTTTTTTTTTATTTATTTATTGACAGTGACAATTAATAAGTAAATTTATTTCATAATGGTTTAAAATAGCACAACATTAAATTACATTTGACTCTAGTAAACCCAAAATGTTAGTTGTATGCTTGGAAAATAAATAAAATAGTCGAAGCATAGCTCCACAAACAGGCACTGCCGATATTGGCCCTAACTCCGATCGTCCAAGACTACAAACTACAAATAGTAAAATGTTCTTTTACCCTTTGAATCGCCGGCGGGCAGTAATGTTAATTTGCAATGAGTTAACGCACAAGACATTACTCTTTATTGCTGCAGCATAATGACGTTTATGGATTACCTACTATTCTTTTTATATCGGCCTGCCTACATATGAATTAACGTTTTATACGGACACTTGATATGAGGACGCTAAATGAAAAAGGTAAGCATGTATCAGTGACTGGAAATACCGGCTCCATATCTATCTCCTGATAAGTATGCCTAAAGGAATTAAAGACGAGTCGATAGCTTTGTACGGCCATAGAAAAATCTTGCGGTTACCGTTTAAGATATTAACGAGTTTATCATTCGAACCGAGATGATAAATCTGAGAGATAATTTGCAATTAAAAACATGGAAGCATTCGTGACTCCACTTCACCTTTTGTGTAAAGAATTTCCGGATAAGTTATGAATGGGAATCATCATCATAAACGCTGCTGTAACTTGACTCACAACTGCGAAATGTTACCAACATGAGTGAATTTAGCAGGAGCTGTCAAAGTCTACATTTTATCATTTGTAGGTATACTTTGTAAAATTGTACGAGTCATTGATACCGATTGACTAGCGGGTATTATTTTATCGGTTTTAATTTTGATTCACATCTGATCAGGAGTTAAAATGCACTTCTTTCCCACAATTTCATTGGCATACCTACTTAACTTCATATTGTTTCATAAAGTTTAAAACGAAATGAATGTAGGTACTGAGTCTACATTTATAATCCTAAAAACAAACAATCGTAAAAATATTTATTTCACGTGTTCCGCGCGAATGGCCGCCGACAAAAACTTTCTGCCGGCTTAAAATAACCGAGAAATTGTAGCGAACTCAGAATTTATCGCAATACGAGATTTTTAACCGTATAGTCCGTAGCTAATGCATGGAATTGTTCAACCATTTTATTGTGCAGAGCATTTACTTATCCGTATATAGTTTCGCCATGTCCGTCCGTCTGTCTGTCTGTCTGTCTGTCCATCATCGGTTAATCTCAGAGACTATTAGTGCTAGAAATCTGTAATTTGCTATGGGTATAAATATTAATCACGCCGACAAAGTGGTGAAATAAAATTTTGATAAATATTTTTTTAGGGTTAATAATAGGTTAAAAAATATTCATCCCCACTTTACATGTAAGGGACTACATGTAAAGTGGGGATGAATATTTTTTTTCTCGTCTACCCCATAGTGCGGGGTATCGATGAATAGGTCTTTTAAAAATACTATGGGTCTGCGAACATCATTTTTCGATTTCTAGATCCGTTTGTAAAATATGATGTTTTAAAGTGCTAGTTTTTGTTAGAGTCAAGTGTCCCCCCCCCCTCTATCAGCCAAATGGCAGTATATAGGAACTTGAAAAAATTCACAGTAGTAGTACATATAATCAATTTTAAAGGAAAACTATCATGGCTAAGTAGGGTTCACAGGTTAAGGAGTTATATCTGTTTTTCGAGGATTGTGACTACGGAACCCTACACTGCGCGTGGCCCGCCACGCACTTGGCCGGTTTTTATTTTAAAGTCCGTTATAAAATAGTCAATAATAGTAGTTTATGAAACGGTTGCATAATAGAGGTTATTAAAACACGAGTGTTAGTTTAAAAAACGAGCCGAAGGCGAGTTTTTTAATAGTATTACACGAGTGTTTTAATAACTAATTATGTAGAGTTTCATACACTACTTTATCTAAGCTCATCAATAGGTATCTTACGTATAAAAGAAAAGACTAAGAAATTAACAAAATTATTTATTATAATAAGTATTCATGTTTTGGATATTGCAATTTATAAATGTACTCAATTATTCAGGGGAGAACGTTTTTGCATTTTTTCCCTTAAAGCCCAGCGATTTTCTTTTTAAAACAGCAATCAGTCTTGTGTATTTAATAATATCGATTTGGTTGTAGATACTCAATATACTTTTGAGCATTGAGTATTTAGCCCATAAGGACAAAGACTTAAATTTATTTGATAATTCTTGGAAATATGCTAGCATTACATTTTCTGAAAATGAAGTGGTTTTTTTCAAAATTTTCCAACTCATAAAATCTTGGTAATATTTATCGTAAATTTTCTTTGATTTTGCTGGCAAAAGATTATTTGTCATTCCCGATGCTATTTCCAGAATGTCTGGTGGAGTTAAATTCTCTTCAGTATCACTGCTAGACATTTTTCCGCGCAACAAAAATCACTTGCAAAATTTTGAGTTACAAAAACTGAATAGTAAATAAATAATAAATTAAAAATTTAAATAATAGGCGCCAAAATTCAATTGTCAATTTCGAATGTAGGGTGCGTGCAGTGCGTCTATGGTCAATTATGGTAGCACTACACTCTGTCCTCTGGCCGCATCTTGCTACCGCCACACTTTCGCAGTAGTAGTAATAGGGTAACTTTGATAGCGGGATAATCATTGTAAGTAACAAAATTAAACTAACTAACTATTGTAAACTAACTATTGTACCTATTTCTTTTAAAATGTTTCTTTTGTTTAATTTATGTTTTTTTGGTGTACAATAAAGTATTAAATAATAATAATAATAATAAACACCCGGCATGGCTCAAAAATACCAGAACCCAGTGCCTGTACTATAATGTAGAAAAAATTATTTTTTAACATTGTTTTGCAATAATTTCCTAACAAAGTAGTGTTATAATGAACTTTTTTAATTTTTTTTTTAAATATTATAGATGTATGTGAATAAAGTAGTCCAATATATGACACATTTTGATTTCATATTCGGAATTTTATGATATGAGAGTAGATAAATAATAATAAACTACGAGTTTATAAAGATTGGAAAACTACAACGAAAAACAAACAACATGAACCAAAAGTATTTTGGTATATAATCCGCTAAAAAAGCTAAATCTGTATGGTACAAGTTACAGCATACGCTATGCACCGCCCGCCTTCCCGCTGCTAAACATTCAGGAAACACAAGCAACCAAGCAAACAAACCTCACCACACAAGCCCTCCAACCTCCAAAACATACTCGACGCACATTCCACGTTGCTTGCAATTAGTGGTCCTCCTTAGTGTTCCTTATAACTTGGAACCTGGATTGTACAGAAACCTTTGAACGTCCGGATTATCATCCGAGGTACATTAAAATTTATATTTCTGTCTCCAAAATGCTGGACCGATTTTGATGAGACTTTCATTGGGAAAACTTTAGTGATGGGATAGAGCTATTAAAAAATTAATAGCCATTACTGTAGTTCCATTTTAATGCGCGACTTTTAACAGTATGAGCTGAAAGGAGCTTAGGAAAAACAAAGAGTTCCCGCGGGATTTTTAAAACCCTAAATCCACGCGAAGTCGCGGGCATCCTCTAGTAGGACAATATTTATTACCTACTTAAACTTAAACATGATTTATTACGTTATCAAAAACACTCTCTTAGATAAAGTAAAACATAAAAATAACTACTTAGCTTTCTGTGCTCTTACACTACAAAAAAAATGTCAAGAGTAAAAAGGCCGACCGTAATTAGAACTGAATATAACGACAACTTCCTTATCCTTTCCAGAGAACTTTATCAAATAATCAAACCTTTAATCTGTAGTAAAGCGCTTATCAAAAAGCGTTAGACCGCATAATTGAATTGTAATATACTTAAGATGAAATGTTTTAAGTATAAAAAAATTATGTCTTTATACACTTTCATACACGTTTGTGAAATAAATGAGCCTATCAAGCACACCCTAGAAAAGTTATAAACCGCGAATAATTTGACAGTAACACGTCTGGCGCGCGCTTCATTAGGGAATGCCTAGAATAACCAGCGCAGCTTAGGGCTACCAAATGATATGTGTAATTGGGGCTATTCGATTTTATTATAAACCTAGACCAGGATCCCAGTGCGATCTGACATAACTTATTTTCGGAAATTCATAGCAAATGAGACACTACTGAGAGCCTAAGGTTTCATCTTTCCGAAAATAAGTTAAGTATGTCAGATCGCACTGGGATCTTGGTCTAACCCGTATAAATAAAATTGGTCTTTTAAGCATTTCATATGTAATGTAACATTAGTTTTTTTTTTTTGTTCTTTTCTGGAAAGTTTCTAGTCATAATAAAACGATTGAAGATAAAGCTAATTAAAATTGCTATTCATACGGTATCTACAAACATAGAATAAATATAAGTACTCATGAGTCATGGTTAAATGAGTATATATAACTTTTCTCTGCAGATACAAGAAAAACATTGTGCTAAAGGAATGGATTAGGTTATGGTAAGTTATTGGAAGAATGAAAATTCATTCTTCCAATGACTTTTCTGGTATCACTATGCCTATTTTCTTTTTTATCTGAATTGGCAGCCCTCAGCCAGATAGGTGCGAATTGCACATCAGATGTTAAACAGTTTTAATCTAAAAGGATTCTGTAATATCTCCGCCTACTATGAGAGTTAATGTAAGCGGTTTCTCCTAAGATCTAGGAGGATTGCACTTTTGATATGGAAACTAATTTAAATCTTACATATCTACCTACGTATGCGCAAACTTAACGATGGATATTATCTAATTAACAGTCTATCTATGTAATATGTTTGCATGTAAATATAGGCACAGAATAAATTGTATATATTCAACACTAGGGGTCGGGCGCAGAGACGTCAGTATTGATTCGATTTTGATGGGATTTTAATAGCTGTCAATCGACTCGTCTGTATTGAGAGCACGTAATTATAGATATAGTCAGACCTATTTCAGAAAAAGTAGACGGTAGAACTTTAATTTTTTCAAACGTTGAATAAAAACACGAGCTATGTAGTATTATATGTTGCACCGTATCTAAACTTAAGTTACAAAAAATGTAAAAAATGTGGCATTTAACATTTTTATAAATTTTATCGTCGAGGCATTATTTACAGCCGGAACTAGCACATCTATCTAGATGTATAAATAAAAATTAAATGCTGTTCGTTAGTAAGCGCATGATTTGAGAACGGGCTGGACCGATTTGGCTAATTTTTTATTAAGTAGTCCGAATAAGGAGTCCGATGAAAAATAAAATATGAATATTGACCAGAAAATTTGAACATTCGGGAACAACAGATCTGAAAGTGCTCTTTTGTATTAGATCTTTGAGTGAATTAAGGAAAAGCACAATGTCAGGCGGGTCAGCTAGATATCTTCTATCTATACCTACATATAATAAAATCGTAGACTTGTTGTATCTGTACATTAAAGATTTTTGCAAAATAATAACTGGGGATATTAGGCATAAGTAATAGAACTTAAAAAAACTGTTTTTGAAATTTTTGTATGTTTGTCTGTTTATCTGTTTGTCTGTATGTTTGTGCGTGCATCACGCAAAAACTACTGAATGGATTGAAATGAAACTTGGCAGGATTTAAGTTCATACTACGGAGTAACATATAGAATACTTTTTATCCCGAAATCCCGAGAGGATGAAAGTCAAAATGTGTACTTAGCTGTAATTCATTAACGCTTGATCCGATTTCATTCATTCTTTTTTGTTAGAAAGGAGATACTTTAAAGATTACCGGCTAATCTCTGAAAGGCTGGATCGATTTTAATGGGACTTTCACTGACGAATGTTTACATTTTGATCTACCTAAACATCCGCCAGTGAACTTTTAACAGTTTTTAGCAAGGTATGAGCTCAAAGGAGCTTAGGAAAAACAAAACGATTCCCACGGGATTTTTAAAAACCAATATTCATGCGAACGAAGTCGCGGGTGTCCGCTTGTAAATAAATATGACGTATCAACAATTAAACATTCGGGTGAAAATCATAACTCTAAAACGTTCGCCGAGTTCAATGGCAATAAACGCTAAAACACGTATGTAATTAAAACGATTCCTGTGATCGCTAAAATGAATATTTATGCATTGGCTTTGAATTCCATGCAAAACGTTTCGTCATGAAACAAACGAGTCACGCCACCGCCAAATGTCGTGTATATAATACTAGCGGACCCGGCAGACGTCGTCCTGCCCGCTATTAGCGCCACCTACCGTGTCCAATTTTTCTACTTACAAACCTTCCTCTTGAATCACTCTATCTATTAAAAAAACCGCATCAAAATCCGTTCCGTAGTTTTAAAGATTTTAGCATACATAGGGACATAGGGACAGAGAAAGCGACTTTGTTTTATACTATGTAGTGATTATGTACCGTGTAGTATAATGTAGATAGGAATATATTCAAAGATAGGGAATGCGATTTATTGCTATCTACGAATAATTAATTTGTGATCAGTAACCTGTCATTTATTGCTAAAGCACATTTATACAAAAAACGCGGTACAAGTTCGATTACAAGCTCGATTTAAAATACATAATAGTTGGTATATTATTGGTATTACATATATGTATAGTAATAATCTAAATGAATTTGACCTGCTCACGATAAATATTTGTAAGATGTATGATTTGAAGTAGGTATGTAAGATAAATGTAATCGTTCTGCATGTCTGTCCCATTCGTAAGGTATTGCCACATTGCCGTATACAATTGTAAGTACGTCTGGATTCCTAGCCAGCATTCCAGTAAAACGGGATTGATGACTCAGATAAAAATGTGGGAATACGGGTGGTGTTTTAGACACTGCTGATGTCGTGTACCAACTATCGATGAAAGCGTTTCGACACATTGATGAAATGGCTTTTCACTTCCATTTACTGCCCGCAGCTCCGATCCACTTTTGAGAAACAACACAACAGTTACATAAATATTTATTAAATAGCAGCTTCGCCCGCCTGGTTTTACCTGTCTGCGTCGAGATATATCTGTGGAGAAGAAAAGCTTGGGCAAAGAATTTGCCAACATTGCTTCGCTATTATTATTGTCACGGGTTGCGGCATTTTGGTGTCGTATTCGCGATTCTGACAACGAAATCCTCAGTGTAATCTCTTAGTACCAGAAGAATCCCATACTCAAGTACTAGCTACCTACTGGATGGCGTGCCGTGCATCGAGATAAAAATCGGAAATGGAAATAGTTAAGAAATTATTCATTTACGAACCTGATTTAGAGCATTTGTCGCAGGCGACGAATTAAGCTCAACGAGTTGAAATCGATACATATTGATTTTACCCTTAAGATATTGCGATATCGCTCGATTTAAATAAATCGACAACTTTTCTTACGTAAATACAGCAATCTATCTGTAGTTGGGTGTGACGCTAGACGGCAAGTTTCTATGTCCCCTTGTGGCCTCTAAATACTTAGTGTAAAACATTTAATGCAAAAAACCGAAAGGAATCGGCCCAGCATTTTTCAGAAAAATAGTAACAAAAATAGTAACAATCTCTTACGCCAAGCGCATATAATATACCTACTTACCTTAACCCTTTCAGGACCATAAGGTTTCCAGAAGTGATTTTAAGTTTTTAGTTATAAATTATGGATTATTTACGGTCTAGTAAACATATTAAAAAGTAAAAAATAAAAAAATTATATTAGTTTTTTTGGAATTCTTTGGGACACATGTGTCCCTATGGGCGACAAAGGTAACTTTTTACCCAAAACTATGATTCAGAAATTATCTTATTTTTATTGGTTCGCTTTACTATTTATGGCATTTTTTGGCATTTTATGAGAAAACAATGTATTTATTGTTATAAATCTTAATTTACTACAACATAGGTATACATAATATATTAATTATGATAATCAGCGAAGCAATTTCTTTGAGTTGTGTTACACAAATGAATGTCACATGTTATTGTTCGTGCGATTTTTTATTTTATTTTTAGCACAATTTACACATCTTTTTCTAGTATTGGATGTTTCCCTGATATATGAAAGAGTTGTTGACCGTTTCTGAGACCTTTTTGCTGCAGTAGTTTCAGTCAACGGTATAGCTCATTATCTCACAGACAAGTTACTGATGAAATCCATGCTATAGCTAGCATGCTATTTGTATTTCAAGGGCAGGCATTTAACCAAATTATTAATAAGAAAAAAATAAAATGAAACAAATTCATTTCGTCGTTTCCGATCATAAATTCTCAGCCGTTTTGTTGAGCATATCTGTCTCTGATACTACAATTTGACGCAAAACTTCGAAATTACCTACGGAATAAAAAATATCTAAAGGTATCAGTGAAGCACGTCCTTTACAGATTTGTACTTTTCCAAAATCGTACTCCACATTATGAAAAATATGAAAACTGTTGGTCGAGGCCGATGAGTTTGTATTATGCAACTTGCAGCTGTTGATCTTGAAGGTGTCGACTTAGAAAGTTTAGCTGTTTGTGATGTAAGTAGAAGGTTCCGAAATCGATGAATCCTCAATCTTAACATTTTGGAGCCCTTCATCATCATCCTGCGACAAAAACTTTGCATTGTCTTTGTCAAGTAGTAACGCATCTTTGTCATCACTATTATCAGCCAACAAGATTTGATGGACCTAATTTTCGCTAAGTTTAAAACTTCTATATCCCTTGCGCACCATAATCTGCCAAAATAATATACAAAATGTATGTAGATGCGATAAAAATATTAGATCAAATAGTAGACGTTTTCTGATAGATTATTACCGTTATCGCCCATAGGGACGCCAGTGTCCCTTTTTATTTTTATGAGCTAACAAAATAAATAAGTTATGTAATCATTTGGTACAAATATAAAATAATTATTTACTTACCAGACAATAAAATTTTCACAAAATAATAACTAGATAAACAAGTTTAATTATAGTTACGATTTTTTAAAAATGATGAACTTGCAACATAATGAACTGCTAATAGCGGTACTAAATTTACTATGTAAGCTGACACACAGGAATCAAATTCGATGATCAAATTATTAAAAGTACCCTTAAAAATATATTATTAATTAAAATAATAATCTATGGTTCCTGGTTTTTTTGTAGGAGTGAAATTAGTTTTGGGGACAAATACGTCCCTTGGTCGTCAAAGGGTTAATCCGTTGCGTCTTGGGCAAAAATATTCCTGGGAAATAATATCTAACTATACTCAAAGCAAGGCCCACCGTTTTCGCTCTAAGCATGTAATTGAATGAATATATTTTTATTTATAAATGAACACAATTTAATGACTTTGCGTCCGTAGAATTTTATGCGACTTGACAAGGATTCAAGAGCAACAGAACTCGTAGCTATTATAGTTGAAATACATTGAAAGGAGATCAAGTCAATATGTAAATCACTGTGTTATCGTATCATGTTGCACTGCACATACTTAATTAGCTAGATTGTTGCAGGACGACAGGCTCGCTAGGGAGGGCTTTAGCGTCGCTATCGATGCTGTCGACCTTAATCCGTCGTATAATTTAAAATTTAAATTTTTTGTAAAAAATTCATTTATACGATGAAAAGCCAAAATTATTTTGCTATAATCCACTAAAACAGTCGGTACAACATGCAGCATGCGCTTTGCGCTATCAGCCCTCCTGCTGTTCTGTTAAATATGCAGAAAAAATAAGCAGCCAAGCAAACCCTCAAGCACCACCACCATGTAACACCACACAAATCCACCACCAAAACAAACTCGACGATCGTTTCACTCCGACACCGGAGCATCCTCAGGAGTTGTAGACTCTACAATATACGATTGCAAAGCGATATTCAACATTTAAAATTCATTTTTTACAATGTTTTTTGTAAAAAGTATATCTACTAAAAATGTAAAATAAAACGGACGGAATTAATAAATTTAAATACTTAGCTTTATTTAATTTAATAAATAACTGAGTCTCCCAGCTTCGTACAGATGGACTTACCTATTCTATAGACAATATAAAAATACGTGGACCTTGGTATTTATATAGATAACTATATTAAAAACAACAATAAAGCCAGATGTTATGTTTATTTTTTTATATAACTATTTTATTTTTACCTTCCTCGTAAAATGTTCTAAATGATGGTAAAAATCACACTGAAATCCACTGAGAAGTTTAGAAGTTATAAACCAATACATAGATAATGCGGATTGCGACTTGTTTCATAATAATATCATATTATATGTAGAGAAGAGAAATCTTCGTCCCATCACTAGGCTATTTCGTCGAGACAAAGGCCCTATTGGCGGTCTGTCGTCGAATGTTTTTTTTCCCTTTGTCCTCCATTTCCTTGTTGAAAAGGATGCGATGCATTCTAATGATCTTTTATTTGTTTTTATTTCTATCGCTTACTTTAATCCTCGTGGCTCAGAATATAAAGTAGGTGATATTGTATGATTTCCATACCTGCTCTTGTGTATAGTAAAATATTAAAACAAACCAGCTTTTACCCGCAATTCCGTTCGCGTTTTTAAGATATTTTGAAAATCCAATAAAGATTTTTGATTTTCCAGATGTAAAAGTTTCTTAATATGTATTACCTACTTATGAACAAAAAATAAACACACTTCTGGATTTATTATAACACTAGTAGGTACCTATGGAAGTGATACGAGTACATATCTTTTGATTCCAAAATTAAAACTTAAATAATTTAAAAAGTAAAATATAACTATAATACTTAATTTAAAATGAATATTTGCACAGGACACCCAAGCGGCTGCCGCGGCATTGACTTCATTGGGTCACGTGTACACCGCGATCGGCGACTACCCGAACGCGCTGGCCAGCCACAAGCAATGCGTGCAGCTGGTGAAGCAGATGGGCGACCGGCTGCAGGAAGCCAGAGAGATAGGCAATGTTGGAGCGGTGTACTTGGCTATGGGCGAGTTCGACTCCGCGGTCGATTGCCATACGCAGCACTTGAGATTGGCGAGGAGATTGGGAGATCAGGTAAAATGAATTTTAAAATGATTTTTTTTTTATTCTACTTGCTGATGCTCGTTCGCGTGAAAGTTTTTAATGTTATCTGTGTTCCCATGGAATTAAGAAATTTCTGGGGATAAAAGCAGCCATGTCCGTCTCCGGGGTACAAGCTATATTTGTGTCAATTTTAGTCAAGATCTGTTCAACGGTTAAGTCGTAAAAATGTAACAGATATACCGATAGATAGATAGACATACTTACTTTATAATTATGTTTTTAGGAAATAATGAAAATTTTACTGGTATAGTCAATCAATCTACTATCCCTATAGCTATAAAACTGCACCGTGACGTGACATAGTGACTGACTGACTGACTGACAGACAATGCACAGCCTAAACTAGTGGATCACCTAAGACCCTTAGCCCCCATACGCATTAGCGGTCAACCGCGTACGCGGCTGACCGCGCGGCTAGCCTCTTCATAGAATTTCGTCGCGGTTTGGTGCGTACAAAATGAGCGGTTGCATATAAAAATATAAAAGCGGCTAGCCGCGCGGTCAGCCGCGTACGCGGTTGACCGCTAATGCGTATGAGGGCTTACTCTTTGTGAAACTGAAATTAAAACTAATTTAAAACTTCACAGGTGGAAGAAGCGAGAGCCTACTCAAACCTCGGCTCATCATACCACTACAGGCGAAACTTTACCCAAGCTATTGCTTACCATGAAAATGTTTTAAGGATAGCTCAGAACCTGGGTGACCGAGCAATCGAAGCTAGAGCTTACGCTGGCTTGGGACATGCAGCAAGGTATACGTTTTTTCTTTTAAGGAACTCTTACATTACAAATGTACCAGCACTAATACAGATTTACTCTACAGGTGTGCCGGCGATTATGCACAAGCTAAGAAATGGCACGAAAGGCAGTTGGACGTAGCTTTGGCGGCCAGAGATAAGGTTTGACAATCTCAAATCGCCCACATTTACGCTACTCATTTGATTTTTTGACGTGATAACATCTTAGAATATAAATCGACGAACGCCGGCTACACGCACGAAAAAGTATGACTCATTATCACGTTCCGCCTGAACCGAGTGTGCAAGCGAGAGCACGGTTCAAGCAATAGAGAAGACACGATCGGCCTAAGCGTTCGGCTTGTGACGCATCTATCTCTTTTTGTTTTCTTATGACGTTATCACGTAAAATTATTGTCCGTAAACCGACTTTTTCAATTTTTTTCAAACAATAATATTCTTTCAGATCGGGGAAGGTCGTGCTTGTTCGAACTTAGGTATCGTATACCAATTACTAGGTGAACACGATGCAGCACTAAAGCTACATCAGGCTCATTTATCAATCGCTAGACAGCTTCAGGTCAGTAATATTCAAAGGATTTGTGTTTCAATGAATTATTATATTCCATAATTCACACTAATTTTAAATAAATCTTTTACCACCAGGATAAAGCTGGCATGGGTCGAGCGTACGGCAATATTGGTAATGCGTATTCAGCAGCAGGTTTTTATGAACAAGCCATCAAGTACCATAAACAAGAACTGACGATATCCAAGGAGGTGCACGATCGAAGTTCTGAAGCCTCAACACATGGCAATCTGGCTGTTGCGTACCAGGCGCTAGGAGCTCATGATATGGCGTTGTTTCATTATAGAGCACATTTAGGTAATATTCACATTTTTAAGTCGTGATAAAGAAATTGCTTTGATGGTAGGGATAATAGATTGAAAGGATGTTTTTCTCCTACAGGTATAGCACGGGAACTAAAAGATGCTGCAGGAGAAGCTTGCGCTCTTCTTAATCTAGGAAACTGCTTGTCATCAAGAGGGGAGTTCGCTCAGGCAGTACCGTACTATGAACAACATCTTATGCTTTCTCAAGAGCTTGGAGACGTTATTGCTGAAGCAAAGGCGTGCCACTTTTTGGGATATGCTCATTATTGTTTAGGGAATTATAAGGAAGCTGTAAGGTAAGCTTAGCTTGCATGATTGAATGCTGAATCCTTTAAGTATTATTTTCTTAACTTCTTGCCTTATCTGTCAGCACAACACTGAAAACTAATGACTGATGATGATGATAAATAAATTTGTTTTATTAATTCTAAAATATACATAATACATTTTTCTAGATATTACGACCAGGATTTATCATTAGCCAAGGACTTACAAGACAAAATGAATATGGGAAGAGCATATTGCAACCTTGGCCTAGCTCACCTCGCTCTTGGCAACCTCGAAACAGCTTTAGAATGCCAAAAATACTTCCTAGCTATAGCCCACATGACGCAGCATTTACAGGGGAAATTCAGGGCACTGGGAAATATTGGTGATGTTTTGATAAAAATGGGAGACGTGGAAGAAGCGGTAAAAATGTATCAAAGACAACTTGGATTTGCCAGACAAGTAAGTATATAAGTTTCACACTGATTTCTTATATGAAAATATTTTCTAGTTACAATAACTTTCTTTTGTTTTTGCAGGCTCGTGATAGATCTTTGGAGGCTGCAGCGTGTGGAGCATTAGGCTTAGCACGAAGATTGCAAAGGAGACTAGACGCAGCATTAGGGCATCACACACAGGTGATATAAAATTATGTACTTATAGCTAATGCATTTGTAATAGCATTGTTACTCATACTGATCATGACGTTAATGTACTTTTTAAGGAATTGACCCTTCGTCAAGAAGCGGGAGACGCTGCTGGCGAAGCAAGAGCACATTCGCATTTAGGCGCTGTTCATATGGCATTAGGACATTATTCACATGCAGCTAGATGTTATCGGGTATGCTTTTTATACAATTTTCTTAAAATTAACCCAACAACAGCTTTATAGGGTTTACTTTTAAAGATATCTATTGTTTTAGGAGCAACTGGAAAGGGCTCAAGAACTTCAAGATTGTGCGCTTGAAGCACAGGCTTACGGTAACCTTGGTATTGCTAAACTGAACATGGGGCACTATGAGGATGCCATTGGATATTTAGAACAAGTAAGACATAAAATTATATTACTGAATATTAGAGATTTGTTTATGAATAACATTAGTCCTGGTTACTGGTAACTTAATAACTACTTAACAAAATTAAATTTTCAGCAATTAGCAATATTAGAACGAGTCAACACACCAACATGTCAGTTAGATAAAGCAAGAGCACTTGGTTCCCTTGGAGACTGCTATGACGCTCTCGGAGATCCCGACGAAGCAACCAAATACCATGAGCAACATTTAGCAGCAGCACTGAAATTAGATAATGCGAGGGAACAAGAAAGAGCATACCGGGGACTTGGGTTAAGTCATAAGTAAGTAGATTTGATAAGTAAGAAGAAACAATAAAAAGTCAGCTAAAGACTAGTGTAAGGCTATAATACGTTATGCTCAATTGTCATTTTTTTTTCTCTTTTCAGATCAGTTGGTAACCTTCAACAGGCGCTTGTATGTTTAGAGAAACGTCTTGTAGTATCTCATGAGCTAGGCATACCAGAGGCAAAGGCGCAGGCTTATGGAGAACTTGGTGCCTTACACATCGCTCTCAACAATCTTGAACAAGCCGTCTCATGCCTAGAGCATCAAAAGAGTATTGCCAAGTAAGTTTCAATCAAGATATCAGACGAGTCACATCCAAAGGCGCAAGAATTCTGTGTGTGGAAGTTTTTCAAGAGACCAATGTCCAGCAATGTACATATATTGGTAGACAAAGACGACGAAGAAATTTTTCAAATTAACTTAGTTATGTAATATATATTTTTAAGAGTTTTATTCTTTTTTTAGGGAATTAAATAATCAAATAATGGAATCAGAAGCATGCCATGCTCTCGGTGTAGCCCATCACGCTCTCGGCGACCATGCGGCTGCCGTGAGACATCATCGAGCAGAGCTTGAACTAGCACATAGACTTGGCCTTACTCATTTACAGGTAAGAGAACTAATCGAATCGATTGCTTCAATCGGGCAAGGATATCATGGCATGGATGGTGACTTGAAGTTCTCGTCACGAAAGAAACTAAGTAGGATTCTATTTGGGTACTTATAATCGTCGGCATGGTTCTTGAAGCATAAGGGATTTCGATAGTTGATCATGCATACACTCAACCACTTACCTTAGAAAGGATTCTTGTGTATGTGGCAAACTATATGAAGACGGCGGTAATCGAGTATGACATAATTTGACAACATACCAATCACGGACGCTGCACCCGTCGCTCCTCGCTTGGCCCCATGGCACAGACCCAGTAAATGACTTCTGCTCATTATGCCTTTAGATCCATACTGATATTTGTACAAACTCCACTCCTCCATAAGCTTTTACAACTTTTACATTAATCTGAAAAACTTATCAAATGCCTGCAAGAGTTCCAACCCTCATGACCTTTTGGATTGGGCTCAGCACAGATCACCTTTGTGCCACTTCATTTATAACCATTATCATTTTACGCCAGGCGCGAGCGTGTGGTGGATTGGGTGCCGCGCATGCAGCGCTGGGTGCACAAGCGGAGGCCGCGCGCTGGCATGAATCGCGACTTAGACACGCCACTGCTGCTGGTACGTGGCACATTCGTATTTTTCTAACAAAAATAATCTAGCTTAGTCTGGCCTAGTTGAAACAGGCATACCAATTGCGCTGGTAAAGCTACTTAATCGGCAACTGTTCCTCCGTACCTTGGCAAACATGTTCTTGGTTATTATTACAAAACTAGCGGTCCGCCCCGGCTTCGCCCGTGGTACATAATATATAACCTATAGCACTCAGGGATCACGTACATAACCAACGGTAAGAGTTTTTGAAATCGGTCCAGTAGTTCCTGAGATTAGCGCGTTCAAACAAACAAACTCTTCAGCTTTATAATATTAGTATAGATATTAATAGATCATTAACCTAAGAATCGAATGAAGAATCGAATTTACTCTTACCTGAACTAGTCGACGTTCATCCTTGAGTTGTAAGTTGTAGGTATGTCAAAATTGTTTAGGAAAATAAGCAGTACTTAGTTAATGAAGTATTAACAACCCTAGGACAAAAACAAATATCCTGAATTGGTGTGGTATTCCTTAAAGTACTGATTTTATATATTGGTTGTATAAGTTGCCGCTTTCATCTCATCAGGTGATTCTCGTGGAAGAGCGAACGCGTTGGCAGACCTTGGTCGAGCACATCTTGCGATGGGTGCCTGTGGTAGTGCAGTGTCCTACTTGCGTCAAGCGCTTGCAGCCACTGAAGGACTTGCCGATGCGGACGAAGAGGTAATCACTGAGTTAGTCACATGTTAGGCTCAGAAACTAAATTCGTTTATTGAAAGGAAAAAAACGCTCACAAAGCGTTTTGGCATCTTTGAATCAGCCAAAAGACGTTATTCATGTTGTGACACTTAAAAAACTCACACAGTGAACATTGTGCTGTGGCAATCTCAAAAGAAGTATATTTTATGATAGGTATTATCTACACCAAAACGCGTTGTGGCTGTTTGACCGAATAACGTGTTATAGTAAAACACAACACAGCCAACTGTTATTCGTTCAATGAGCGAATTCTGTCTTTGAGCCTTACATAAATAAACAAGGGAAAGGAATAAAGATGAAAATTTTTTTTCTATCAAGAGCCTCCAGACAAATAAAAAAAAATTAAATACAAATATTTCAACAAATCCACAATTTCAGGCTCGAGTACGGCACAGACTCGGCTTCGCACTTTGGGCATCCGGTGAATTGGAAGAGGCAAAAGAACAGCTTCATGCAGCTCTAACAGTCTTAGAATCTGGCAATGAAAGGCACAAGGACAAGAAGACTGTCGCCTTGTATACCTCCACGCACCATGCCCTACAGAGAGTGCTTGTTGGTAAGTTATGTATTTAAAAAAAAATTATAGGGAACAAGGCTTCGGAACAATGACCATTGCCCAAAAACGAGCATTTTTTGAACAGTTGTAGAGGAATTAAGAAGCTGATTTTTGTAATTAAAAAAAAAATTTAAATAAGTATCTAGAGGGTCTGAAGCTTAAGAGGAGTAGGTACTGTCCTCATAATTATTTATTAGTTATTCAGTAATATTTGTTATTGTTTTATTTACGTCTGCCGATTCATAAATTATAGCCCAAGCTCCCTAAGAAACTTGGCGATCTCCTTTACATACAGACTCGGACATCAGCTTAGCTTGTTTATCATAGTCTTTATTTTGCTTAGAACTTGGGCGTCACCACGAAGCGCTTGTAGTGGCTGAACGTGGACGATGCCGTTCGCTAGACACCGTCCCAGACAAGCAAACAAGCGCGTTGAACCAAGCCAACCTTGAACTACATACTGCCCAAAGGTAATCATTTTAAAATTCCCTGACCTTTCTTTCTACCTCTTTTTCTTTCTACCCGACTGCACCTATAGATGGGTAATGTTTTTCAATTGTGTACGTATGAAAAAAAAATTATTAAATAAAACAGAAACCCAACTGCGCAAAAGCGAACTAAAATTGAGACTCTTGTAAAGTAACCTTATTTTAACAAAAAAAGGTAACTTAATAATAAGTTACCTCTTAAAAATCTCAATAATTATCTCAATATCAAATAATCTCAATTATATTATATTATATTATACTACTTCATTTTTCTGTAAATGCGTGTAAGTACTATCCAACACACCTAGTTTCTCCTTTCACCAAAGGTTGCCTGGTAGAGATTGCTGTGAGCAATAAAGCCGCCTTTGCATACAATTATTCTTTTAGTTTTAGTTTCTTTGTCATGTTATGTAATATTTTTTGTGTGCAATAAAGTATTTCTATCTATCTATCTATCTATCTAATTATAAGTTTTGCATAGTGGGGTTTATTTTCTATTTTTATTTTTTGTTTGAATCGGTTTTAATTCTGCTTAGTAGGAACCTCAATGAAGATGTTAGCAAAGATCGAACGGAATTATGGTGTCCATCCACCGTCGACCAGGTGCTAGAAGTGGTGAACAAGCAGAAGTCCCCCGTATTGTACTTCAGCATTGCAGCTGGAAGGCTGTACACCTGGTTACTTGCACCTCACAAGGGTAAGTTGTAAGAAACATTATAAAGTTACATAATACGTTTCTTAAGAAAACCTTTCGCATCTTCCAATAATATGATACCTCTAATGTTATAGGTATTCTAAGATTCCACCAGACCTGTCTACTTGATCAATCCGAAGATAACGACAATAGTTTACCAGATATAAGTCCTGATGACCTTCAAACGAATACAAGTAAGTTCTATAATTATCGAATTGTACGAAAATTTGATTTATTTGAGGTTATGTTAGATGAAAACAGACGTTACTTTGCAGAAGTCCATGATACTTAAGTAGCTGTTTGCTACGAGTATAATCTGTGTGCTTAGTCTATGATCGGAGCACTCGAAAACGAACTCGAAAACTATTGATCGATTTCAGAGTAAAATAGACCTAAAATGGCTTGTATTAAGGTTTGAGTTCGCCAATACATTCAGCATTCGAACAATGCTGAATGTATTGGCGAACTTAAACCTTAATACAAGCCATTTTAGGTCTATTTTACTCTGAAATCGATCAATAGTTTTCGAGTTCGTTTTCGAGTGCTCCGATCTTAGCACTCTGTTAGAATTATACTCGATTTATCAGATTTAGACCCGTCTAAAGATTTATCTGGTTCTAGCTGATTTAGCAAAATAATCTTGTTGTTCCCTGTCAGGTTATGTTGTTTATGAAATGCGGTGATCTATTGTATCCATCAAAAGTATCCATATCCAGGTGCAGGTAAATTGGAGAGATGCATCAAGGAGTGGTCAGCTTGGTTGAAGACATCTGCCGATAGGAGAGAAGACGACCAATGGGACCCCGATGATCGTCCCAACACCGGCCTTGCTAGAATGGTGAGTCTAATCTGCAAACGTTCTTACGAATTAAACGACAAAAAGGAAAATGTTATGCAATAAGTACAGTACAGTTCTTTTTTCATGTGTATATTACTGTTTTGTTGTAGGTGGCGCGAAATCACCTCTTGAATTCGTCGAACTATTCACTGAGCTCTTTATTCAGTGTGGGTTCTGTTGGAGGTTCTGTTGCAGGATCGGTAGCCAGCTTGCAAGGTTCTACAAGGTAAACAAGTGTTTATTAATTTAAATGACCCCCCACGTGTCTTAACTTGATAAACCTGACGTTCATCATAGACATTAATTAATTTGACTTCGATTTGACCTTTGGCTGCTACAATAAATCACGCTATATTTATTATTTCAGGTCCAGTATTCACGGGCCCAGAAAAAAGCAGCCTTCGTGGCAAGGTCCTCCGTGCCTCAATTCATTATACCAGATGCTCATTGCGCCTTTCGAAGACTTGCTACCATCTTCCTGTAACAACACTCATGGTAAATTAAACTAACAATAATAATTGTTTAATTGCTATAAAGTCATTTAAAACGGCCTTAAAACAGTTGCACAGAACAGCTGTTGTCTAAAGAGCTGAATGCGATCGTCACATGTAACTTTCATTTTGAGACGGTCGACCAGCCGAGAGTTGTCATATTACTAGGGCAGCAATGTACCACAAAATGGACTCAATCCACCTGAATCGTATTGCACAATTTCACCACTAACTTAACAGACGCTTGACGTGTTTTTAAAATGTATAATTTACAAATTATAAAATACCAAATTGCCACTGCCACTGAACACACTAATAAGACCACAGACCACAGTGTAGATCAGAGACAATTTAGAAAAATCCATTTTGGATCCACAAAAACACAATTATCATTGCCGGAAACGGAACCCGGGACTTTCAGCGCCAGACGGGTCGTCTAGAATTGAAACGGTACATCGTTCGCAGCATCTCAGGGCCGGCGCGGTTGCGGCGGTAGGCGCGAGGTGGCGGTGGTGGTGGAGGGCGCGCTGTACGCGTGTCCGTGGGGCGCGCTGCGCGGCGCCGCCGACGCGGAGCCGCTGTGCGAGCGGTTCGCGCTGCTCGTGGCGCCCGCGCTGCGCCCGCTCCGCCACACGCGCCACCTCAGAACTAAACCGCATCCTGAACACGGTCAGTTCGCTGTATACTTACTGCGCCGATGAAGAACACCATACCCATAAAATTAAAAAAATAATAAATTCCTGAGCGAACCGTCAAACGGACCAAAGCACTCAAAGAGAGTTTCTCTCGAGCGCTCCATCTACCTACAAACGTAGGAATAGCCACGGAGACGTGGATTCAAATCCTGCCGATTTTGCAATTTTCGACAAAACTTTATCATAAAGGTAATACATATATTTAATGTAAGTACTTATTACTAAAAATAACAAACCGGGTATTAAAATGGCACTGCCCATTTTTGTAGACAGAAACGCGCTCTTTTATTTAATTTACGTATACCTACTTATCTTCATCATCACTGGTTGTAAACGGCAATATTATGGACGATATAAGGGAAATTGTTTCAACCGTACCCTGCAGTCCACCCTCCCTTTGGACCTTTGGATTCACGAGATATTTATGTTGTTTCAACCGTACCCAGTCTTATCTTACACCGATTTCTCTGTGATTACTGGACGGAAGTCGGTTTAATATTTCTTAAATATGATTAATGATTATCCTGACAGGTGGTGCGAATGGCAGCAACGCAGAAGCGGGCATGCGGTGCCTGGTGGTGGGCGTGCGCTGGGGCGCGGCGCAGGCGCTGCTCAAGGAGGCCGAGCTGGTGGCGGACATGCTGCGTGTCACGCCGCTCACCGACTACCAGGTCTACTTCTGAATATTCACTTACTTACTGACTTGGCAGCAAATAAAGTAAAATAAACTTTATTCAAAATTGGTACATTACACTTTTTGAATGTCAAATGTATACAATACAAAGAAGTGAGGTTAACTACTTACCTCCGAGAACTTAAAACTAAAAGTACGAGGGATCTAAACGCTCTCCATGGTTTGAGAAGAGCCCACAACAAACTCAGCCGGGTTTTAGCTCACAATATGATTTAACTTTAAATGGCTTTGTCGAAATCTATCTTTCTCGTGGCGGACGGATTTTGACTTCTCACTGAATACTAATCCTTGAGTCGTTCACAACTTGTTATGAGATTTTCATTTTTAAACTAAGTGATTAGAACAATTGGCTGTTACAGCAATCAAAACTTGCTTTTTCTCATCGAAGATGATGAACATAGTAAGTATTAGTAACATTTGTCATACTGATTTCACAGTTTTTAACGTTAGGTAAATGAGATTGATTTTAACATTACCTACACTGTATTGGTATTATTCTTGTATCAAGCATAATACGGTGAAGAGCTCATCTATGGTTTTTGTTTTTATAATACTTAGTTAGAAATTCTATAAGATTTATTTTAAAAGATATTTTAGCCGTAATTATGCCGGAATGGCGGTAACAAGTATTACAAATGACAATAATTGGTTTCAGTGAATTTATAACTGATCCGGAAGACAGCTTTAAAGTGTCGCGACATTTTTGATTTGGCCTTGTGTCAGTAGTTAATTTCGGCTTAGGTATGCCTAAAAATTTCGTCCAAAAATTCGCTTGGCAACGGTCGAGGATTTGACCTCTGAGACCAAATCTAAGGCCTCGCCACATTCCTAAAGTCGCTTTGTCCAATCGTGGTTTACCAGTTTTTCGGCGTTTGTTTATATTATTATACTCTGACAGGAAATAATAATAAAATTATTACGATGCAGTACAAAGACAATTAGTTAATATGAAAACAGATCGACTACTTCGCGCAAAACAACAGAATAATGATCATCTAGCCTCTAATTTTCTTTGACTTATGTAGCGATCAGTAAAAGTAAGGACAAAAAATGTTAACTACAATAGACAATACTTCCATTTCTAGGCATCAAAAGAAACAGTTTTGGCGCAACTTCCCCAAGCAGAATGCGTCCACTTTGCCACGCACATCTGCTGGAAAACTCCTGGCATCGTCCTCAGTCCCGGGGAAGTGGTTAGTTGATTTTAATTTTAGTGTTCTCAAACCTTTTACTAAAGTCTTGAACGAGGAAGTTGTCTCATTCAAGACTATGGCCCAATTTATACCGCCGCGGAATGGAATAGAAACGAATTTTTTGTACAAAGCATTGTGAACTTTATGTCAATTGTATAACATACAAAATAGTAGCTATAGGGAAATTCTCGAGAATGCGCGAGAATTCCGCGGAAGACGCGCGACCTTTTTTGGCTCCTATTTAATTTGTATGTTATGCAATTGACATAAAGTTCATTTAGCTATGTACAATTTCGTTGCAAAAAGTCGCTTCCATTCCATTCCACCGCGGTGTAAATTGACGCTATAAGGATTCATGGACTGTAAGGCGTATTTTCTTGTTATTTTTTAACAAATGATTGTCCTGTCCAGGTTGACTCTCAAGCCAAACGTCTGCTCAATACTAGCGTTGGTAGTGGAGTCGTCGACACATCTACTGAAAACGAGGAAGAAAGTGAGTTTTCATGTTATTTCAATTGTATTCAAACTTTACCAGGTCTATTACATTACATTATATTTTGTGTCTGTACCAGATAATTAAACTGATCATTTTAATATTTTTGTGTTTGTACCATTTAACGAAACTGGATCATTTTATTTTTGAAAGATGCTGAGCTTCCTCCAAGTAACGAAGAATTGCCACCCGCCTCTGAATTCATGTTGACGGCAGCTGAAATTATGAATTTGAAAATTACTGCTAGACTGGTATGTTCCAAATTACAATCAGTATCTATTAGATTTCTTATAATTTTTTGTTACGAACTAAACATTGCTTTTTATTTACAGGTGGTCATTTCATGTGCACCATCGAGTGCAGCGTTCCAAGATTCAGACGACCCAGAATCTGTAACGGTAGCCGGTGAAGGTGTATCCCGATTGTGTAGAGCTTTCTTAGCCGCCGGAGCTCAATCTATATTGGTCACTTTGTGGCCTTCTCCCCAAGACACTGCCACAAAGATTTTGTATAGAGCTTTGTATTCTGCCCTTTTACAAGGAAGCAGGGTTGCCAAGTAAGTAAGCTCTTATTTTGTAATTAGTCTGATAGTATTGTAGATGCCTGTTTTTTAGAAATCCTGTAGAATTACTCCCTGTATACTGTCTTTGACCAGTTAATATAACATGAAAGAGTGTTACTATCTAACATTTTGTGGTAGGTACACGGTTAAGTGGAGTTCACACATACACGAACGAGGTGGTTCGTGAACAAGGTCTTGAGCCAGAAGCCGCCGGAGGGAAATCGAACAGCCGCCGTGAAAGATCATATTGAACGAACGAGAAGGTTCTAATTGGCAATGTTGTTTCAGAGCCCTTGGTGATGGCATGCAGACAGTTCGTCACACGAAACACTTCTCGCACCCCGCGCACTGGGCCGGCCTGGCGCTGCTGGGGGCCAACGTACGCCTGAGCAACAAGGTCGCCCTCATGGGCCAAGCGCTTTGCGAATTGCTTGCCGCTCCGGACAAGTGCAGGTAATACGCATTGCGCACTTCCACCAATCTTTGAAGCGTTTAAAAGGCTTTTAAGGTTTTTTAAAAAGATGTTTGATTGATGAATTTTCTTCTACCAGGGATGCTTTACGAGTTTGCTTACACTTGGTCGAGAAGTCCCTTCAACGGATAGTGAGAGGACAGAAAAATGCAATGTATACAACGCAAAAAAGCATCGAGAACAAAGCTGGGACAACCACCGGCTGGCGAGAACTATTGATGAGTGTTGGATTTAGGTAATTTTAGAATATCCTTGAATTTACAAGCTATAAGTAGTTATTTCACTATGATCAACTGATTGATTACTATTAAACAATTTTTTTTAGATTCGAACCAGCTGCAAACGGAATACCTTCAAGCGTGTTCTTCCCTCAAAGCGATCCCGAAGAAAGATTAACACAGTGCTCTGCCAGTCTTCAAGCTCTGTTGGGTAGGAATTGTTTCATATTTCCCTGATTTTCATTTCCGGATATTCGAACGAGAATTTTCTATAATATGTATGATTATTTTTTTTGTAAACTAAATAAAAATTTGTGTGGATTAGAGATTTTCTTAGTGTGATGGACCAAAACAATTATTTCTCTTTAGGATTGACTCCAACAACGTTGCAAGCGCTATCAAAACTTATATCGAATGGTAGTGATGTAGCAGACGACATCATCGGCGTGATTCGGTCTGTCATATCGCAGTTCTCCGCGAAGACTTCTGAGAGCGATACCATCGAGGTTGCTGTTAATGTCAGGTTTGTGTTTTATTACACGTATTTATGATAAATCTAGTGATTATTGATGTATTTTTTTCAAATATTACTACTCTAAGTAATTTGATATTTTTGTGATAATACCAGGTTATGGCGAGTAAATGGGTGTCACGAACTTCTAGCCTCCCTCGGCTTTGACTTGGCCGAAGTTGGCCAAGATGAAGTCACTCTACGAACCGGAAAAACGGCCAACAGGCGACACATACAATTTGTATTGCAGGCTTTGCTTGCTCTTTTTGGTAAGTCAGAGACCTTCGTCTTTTTATTTCTCCAATACAAAATTAATGGGATTCTTATTTTCAATTAATCATCTACAGACACGCAAGAGGCGCCACGTAGTCTCAGCTTAGAGTCCAGCTCGAGCGTTGAATCGTTGGCGTCCATAGACGACGGCGACTTGGAACCGCATTCCGATGGCGAAACACCACCGCGACAGCATCGACGTAAGTTCCTAACATTGATCATGATCGCTTAAAAATTGTTCAACCGATAATAATAATTTTTATTATTTTCCTTCACAGAGGAGAGTGTCTCAGGAGTTCCGCCCCCACCATTACCTTTAGGATCTTGTGGGGGTGCTTTCACCATGTACGTTCGCGGCACCACATCCGCAACTGAGGTCGGTCGAGGTGAACCCGATGGTAGAACAGCCCCACCCCCGGCACCCCCTCCGCCCAGGTACAGGGGGGAAAGTGACGCCGCCTTCACCCCGTCACCGCCCGCTGCACCACCTCCTAACTCGTCGGCGCCTCAAAGGGACGTATCTTTAGCGCTATCTCATCAGACGAAAATCAGGACTCTGTATACGAGAAGACCTCCGTCGACAGACGACTCCGATTGGGAAAGTTCTGGCCACGACACTGTCTTACGTAGACGTCCGGAACATCCTCATCAAAGATATTTAGATGCATTCTACGATCTAGCATCTGCGCAGACACGCAGAGCCGAAGACGAGAAGGCAGACCAAACGATGAATCAACCGTCGACGTCGAAGAGAGCTCCCAGACCCAAAATGGGTACGAACAGTCGGGACTCCATGGCTCAAGTGAGACATATGAGTGGAGAATTAACTCCTACGATATCGGAAGTTTACCACGAAAGGAATATAGGGTTAGGTCTAGCACCACCACTGGCAGAATTGCTTTTGTCTGAAGACTCAAAGACTGAAATGAGGGCGGCCAGTTCCAGCGAAAATTTACTTTTACAGAACTTAGAGAAGTTAGGTCTTCTCGGGGAGTCCAGTGAATCGGAAGAAAGGTGGTGCAGTGGGAACGCCTCTCGACCTTGGTTATCAGCCGCTCCTCTGGAGACCGACATCCAAAGTTCAGATTTGACAACCGCCGAAATAATAGAACGCAAAACTAAGTTCAAAAAAGACATCGAACCTAAAAGAAAAGAGGAAAATGTTTATGAATTAAAACCGAAAGACGATTCGGCGGGACCGAGCGGAATAGAAAAGCGGTCTGTGTCTCCATTCTCGGAACTTTCGAGAAGGGATGAAGGCGATGGCAGGAGTATTGCGGATTCTCATTCATCTTACAAAGCGCTAGTTTTAAACCCCAGAACGCCATATTTGCCCGAGGAAGGGGAATCGGGGATGAGTGCAGCTAATGAAGGGGGTAAAACCCACCCGAGAGTGAGACGACCCCCTGTACCCCGAGGCAGACCCACATATACAACGCTTGACTTTCCACCGAATAAGTTATAATGCAGTCATTACGAAATCGTAAAAATTAATTGATTTCAATTTAAGTATATAGAGATGAATTTTAATTAGGCGGCTATGATTTTATAAGTTACTTGTAAAATTTATTTGTAAAAATAATATTTAAGAACAATATGATTTTGATAATATTTTAGATAGGTAAGTATTCTTTATTGATTAATTATTCATTATTTTACTCAATTAAGTTTTATTAGATTTAAATTTTAAAATAATCTTGTCGATGATTATTAATTAGGTATTTATTTTCAATTTGTTTCTCTTTACATATAAATTACATTGTCCTGTGCACAACAAATATAGTGATAGGTACAGATTATTTTATTTCTTGCCATTGATTTTTTGTAAAAATATGTTTAAGTGAAATACAATACTCGCACAAATCAATATAAAGTATCTTATTTTACTTCCCAGACCAGTAAATTTACTTTCAAGTGTAGGTAGGTAGGTATATTACGTAAGAAAATTCCTTAAGTTCCGATGACCTTGCTTATATAATAACTAGTAGGGCGCGTGGGTGCGCGGTCCGCAAGCGGACCGCGAGGTTTCGCTTTCGGGTATTTTGGTTTGAGCAGCCTCCACCATCTCTCCCATATTCCTAATCCTCGATCATTATCACTCTCCATATTTTTTCTTCGAATCATTCTGCTCATCAAGTAGAACTTAAGGTCTTAATCATCTTTTGGCAAAACCCACTCTTCCATCTTTTATACTTGGTGAGATAGACACCGATGTTTGTATGGCCGCCATCTTGAATCCGCCATTTTGGACTTTTTTTCAGCTCACTGCCAATTGGATGATGTTTCGAGTAATTTTTATTTGAGCACCTCCTACCTATCTTCAATACCCTGCCCGGGCTCCTCAACCAACTTCCAAACCCTCAATCATCATGTCTTCCCATATTTTTCTTTGAGAGTTCTCCAAAAAACCGCATTAAAGCCTTGCATAGTTCACAACTTGTAGTCTCTTCAATATTTGCTATACATTTTCTATGGAAAAATAAATTCCGCCATTTTGAATTTTTTTTCAATTCATCAAGTAAACCTTTGGATCCTCATCATCTTTTGCGAAGAAACCACTCTTCCATCTTTTATACCCTCGGAGATGGAGACCGACAAAATTTGTATGGCGGCCATCTTTTTTTCGCCATTTTGAATTTTTTTTCAGCTGACTGCCAATTGGATGACGTTTCGAGTGACATTTGTTCGAGCACCCCCCACCTATCTTCAATACCTTAAGCGTGCTGCTCACCTGTCTCCGAAATCCTCAATCATCAGCTCTCTCCATATTTTTGTTCCGAATGAATTTTTGTCCTCTATACGAAACCATTAGTGAAAAAAAAATTTTTCATACAAAATTTTACAGGAGGGGTGATCAATCAGTGAGTCAGTCAATGAATCAGCACGAGCAGCTATATATATATTAAAACTAGTATGGCGCGTGGGTGCGCGGCCCGCAAGCGGACCGCGAGGTTTTGTTTTCAGGTATTTTTTGTTTGAGCAGCCTCCACCTACATATCTTCCCCCATATTCCTAACCCTCGATCATTATCACTCTCCATATTTTTTTCTCCGAATAATTAAAAAAGATTTTGAAAAGGAACTGTATCAAAGTCTTGCATAGTTCCCAACTTACATTCTCTTCAATATTCGCCATATATTTTGTATGGAAAAATAAATTCCGCCATCTTGTTTTTTTCTGTTCATCAAGTAGACTTTTAGGTCTTGATTATCTTTTTCCCAGAAACCACTCTTCCATCTTTTATGCTTGGTGAGATAGACTCTGACGAAATTTGTATAGCCGCCATCTTGAATCCGCCATTTTGTTTTTTTTTTCAGCTCAGTGCCAATTGGATGAGGTTTTGAGTAATTTTTGTTTGAGCACCTCCCATCTATCTCCGATACCATGCCCGGGCTCCTCATCCATCTTCCAAACCCTCAATCATCATGTCTTTCCATATTTTTCTTTGAGAGTTCTCCAAAGAATCGCATCAAAGCCTTGCATAGTTTACAACTTGTAGTCTCTTCAATATTCGCCATACATTTTCTATGGAAAAATAAATTCCGCCATTTTGATTCTTTTTTCAATTCCTCAAGTAGACCTTTGGATCCTCATCATCTTTTGCGAAGAAACCACTCTTCCATCTTTTATACCCTCCGAGATGGAGACCGATGAAATTTGTATGGCGGCCATCTTTTTTTCGCCATTTTGAATTTTTTTTCAGCTAACTGCCAATTGGATGACGTTTCGAGTGACATTTGTTCGAGCACCCCCCACCTATCTTCAATACCTTAAGCGTGCTGCTCACCTGTCTCCGAAATCCTCAATCATCAGCTCTCTCCATATTTTTGTTCCGAATGAATTTTTGTCCTCTATACGAAACCATTAGTGAAAAAAAAATTTTTCATACAAAATTTTACAGGAGGGGTGATCAATCAGTGAGTCAGTCAATGAATCAGCACGAGCAGCTATATATATATTAATATGTGTCATGTTGAAATAACTAAAACTTGAGAGCCTTCAAAAGTCTTTTATTTTTAGTAAGAAAAAAACCCCTTTTAGGTACACATATGTATACCTAGTTAAAACTACAGTTAAATTCAAATTACATTTTGAATAGGTAATTTACGAGTTTGTTTGTATCCTTATTTACCCGACTGGGTATATGTGTTTCACCTGTGTGTATGTATGTCCATTCCTATGTCCGCTTGTAACTAATCAAAACTAATCAACGGCTCAACGGATTTTGATAAATGGTACGTCATTAGATTTGTCTTGATGACGCGAGTGACACTGGGTACCTAAATTTAAAAAAAAATCAAAATGGCGGACTTTATGCGCTTTAATATGCGAGCTGAAATTTTTTTTTTCTTCAAGACCCTCGAGTGGGGTATCAAAATAAAGGGCTTTAAAAGGCGATTACGAAAATGTATACAATGTATGTGATTTAAATCAGTTTGGAGTGACAAATGATGAAAAACAAAATAAATAACAACTACACTGTAAGTGGTACGGTGGTAGTTTATTAATTTTTTAGTTCGTTTTTTAGCATGGCAGTCGGGTTTTTTAATTTCTAAATTATAGCTTATTACCTACTTACCACATAGGTCTCTGACAAGCTTTCCGGAGCCATTTCGAGTACGAACTTCAATTGGGCGCACTCTTTTTTTTGCCTCCGAGAGTATCTACTTATATCTTGAATCTGAATTGAGGAGAGGTACGGGTCAAAGGAAAGCACAACACTTTTACTACATTCTTTATTGTATAATATTGTAATCAAATTGTAATTAATATAATAGGAAAGATCGAGACACCAGTCACTATGTACGGAAGAGTGGAATCAATGTTAGTTTTTTATGAGATATGTGCAAAAGAATTAAATATTAACATTATGACGTATACATCTATACTAAGTTATCTTATTTTACTCAAAGTAAAGACTCATTGACTCTTGAAAAGAAGCGATCGCTCAGGCGGAACCTGGATATAATGTAAGTAGTTTATGATACAAAATTTGTAAAGATTTTCGTCTAATTTTTACCATTTTCAAGTAATTATGAAAGAACACATTTGTCATTTTTTTTTTCAACCCTTGCTGGGAGTTGCAGACCCGAAAACCTTTACACATTGTTTTTGTATCATTAAAACTACATTATATCAAAAATGCAAAGCTGAGTCACACGAGTAGATAAGTACAGAGAGAAAGCTTCATACAAACGGCCCGCTGTAGGTACACTCACACAAACACACTCACCAACGGTTCACGGACGCCCGCTCGGTCCCCCAACCGGTACAGTTGGGTGACAAACGTGAGCATATGTGTGTGTACCTACAGCGGGCCGCTTGTAGAAGCTTTCCCTCTGTACTTATCTACTCGTGTGGCTGAGTTCTAAATTTTGATTTCAGATATTATTTTTCTGAACTATTAAATATATAGACAGCAGGCCAATAAATAAAGAACAGGAACAATTGAAAGTTTGCAAAAAACAATAGCTTATACCTACTCTCAAAATATGCATCAGTAAGTATCCGGTATACTTATACATACCGAGTGGTTTGAGTTCCGTTTGATTAAAAGCCAATGACAAATCCATTAGCCACTTAGCTCCACGGTTTCTGAGAGTAAAGTGACTGTAGGTAGGTACATTATGCACCATAAAAAATATCAACAAGTTCAATGCACGTCCGCATTTTACACTAATTAGGTACCTAATCGAATTTTAAGGTTCCGTAGTATAAAACAAGGAACACTTATAGTTTTGTCCAGTCCGTCTCTCTCTACATCTCTCTGCCGCCTTCTCAGGGTCGTTCAATTTGAATAATATACAGTTGGAGCCCTACTCCAGCTGTTTACGTCCCTAGAGTCCCTTCAACACGGACCGATCAGGGTGATGGTTTAGCCACCCCGCCGTCCTTGTCTCCGGGCAGGATCGGCTCGCTCTCGGAGCCGCTTAGCAACCTCTTTTTTAACCCCCGACGCAAAAACGACGGGGTGTTATAAGTTTGACGTGTCTGTGTGTGTGTGTGCGTGTGTGTGTGTGTGTGTCTGTCTGTTCCCCTGTGGCGCTCAAGCGGGTGGACCGATTTGAATGCGGTTTTTTTGTCTGAAAGGAGAATTAGTCAAGAGTGTTGTTAGCTATGTTTGATGAAAATCGGTCTAAGATGGCCGCCGCTACAAAATGGTGGATTACATATTTTTTCACAACTCCCTTAATATGGGTATCAAATGAAAGTGCTTGACTAGTAGAATAGCACTATTGCAAATTCAAGATGGCCGCCACCACAAAAAGGCGAATGTCGGGGGTTTTTTAAATTTTTAATTTATACTTGTTAACCATAACTGTCTCGCAAAAGGAGGCCATTGCCCTCCATGCTCCGTCCTCTGCCAGCATTGCCGCTATCACAGCCGGTAGAGACAGGTCATTCCCCACGTGGCGATGCGGCGTTCGGAGTCCCAAGCAGGGCACTCGTCCAGCGTGTGTTGTGCGGTGTCACAGAATATATGTATAATAGTACTACGTACAGAAGTTTCACTCCTTTGATGTTGACTACTTGCCGACGCTTTAATAGCCTACACAATTTTTTATTAAATAGGTAAATTACGCACGCAAGCTAAATTAGACTTAATCGCTCGGCGCGTGGGTCCGTATTGCTTTGGATCTTTTCGCCTTCCTACGTCACAGACGACTTTGCGTGATTGCTTAGGGCTGGCGGTGTCCCGTCCGCACCGCAGTAGTGACAGCGTGTAGGTACCTAGTCAAATATATTATCTTGTAATCTAAAAAATCAGCCAAGTGCGAGTCTGGCCTCGCTCTTTCAGGGTTCCGTACATAATTATGAACAATATAATATTTTGGGTCTAAGAAATATTTAATTTCCGAGCTAGACATCGCAACAAACCGTGAAAGAAAAACCCAAAAAAATGTTCGTTTATTTTGGTCACAGCTTATAAACTATTTAATAAGTCGTTGTTTTCGGTATTTGTTGTTTAAATAGAGCATATAGTACATAATATACTGAAATATCATATTCCCAACTAGTTTAGTTTTTGAGATAGCCCCCGTCACAAAAATGGTCTAAAACTGACAACGTTGATGGTCTCCCATTCCCTTATTTTTTGAGATAAAAATTAAAAAAATATATATTTGTACTCTACTTAATGAGCTCTAAACAATGATACCCCACAAGCTAGGGTAAAGAAAAAATTTTTTTTTCCGGCTCCTTTTTCATGTATGGGAGCCCCCCTTAAAAATAATTTAATTCAATTTCTAATTCAATATTTGATTTTGGGTTAATGTTTTACACTAAATACCAAAATTTCAGGTTTGTAACTCATTTCGTCTGCGAGCTAGAGACCTGTGACCGGCGGACAGACGGACAGACAGCCGAGTGACATTAATAGGGCTCCGTTTTTTACCCTTCGGGTACGGAACCCTAAAAACCATAGCGAAAGTGTGAGAAAAAAGGCTCCATCCATACTCCATGTTACATTGGAAAAGAGCTAAAGTTATAAAATAGTAAAAGAAGGCCTGTTACAGTTTTAATGTAACCTACTAAATCCACACAAAGAAAAGATAGGGTAGGTATCATTGTCATGCTACCCAAATGTGACCGGATCACCTTCCGCATTTAGTTTAGGTCGATTTCTCTAGTACATAGGTACAACTTATAGGTTATAAGTACGGTAGGTACATGCTTGTGGCACACCAAGATTTGAATTGAATAGATCGATTTTTCTTACGCCGCCCTTGTGTAGTCTCTTTAAAGAAGGCAATCCTACAGATAGTTGTGTTCAAATGCCAAGGAATACCGGTGCATGGTAGCTACGACTAGATTCAGAACAAGGTTCTTCAACCCTAATGTGCAGAAGTTGTTTTTGTTTAAAAGACCTATAAAAAACCGGCCAAGTGCGTGGCGGGCCACGCGCAGTGTAGGGTTCCGTAGTCACAATCCTCGAAAAACAGATATAACTCCTTAACCTGTGAACCCTACTTAGCCGTGATAGTTTTCCTTTAAAATTGATTATATACCCTACTGCTGTGAATTTTTTCAAGTTCCTATGTATGTACTGCCATTTGGCTGATAGAGGGGGGGGGACACTTGACTAATAATTTGCACTTTAAAACATCATATTTTACAAACGGATCTAGAAATCGAAAAATGATGTTCCCACACCCACAGTATTTTTAAAAGACCTATTCAACGATACCCCACACTAAGGGGGAGACGAGAAAAAAAATATTCATCCCCACTTTACATGTAGGGGAGCTACCCTAAAAATAAATATTTATCAAAATTTTATTTCACCACTTTGTCGGCGTGATTAATATTTATACTCATGCCAAATTACGGATTTCTAGCACTAATAGTCTCTGAGATTAACCGAGGACGGACGGACAGACGGACAGACGGACAGACGGACGGACATGGCGAAACTATAAGGGTTCCTTGTTTACTACGGAACACTAAAAAGCGTCGTTTTAACTTTTCTATTTTATCACACGACCAAGTAGGTTGTTACTTG
The DNA here is from genome assembly GCA_920104075.1 of Melanargia galathea. Taxonomy (NCBI): domain Eukaryota; kingdom Metazoa; phylum Arthropoda; class Insecta; order Lepidoptera; family Nymphalidae; genus Melanargia; species Melanargia galathea. Next base: position 20,470,245 of record OV049857.1, on the reverse strand, counting down.
TGACAGTTGATACTAGTTTGATACAATATATTCCATACTAATACTTATACTTATTATAAATCTATACTAATAAATAAAATTGAAGTGTCTGTCTGTAATATCGAAATAACTACCTCATATTAAGCTCATATGGTTATTTGAACGATACTATAACCGAATCACACGTTTTTAAAATTTTTGTCTGTCTGTCTGTCTGTCTGTCTGTCTGTCTGTCTGTCTGTCTGTCTGTCTGTCTGTTTGAACGGGCTAATCTTTGGAACGGCTGAACCGATTTTGACGGGACTTTCACATACAAGTAGAGAATTAACCAGGGAGTAACATAGGCTACTTTTTTAACCGACTTTCAAAAAAGGAGGAGTTGTGTTTTTCTACCTATTTACACCGATATCTCCGAGATTTCTGAACCGATTTGCGTAATTTTTTTTTTAATCGATAGAGAAACATTGCGACACTGTCCTACAAAAAATTTGGATTCCAACTCCTCAATCCTGATGCTGTAGGGGATCTGATCCCCAACACTAATGGGATTTAGGCACTGTCGGTTATTTAAATTGATATTGGGGATACTAATTAAAGACTTTATCGTTGAATGACCTCGAGTAGGTACATGTCCAACTCCTCAACCCTGATGCTGTAAGGCATTCCGAAATCGTAAGGATCCCACGGAATTTTTCCGTTTTGTGGACTGGTTACTACTTACTACAGATAGGCTACTTTTTGTTTTGGAAAATCAAAGTTCCCACGAGATTTTTACAAACCACACGGGCGAAGCCGTGGGCATCATCTAGTTCGTAAATAAATCTGTCTGTCTGTATATCTGTTACCTACCTTTTCAGGGCTCAACCGCTGAACGGATCTTGACGTTTGGCACAGAGATAGTAATTAACATCCTGAGATGTTTTTTATGCCAGAATATCAAAGAGTTCTCACGGCATTTTTAAAATCCTTGACCCACGCGAATGAATTTACCTACCTACTAGATAACAATAACTTGCTCAATCGAATAAACAAATCATTTCTTTTTCTACATGGGTAGGTATATTTACCTGATATAAATAGATTTTTTTATATGAAAGTAGGGGTTATTTAGGAGGGGCTATGGAAATTGAGTCATTTAGCGGTCTATTACTAAAGGTATAATTATAATAAAACTATGTTAATAATAGATGAATATGTAAATGTTTAGATTACTTACCTATGCGTATGACGCTTGGCGATTGTCGAACTACGAAATTCCTTCCAATTGAGAAACTTGAGGTAACGAGCGGAACGGCAAATAAAACAGAATAATACTTAATTTGTACTTAATTTAAGCTAAGTAGGTAGGTAGTTAACATTGAATAATTTATGGGGGTGTTAAATAGACAGAGTAAGTAAGGTGTGGAATTTCATTAACGTCAAATAAATGAATGTTCTCATCTCCGAATTTTGGCAACAGCAATCAATCTCGATGGATTCGAGCCAACTACGATATTTTAGTGCACAAGTGTGTGTGAAAAGCAAGCACTCTATTCCGTCACTCTTATACCTACCTACATAGTTCGATTCGAAGGCGTCAAGCGTCTCGTAAACACAAAACCGACGAATTTATGAATGAAAATGTAACAACTAAAACTTTCCAACTCTGCTGCTATCTGCTACTGTTTATCTTGGCAGAAAAACCACATAATAATATATAGGTATAAATTTTGTCCCACCCTGGACTCGAACCCGGGACCTCATGATTCCATGCATATTCCATGCTTGCACCTAAAATAATTAATCGCTACTTCTATACTTTTTTTTAATAAATAAAATTGAAGTGTCTGTCTGTAATTTCGAAATAACTACCTCATAAGCTCATATGGTTATTTGAACGGTACCATAACCGAATCACACGTTTTTAAAATTTTTGTCTGTCTATCTGTCTGTTTGAACGGGCTAATCTTCGGAACGGCTGAACCGATTTTGACGGGACTTTCACATACAAGTAGAGAATTAACCAGGGAGTAACATAGGCTGCTTTTTTAACCGACTTTCAAAAAAGAGGAGTTGTGTTTTTCTACCTATGTACACTGATATCTCCGAGATTTCTGAACCGATTTGCGTAATTTTTTTTAATCGATAGAGAAACATTGCGACACTGTCCTACAAAAAATTTGGATTCCAACTCTTCAATCCTGATGCTGTAGGGGACCTAATCCCCATAACTAATGGGATTTAGGAACTGTCGGTTATTTAAATTGATATTAAATTAACTTTTTTAACCGACTTTCAAAAAAGGAGGAGTTGTGTTTTTCTACCTATGTACACCGATATCTCCGAGATTTCTGAACCGATTTGCGTAATTTTTTTTTAATCGATAGAGAAATATTGCGACCCTGTTCTATAAAAAATTTGGATTCCAACTCCTCAATCCTGATGCTGTAGGGGACCTAATCCCCAAAACTAATGGGTTTCAGAAACTTTCGGTTATTTAAATTGATATTGGGGGTACCAATTAAAGACTTTATTGTTGAATGACCTCGAGTAGGTACATGTCCAACTCCTCAACCCTGATGCTGTAAGGAATTGCATTCCGAAATCGTAAGGATCCCACGGAATTTTTCCGTTTTGTGGACGGGTTACTACTTACTACAGATAGGCTACTTTTTGTTCGGGAAAATCGAAGTTCCCACGAGATTTTTACAAACCTAAATACACACGGGCGAAGCCGTGGGCATCATCTAATAGTAAATAAAGTGCATAATTGCCTAATGAAGTATCTACCTAGGTACTCACTCTTTACTATTTGTTAATCTATACCTACTTACGTAAGTATTTAAGTACATTTTTTGTCTACTACCCTACCTATATACTTAAACTTAATTTTTGATAGAATCTTCCAAATCGATATTTGAATGGGACCGCTTTCATAGTAGGTACGTAGTTACCTACCTAGTAACTGCTTTTGAATGTTGTTACGTTTAGAGCTATAAGTAAGTAATACTTATTTTGTTTGTTTTTGTGGCCAAGAACTACTTAACTGCACTATTTTTCTATTTGCAATTCACAATGTTTCTTTCTTTCAAAAGCTTTAACAGTTGACAACAACAATTGTATCTGCAATCCAGATGCTATTGACCTTTGCCTAGATAATGATCACATTTTATCGTTTCAATTGCAATCTTCGCGGTCATATTGGATTGAATTTTATGTAATGGATTGAATGATTGGAAGTGTGATCATCCAAAATTGCATGTAGTTAGGTACCTACCTATTTAGGATTTGGTCAGGCTGTACCTAGATAATGAATGGTCGAGTATATGATCCCGATGATCACGATCTGGGCACTTAGGTAAAGTTATCTAAGATAAAGACTTGCACGGATCATTTCATAAGGTCTTGAATGCACAAAAGTCATGTTTTAGGTTTCTTGCTAAGCACCACAGGCGCAGCGTCCCTGATTGGTTCGCTGACATATGACGTCATTCTCTAGGTACCTATAGGTACTTACTTATTTGTTTAATTGCACTAGTGTTGGAAGCGTCGGGGGAGATTTATTTTATAAGTAGGTACTATTGTTATGTGTGGCATAGCACTTTAATAAACGGTTTTTAGGGTTCCGTAGTAAACAAGGAAGTATTGCATAGCATTATCATACTTTTTCATACTTTTTACTATAGTTCAAGAGGTTGGCCGCAAGCGCAACGAGCGCACTGTTAACACCTACTAGGTTGACCCTAATGTGCTTTGAAACTATGAGAGCCGCCTTGGAATTAAGCTCCAGGCCACTTACCATTATGAGATGATGAAGAGTAGGTAGTGTTTGTCGATTGATTCTTGTTGGTAACCGATTTCTTTCAGACATTGGACGCCTTTCGACGGGGACTGTAATGACTGATTTTCTTCCAACTCGCAGTGCACACGTATTTACTAATTTGTCTGCCATACTATGCTTGCGCCAATTCACTTGTATAATATGTTCTATCTTTAGTCTCTGACAATAATCGGATTAGGATGGCGAGAGTTTGTCAAATTTACTCCGATTTTTGTCGAACCGTTTTATTTTTGTGGTGCACATTGTCTTACTTTATAATACTTAAGCAATAAAAGAACACCTAATAAATGTTCTACTTTTGCGCCGAATTTTGTCGAACTGACAATTATCGGTAGTCTGCTATACCCACGCTATACCTAAGTGTAACAGGCTAGTCGTAAGTATTATCTATTAGCATCGTCCATAATTGATCAGATACTAAAATAGGATCAGTCAGGCTTTGAGCGGTAAATCTTTACAATTACCGTAATATTGTGCTTAGCTGGGAATAACGTAGGCGCTACTTGTGTCATAAACTAGTCCAGCCGAAAAGCCGGCGGCATAGGTGACTGGCAAAATGCTGTTTGTGTAAATTAACCTATAAAGATATAATTGTATACTTTTCAGAGATAATTTCTAAATTATTGACTATGATTGGTACCAATTATTTTAATTGATTAACAGGTGCCCGTAATTTTGACCGCCACAAAGAACGATGTGGCGAACGCTACAAGATTACGAAATTGTTCAATATTACCTAACTACAATTTATATAGCGAGGTAGGTATGTAGGTGAACCTACGTCTTGTTCTTTTTCAAAATTGCCCCGGTCGATACGCACGTACAATTTCATCCTTAATTCTCTAGCTCTACTTTGAGCATATACCTATTTCCAAAATAAGCTTCTTTCTATTTTCATCGATGAATTTGTAACCAAACCAAACTTATAATAACGAGAACATGCAATTAAAAATTAAAAAACCCCCGACTTTCGCCATTTTGTGGTGGCAGCCATCTTGGATTTACATAGTGCTATTTTACTAGTCGAGCCCTTTCATTTGATACCCATATTGAGGGAGTTGTGAAAAAAGAGTTTGTTAGTGGCGGCGGCCATCTTGGACCAATTTTCATCAAACATAGCTAAGAACATTTCCGACTAATTCATCTTTCAAACAAAGAAAACCGCATTCAAATCGGTTCACCCGTATGAGCGCACACAGACACGTCAAAATTATAACACCCTGTCGTTTTTGCGTCGGGGGTTAAATGATAACTATTTAAAATTTTATCACGGTAATTAATTCCCACGGTTTTTCCTTCTTTTCGAAAACTTACCATTATAACACGGTTAAGTAATCACTAGGGGTATCGCTCACAGGACCTAGAGTCGAAACGGCGCGGACGATCTACAGAGGCGTCTCCACTAGTACTTACCTAGTAACAATTAATGAAAAATACTGCAGTCAATGTCAGGAGTTACGACAGCACGGGTGAGTGAGGTGTAACCGAAGCAGCTTTGAGGCGGAGCTTACGTACGATATTTTTTTAACTAATATTGACGAAAGAACAACAATGCAAAACAATAACAAAACGTAGTCACGGCACAGGTCACGGCTTATCTCGCCAACTCTCGGTAGAGTTCCTTGCTTCTTCCTTTGAAGAATTCTTTACTCGCCAACGTCATGACCTGCTGGTCTCTTGTCTAAAAGCTGCATCAATAATAATTATTGCCTAAATTTATGGTATACCTACCTACTGCAACAATGCATTTAAGCCAATAGCGAGAGAGTGTCACCCATCAGAGCTGAGAATATAGTCACACTGTACCTAGCCAATTGTCATTTTTAGGTGTTCTATTATCTTAACCTTCCAATCATAACCTTTATTTTACAAAAGTGTGAACACCCATGATTTGATACCGACTCGACGCCGCCGCGCCGCCGCCGGCCGCCGTCATCTCCTCTCCTCGCCGCCTCAACTTTGTATTGAGCGATATACCTACTTACTTTAGATCTCATTTTCACAGAATCATGATTACTAAAAACAACGTTACGTGCATTTCGTTAACGATTTTATAAGTTATTCAAAAGGGCAATCTTATTTTACACGAAAGAACATAGTAGGTAGGTACCTAGATATGAAAGTAACCTACTTAGAAGTGTGAAACTGTTTGCATGCATTTAAATATACATATCTAACACAGTGAGTATTGTTTGGACACGACTGTCTGAATTGTTATCAGAAACGTGGTTGACATAGACATAGATTCACGTTTATGATTGACAATCTCAAAAGTTTGTCGAACGTTCTCTTTCTTCTTTAAATCCTCGTAAGATCAGTAAAAAGTTAAATGCGGAAACAAATCAATCTTTTACGGAAATAGGACTCATCGCGTCAACATCAAAACAGATAGCTTTTTAAACGTTTAAAAAAGTTCGAAGATCAGCTGTTACGCTTGTGAGTCTGTTTATTTAAATAGCGAAAGTGTCGTTTTTGTAAACAACATTTCTTTCAAATGCTTTGCTGCGGACTCACAGTTTCAGTTGATTGATTCGACATTTTTTGAATTTACGAGTACACAAATAGAAACTAAGTAATTAGGTAGGTATAGGTACATATACTTTTTAGTTTTTGCCCTGCGGAGCTAAAGTAGCTACTATTACGGAGAAAGTAACAACTATTAGCCATAGTGATAATTGCCAGGCTTTCAATAATTACTACATTAAACCCACCCAAATTAAGTAAGCGGGTATTTATTTCAAGAACTGATAAAAATAATTTTATGACAACTTCTTGTGTCAATTCTGAATTACTTAAGGAAGTTACTCATAATATGAATTTCTCGTTTGCTATAAATACTTAAGTAAGGTGTCTATAAAGTTTATAATTTGTTACTACGGAATGAGGAAATATTGCCTAGTAATGCAGAAATATGAGCAATGCGTGATATACCCACTGTCAATATGTCCAATGAATTTGGGCTTGCCTGTGCATACAAATGTTGCGATGGTGTCACAATGCAAATGCTTAAATGTACTGCCAATTAACGTAAGTAACAAGCTATAAGATAGCGTTGAGCGTTTTCTTTTTTTTTTTTTAAAGAGCAACCGCCAAGTTCCTTTCTGATTCTTTTCGGTCGGAACGGCATTCCAAACTAGTGGTAACTAGATTCATTTGATTCACTCGATTTTGAAGCACTTGTAAAAGTTTATTTGAATAAAAACTTTTCTATTCTATTGTAAGTAAGTATTCTATTCTATTCTTGCATCGTATTCCTCATTGCTCAGGATCGTAAAGGGTTTTTCTCGGTGTTCCCACCGACCTAGCCCACCGTGCGCTCGTGACCGCAGGGGACTTCGTGTCATAAATAAAACCACCAGTCTAGCATTAAAACAGATAGACAGGTTTATTGTGAGCTTGTGAGTTGTGAGTTGCAGTCCAATAGGCTCCCAAAAACTCCACTGAGTGATTTTTCACTAAGGTTCAAATGTCAGTGATAATAACCGAGACCGAAGACAACGTGCTCTCCGGAGCACGGAAGCAAGATAAAGGTCTTTTGACACCTAAAGTCGGTCATACATACTCATACCCCAACTCGGATCCAGGCAAATCGACTGATGTTTGCGCGTTCACAGAAAGGCCACATCTGGGCCTAAGAAAATCCCCACGGGATATTAATAGACTTAAGAAGCTAAATATCAGAAATCCTAAAGATCAGAAATGATGAAATACTCTTTAAATGAAAATCAGACAACTTATCAGTGGGTTAGTGTTTTTACAAGCACACAAGCCAGCACTCGCCGCGCCCTTGAATACAGGGCCCTTTATACCTAAAGGAGTACAACTACAATGCCAACGAGAACGTGGCCGCTCAATATGCTATTTACAATTATCCAATAAATCGATACCGGTTCGGAATTGCGATGGGATGTTTAATTCATTCGCCAAACATTCAATGTTTCATTTTATCGATCGACTGGTGTATATGGAAAATTATAAATACTTTAATTTAAATGCTTCGGAGAGCTTCTGCTGTTCACTATCGACATTTAAAGCTCTTTAAGGGTAGTATTAAATGGTAGAGAGTAATGGGGTGCACCTTGTGTGTTACCACAATTTGTGAATCAGAGAAATTATACCAGTTATAATATGGCCAGGAAAATGCGAGAAGTATCCGTGAACAGAATTCCACTGCAATGTGATGTACTTATTTAAAAGAAAAACAAGTTAAGTTAGAGACGCACCATATATATGATATACCTACATATTTTGTGTGGACTAAATACCGAAATGAACTTCCACTTCTCGGGAAGTCAATATCTACTACCACCACCAGCACTATAGCCATTAAACATCCCACTGCTGGGCACAGGCCTCCTCTCTTATAGGAGAGAGTGATTTAGAGCTTAGACCCGTCACGCTGCGCTTCTCCAATTGCGCGTTGGCGGGCTTTAACGACTAATGTCTCACTAACCGCGACCGACGCTTAACGTGCTCTCCGAGGCACGCGGTGAAGCACCGCCAACTACCAACTCCGGACTGACACTGAGAATTTATTGACAAGAACCGAATACCTAACAATTATTATTGACTGACCCGGGAATCGAACCAGGGACCTGGTGATCTGCAGTCGGATATGCAAACCACAACTTCACAAGACCAACGAGGCAGTCAGTCAGTAGCAGACTAGCTTAAAGTTGCAGAAATAGAATTGCTACGAGGTATTTTGCAGACTTGGTAAGTACACTCGCACCGCACTCAAATCAATTTCACAGTGCAGACTTTCCAGAACATTGCTATATAGTATACACTACTTAAGGTAGGTATCTCAAACAGATAGGGCACTGAAACACACTTAACAGATGAAGTGCTCTATTCTCCGAGTGCACAGTAAAAACGCTGACGCAGCGTCGAATACAAGCATTTCCGGAATAACGATGAAGGTCGGAATCCAGTATAGCTTTTTAAAACTTAGTCACTTATCGTGACTCTATGTAAGTAGTTTTGGGAATTTGGTTTTGTAGACTTGATTCTTGAAGGAGGCGGGTACCTAATTTTGTCGTGTATGCTCTATTACAGTTTCTGAGAAATTTCGACTGCTTTGTAAAATAACGTTCCTGTATAATAAACGAATTGTTTCGGTAAATGTTAAACGTGGTTGTAGGTATAACCATTATATCTAAACTTTACTTTATATTACTAGCTTTCTTATTTATATTACTAGCTTTCTTATTTATATTACTAGCTGATGCCCCCGACTTCGTCTGCGTGAATTTAGGTTTTTTGAAACCCGTAGATATGGGAAGTACATAGGTACGGGATTTTTCGGGATAACATATTTCATCAAGATCCGTTCAGTACTTTACCTGTGAAAAGATAGCAGACAGAGCTACTCTCGCTTACTTATATCTACCTAATAATTTTGGATTATTATCTTTAATAATGACGGACTCCCATACAAAATTTTATCCCCTATTTTACCCCTTTAGAACATTTTTTCGCAACAAAGCCTAGCCTGCGTCCTTTTGCAAGGTCTAATCTATATCTGCACCAAATTTCATCAAAATCGGTACAGCGGTTTAGGCGTGAAAGCGCAGATAGACACGAGTTACTTTCATATTTATAATATTAGTATGTTTTACCCATTACTTAGTCCATTCCTGTAACAGCAATCACGGGTACATGCAGTATGAATGAATGGGTTTTAGCTAATTTCTTATTAACAGAACTTTTTCACAATTAGGTTCTTGATTTTGTTAATAAGCCTTCTGCTGCGATTTGGAACCGATTATAGCGAGTTCGAGACTCTCTATCTATTATATTGCAGAATTAAATCTACCTACTTAACACTAATTAAGATGAGGATAGGTATAAGATATATTTACATAAAGAGACATTTAAAAAGTTCACAAAGTGTTACAGCAGCTTACGTAGTAGATAATATATGTATAATAATAATTATACGTTCTTACGGAGAATTAAATATTTTATCGACAATTTTAATCTAAAGGCTTTCGTAGACTTCCGTTTCCACTCTCGATGCGCGAACCATTAATTTTGGCCGCACTTGACCGATTTATTTGAAAATGTCCTAACCTTTACAATTGAACACGCGTAACAATCTGTAACAACCAATATTGAAAACTATTTTTTCCCGTTGTTTCACCCGCGTGGAATTCAAATCAAGCTAAGCGAACCTATCTCGAGTTTTTATGGATCGATTTTGATCTAACTCTTAGTGTATATGAGTCTGACTATAGTAATGATTCCTGCGAGTCAAAGTTACGTTTCAATAGATCACTTTCTTTTTAACCCCCGACGCAAAAACGACGGGGTGTTATAAGTTTGACGTGTCTGTGTGTGTGTGTGTGTGTGTGTGTGTGTGTGTGTGTGTGTGTGTGTGTGTGTGTGTGTGTGTGTGTGTGTGTGTGTGTGTGTCTGTCTGTTCCCCTGTGGCGCTCAAACGGGTGGACCGATTTGAATGCGGTTTTTTTTGTTTGAAAGGTGAATTAGTCGAGAGTGTTCTTAGCTATGTTTGATGAAAATCGGTCCAAGATGGCCGCCGCTACAAAATGGCGGATGATATATTTTTTCACAACTCCCTTGATATGGGTATCAAATGAAAGGGCTTGACTAGTAGAATAGCACTATTGCAAATTCAAGATGGCCGTCGCCACTAAATGGCGAATGTCGGGGGTTTTTTTAAATTTTCAATTTACACTTGTTAATGTGTTAAGCTGATACAAATGAATAAACCGACTTAATATTAGAATTTTACAACAGTAGATAACTGAATATTTTACTGATCCATTTTACAGCCAGTCAATTAATAGATATGTCAAGTTGCATGATAGCCACACCAGCATAGTTTTAAAACTGCATAAATACAGTCTAGTTCTACAAGGTTATTTAATTAAAAATTCCGTTCTCAATTTATAAAAATTCTAATAAATCAATCCTAATCAAATAAAGTATATAATATAGTAACGTATGTAACGAATAACTGCCAATTAAATAGAAATAAATTATTATATAAATAATCAAGTTGAACAAGTAATTGAATAACTTCTTGATAAATGTAATAGCGCTTTAGGCGCTGACGGCTGATCACGAATAAAGAGCTCAATACGACCTAATTGATGTTTTTATTTTCATAGACTGATTAAATATAATAATTAATAACTTATAAAAATCCATATTACTTAATATAATGAATGCAAAACTAACTCTACCTGTCTGTTAGCCCTTCACAGCTCTGCTACTGAACAAATCTTGACCATTACCTATTTGACACAAAAATAGACAGCTTGCATCTTGGAAACGGACACGAAATACTTTTAACCTAAGAATTCAAACCTAAATCCATCCAACCTCGTAGAATACGTGAAAATAAAGTACCTATCCAAGATCGAGATGTTCGATGGCCTATTCGGGCGGTAACTACATTTCATTGTATACATTAGGTACATACATTTTATTATAGAGGAGCTTGAAGTTCTTTTGACGCTGTGACAACTAGAGAGGAAAGGAGTTCAATCGATAGTCACCAATGTGCATCCAACATTGGACCCTAGGGAATTTTCCAAGTGTAGATAGTTTGCCTACACCTAACTATAAAACTACCTACACTTAACGATAAAAATAAAATTAAAAATTGGAAAGGGTAAAACTTTTTTTTGGGATAAAAAATACTTACGCTGGTCCCAGTTATTATTAGATACTACCTATAAAGACATATTAATTAACAACATTGTTAACAAGTACACAAGTATGTACCGAACACGATGCCCAATGATGGTAAATAGGCTGCAAGTATGAAGAAACAAATTGTTATGGTTATTATTGATAAATTATACACGATTTATAGGGCAATTAATTTAATTTTCCAAATATAGGCATCTTCGCAATACATTATGAGCGTAGAAAATAATTTAAGTCTACATTTTATGCTTTCCCGCTATACGCGTTAGGTACCTACTATTTGTGTAGGTTTTAGAACTTATCTACCCAAATGTAAACAGAGATCAGAGATGAGACCCAGAGGTTAGAGGTAAGAGAGATAGGTTGAGGTTTGTTAGAAAACAATGGATAGGCAGTAAACCTACCTCGGGTAGATGAGACAGCAGTTAAGTTAGAAGTGTATCATTTTAAATCAAACAATACTCGAATATGGGTAGTGGTACGTAAATATATACTTATAATAATTTATGATGTTTTATGTTTACAATCTATTTTAACATTAAGGACCATTTAAGGACACAATATCGAATCATTCATTACACTTCGATAACAAGGATGTGAAATATATAATTTCCTCTAAATGATTCGTTCCGGCCGTAAAAAACAGGATGTAACGAGTGTACACGTACAGTGACATTAAGTACCGACATATTATGTAGTATTTTAAAAACTCATTGAGTGTTAATGTATGTATGTAGGAGTAATAAACTTAATTTTGGCATTGTAATTTAAGGCTATGTAACTTGTGCCTATATGGAAAATTAAATGAGCTTTATTTCAACTACCTACGTCATTTCATTCAGTTATTTATAGGTGTACATTTAAATAAACCTGAAAGCTGTTTCTTGAAACAAAAATGATTCTACAGAACGTAACATAATGTTCATGATCTGTCACATAAACGTAACTTTTGAGTATGTGCTACCGTAAGTTTATAGTTTTTCCATGGATAGCTACTCCTATGAGCCTCCTCATAGGAGTACCAGTTACCTACAAATATTTTGTTGATCTATACTTAATCATTTGCCCTGTAGGTATTTTTTTTTTTTTTTTTTTTTTTTTTTATTAGTCCACAAAACTGACACATTGTTATTAAGATACTTAAACTATTATTACAAAAAATTTTTGTCAAACAATGTTGTCTTCTTGAAGTGGACATTACATGCGTAAAATATGAAATACAAGGTAATAAGTGTAAAAAGATGACTTAACTATAGCTTAATAGAACAATAAAGGAAAAATGAAATAAAAACGTAAAACATTAAAAAGTTAGTTTATGTGTGGTAAGCTTATTTTTAATGTTTGGTATGCTGTCACAGAAGATATCTACGACATCTCTATAACAATTTGCGAGGAACTGCATTCTCTGTGGACTGTGTTTACCAAGTTCGCTTCTGATTTGAGGTAAACTAAATGTCTTACGATTGTAAACAAATAGCAATTTAATGGTGGTTGTGCCCAATCCAATTTGATCTTTCTATTTTCTATGTTATGTTATTGTTATTTTTGATCGTATCAGAGATTAAGCCTTTTAATTTTTTGCCTCTCTATTTTGTGTTGAATTAATAAACAAAAAGTTAGTTGGTCCACAGATAAAATAAATATACTTAGGTTGCTTTCAAAAATTAGATAAGTATATTACTTATGTACCTATATTAGATACTTATCTACGTAGCTTCTAAAAACAAGATTTTTCAAGTAATTAACTTGTTGGGTCACGGGTGACGGGATATAGGCCCGTTCCTACTTGAGACATCTTGAGATAATATAATTCATCAAAACTGTGAGATGAATACATTAACCAATCTTAAACTGCAGTACATTTTCAAGACTTTTTGAAGAAATGACACATAAGTATAAGTCATCCAATCTGACTAAATTGCCGACAAAATACGCAACACCGGTGTAAAGTGAATCGAGATGTAGAAAGGTGTAGCACCGACTTCACCATCTCAAAGGACGATTTCATCGTTTTCGCTCTAATATACCTACCTACCAAGTTTCGTTCAACAAAAGAAAATAATTACAGTTCCTACGCCCTCACTCCGCCCAGCCGACTTTTTATACTTAGCTAATTAACTTACTATTTTTGTATGAGTTGTCACATTTCAGATTATTTAAGTAATCTTATTTACGTCACGCGGGAAGTGAACGTGAATTGATCCGGGTAAACATTGGTCACTGAGTTGTCAGTGTTCAGCTTTCAGTATCAACTTTTACTTTATCGGCAGCTGTGTAGTAGCGCGACTGTACCACACGAGTAGATAAGTACAGAGGGGAAGCTTCTACAAGCGGCCCGCTGTAGGTACACTCACACAAACACACTCACCAACGGTTCACAGACGACCGCTCGGTCCACCAAGGGGCCCGCTGTAGGTACACTCACACATATGCGCACGTTTGGCACTAACTGAACCGGTTGGTGGACCGAGCGGTCGTCCGTGAACCGTTGGTGAGTGTGTTTGTGTGAGTGTACCTACAGCGGGCCGCTTGTAGAAGCTTCCCCTCTGTACTTATCTACTCGTGCGACTGTACCCTGATTGCAACTTGAACTTGATTTGCAGGCTGTATTGGAATGTCAATCGCCTTCAAAAAGAGTCAAGTGTGAAAGGCGCGTGTCACTAGGCACGACGGCGACGCATGCGGTATCTAATAGTAAAATAAAACCAGTAGCAGACCACAAAAAATTGCTTGACAAAAAATAGGAATTCATGCAATTGTTTTTGTCCATAGACGACGAGACACTGTCAGTTTTACCCATATTCAAGAAACTTAAACTACCTATGACGTGTCTATAAAATATAAGCTTTTTGCTCATATTCTACTGCAGTCATTTTTGCGACTGATGTATAACTTACCGTCTAATGCGATGACTGATGTTTTCATCATTGGAGAATTATCTGCTCTATCAATAAATTAATCGCTTAGATTGATACAGAATCTGTCCTGTTATAGACCCCATCTTAGAACTTTTTTTCTAGTCTTACACATGAATAAGAAACAATATGACTACTTATATTAGACTGCCTAATAATTTTAAATTTCGAAAGAACCTGTCGTAGGTACATATAGTTAAGTAAAAAAATAACAGATGAGGGAAGTTGAGCGAAAAAATTTGATTAATTTTTTTTTGTGTTTAACATCATAGGCACCAAATTTAGCCAGGCAACCATCAATGTGCAATGTATCAATCTATGAATTATCTAGCATATAATCTCTATCAGCATTAAATAACAGATGTGCGTATGTTTTTGTAATACGGGATCTTAGACCATGGCCGTGTTTGTTATCTCTGATACAAATATATATAAAGTAAATGTCTGTAGATATTTTAGAGTCGCAAATTCAGTATAGTATAGTATTCGGTTTTTTATTGACTAATTTTCGCTTAGGGCGCTGGCTGTATGCAGTATGCATAAAATGATATAACAATCCATTTTTATAGTATTCGATACTCAAAGTCTATCAAAATTGCCGAGATGTGCAAAATCGTATGTAGGTTCTAAGTAAACAGGTGGAGTTTTCTAGACTAGACGTCGCGCGGCGCTAAGTCACTCGAAGACTTTGAGATACGCGACCTCGACACGCGACACTTGCACACTCTTTTTTATAGATATGCATGAAGAGCATTTGAGGTATAGAGCGAGGTATCTCAGTCTACCTTATATTCTAGATACCTACTATATCTACTAAACGTAAACAACCTAATAATAATTGGAGATTAGACCATAAGTCAACAATTTGCACCTGTTATTTTACCGTAGCAGCACAGCTAGCAGCTAGGTTCCTGTACCCATACATAAATGTAAATTTACAAGATTTTTTCTGCTAGGGAAATTCGATACGTAATTGAACGTAATTATGAATTAATTACTTCCGAGTACCAGCTTGACTTCCCACTAATCTACATTTTTTATTTCTTTATCACTTATGTACCAGCAAATCAAATAAAAGTTAATGTTTAAGTAACAAGATAAAGTTATAAATTAAAACCGACTACATACCTACAGACTATTTTAAAAAATACAACTAAGGAATATCTGTTAGTTTCTTTGTATTTCATTGGAATCTAGTGAATAACACCTTTTTGATACTTGATAATATTACCTATTACATATAGGTAGGTCACATTCCTTCAACGTAGCAGATTCCGAAAGGATGAGCTACGAGCTACGACTGGCTACATAAAAACCCATCTTTTTAAACGAATATTTTTCATGTCTAAGATACAATTGATCAGTAACTTGAAAAAAGTTAAGGTTAGGTAACTGACCTTCAATATCCTAATACACGAGTCATTTAATTCAGTACACATAACGCCACGAGCCGTATTTTTTTTTACTAATATTTTTAAATGTGGGTCCTATACACAATGTCCTTCATCCTTCCTTTCGTTTATATAATTCTAGCTGGTGGCGGCGACTTCATCCGCGTGGATTTAGGTTTTTTTTAAATTTTTGGGATCTCGGTGATTTTCCGCGATAAAAAGCATCCTTTTCCAAGGTCGAGTACCAAAATTAGTCAAAATCGGTTCATCAGTTTAGGCATGAAAGCGTAACATACAGATAGAGTAAACTTCGTAATTATAATATTAGTAGGTAGGTATGTCTAAAACAAGTTTTTTTATCGGTTTCTTCTCAATACATGGCATTCCATACTGATTTCAAAAATTATTATTGAATTTCACGTTTCTGGATTAATTAATGCTTTAATGTTTTTGCTTTAATGCTATTAAAATTTTTACATACTTTACTTGTCAGTATGTAGAATTTAGATATACTTGGGTCTGCTTTTTTATCGTGCATAGCAAAATTTTATACCTACTAGGCATTCAATAAGATATATTTATTACAAGCAGACACCCGCGACTTCGTTCGCGTAGATATCGGTTTTTAAAAATCCCGCGGGAACTTTTTGTTTTTCTTAAGCTCTTTTGAGCTCATACCTTGCTAAAAACTGTTAAAATTCACTGGTGGATGTTTAAGTAGATAAAAATGTAACTGTGGATAGTTACATTTTTATCTACTGAAAGTCCCATCAAAATCGATACAGCCTATCAGAGATTACCCGGTAATCTTTAAACTATCTCGTTTCTAATAAAAAAAGAATGAATGAAATCGGACCACAGGTTAATGAATTACAGCTAAGTACACATTTTGACTTTCAACCCCTCTCCCAAGGGAACCGTGCTGAATTTTGGGATAAAAAGTATCCTATATGTTACTCCGTAATATGAACTTAAATCATGCCAAGTTTCATTTCAATCCGTTCAGTAGTTTTTGCGTGATGCGCGCACAAACATACAGACAAACAGATAAACAGAAAAACAGACAAAAATTTCAAAATAGCTGTTTTACGTTCTATTCCTATCCGTAACAAAACCCAGTTATTATTTTGCAAAAATATTTAATGTACAGATACGGCAAGTCTACGATTTTATTATATGTATAGAATAGATAATACCGCATATTTGCGAAAGCCACGAAAAAAGCTATGATTAAATATTTATGTACCTACAATTTTATTTATAGGGCTTGTCCAATCTATAATGCAGGTACGAGAACTTGAGACAAAGCCCAACAGCTCATAAGAACGACATTTGTTAAAAATACGCGCCGAATCGAGAACTTATTTCGTTTTAAGTCGGTTAAAACTTAGATGCTCTCGGCTCTTAGGTATACAGAAGCATTTTTTACATTAAATCATTACGTCTGAAACCATTATTCATGGGATTTTTATTAATCCATACTAATATTATAAATGCGAAAGTGTGTCTGTCTGTCTGTCTGCTAGCTTTTCACGGTTCAACAGTTTAAAACCGATTTTGATGAAATTTTGTACAGAGTTAGTTTACATCCCGGGGACGGACAGGCTACTTTTTATCCCGGAAAATTAAACAGTTCCATCCGGATTCTTAAAGGTCCATCCTCTTATGCGATTCGTAAGTTTGGTACAGAGGTACCTACCTATAGTTTGCATGCCGGAAATTAACGTAGGCAACTTTTATCCCGGAAAAGCAAATAGTTACCACAGGATTTTAAAAAACCTAAATCCACGTGGATGAAGTCGCGGGCATCGTCTAGTCGTTTTTATAGTTCCCATTTTCGTGAAAATTTATTTTACCATCTCACGTACTTTTGTAGGTTTCTGTAATTTGGTTACATACCTACGTGATGCGCATAATAGCACATGATAAAGTACTATCTAAAGTCTAATTAGGTATATCTTTGTAATGCACCTAGTACAAGACTTACATATCTATAGATATTTCTTAGCAATTGCTACTTATTAAGAAACATATTAAGCATTCTTTGATAGCACACGATAAAATTACACGTCGTAACAATTTTACACATATAATATGTAATACATCAATTTTATTATTTATAATATTTGCTTAACAGGAAAGTAGATTTATTAGTATGTACAGAATTTAATATAATATAAGTATATGTAAATAATTATGCTATTGTTTTTTTTCCCCTATTCAAAAAGTCCGCCTCTGGTCTAACTAATATGTAATTAGGTATTTATAGTATATTATTATGTTTGCACTAAAAAGAATTTATACTCTATCTTTTGATTTCATTCGAGAAAATAGGTAGGTACTAATATTTTAAAATTTGTATATTGACTAGCAAAATGACTATGGTTATAAAGGCAATTTTAAATTTCACACCATAATCTATACTTCTATACTAATAAATAAAATTGAAGTGTCTGTCTGTAATTTCGAAATAACTACCTCATATTAAGCTCATACAGTTATTTGAACGGTACCATAACCGAATCACACGTTTTTAAAATTTTTGTCTGTCTGTCTGTCTGTCTGTCTGTCTGTTTGAACGGGCTAATCTTCGGAACGGCTGAACCGATTTTGACGGGACTTTCACATACAAGTAGAGAATTAACCAGGGAGTAACATAGACTACTTTTTTAACCGACTTTCAAAAAAGGAGGAGTTGTGTTTTTCTACCTATGTACACCGATATCTCCGAAATTTCTGAACCGATTTTAGTAATTCTTTTTTTAATCGATAGAAAAACTTTGCGACCCTGTTCTATAAAAAAATTGGATTCCAACTCCTCAATCCTGATGCTGTAGAGGACCTGATCCCCAAAACTAATGGGATTTAGAAACTTTCGGTTATTTAAATTGATAGTGCGGTACCAATTAAAGACTTTATCGTTGAATGAACTTGAGTAGGTACATATCCAACTCCTCAACCCTGATCCTGTAAGGAATTGCATTCCGAAATCGTGGGGATCCCACGGGATTTTTCCGTTTTGGGGACGTGTTACTTAACAAATAAGCTACTTTTTGTTCTGGAAAATCAAAAGTTCCCACGGGATTTTTAAAACCTAAATCCACACGGGCGAAGCCGTGGGCATCATCTAGTCTATATATATAAAACAAAGTCGTGTTAGTTCGACCACTTATAACTCGAGAACGGCTGGACCGATTTTCATTGTTTTTGATTTGTTATATTTGGGACCGTCCCGAATAGCAGAATAACTATTAAAAACATTAAAAAATAGACGAAAACATAAAATAAAAGAAAAAACATTTTCCCATACAAAATGTTCACGGGTTTCGTAACTGTCAAACATCCCGTCGCGTGGATACGGTAAACTCTCTCACCCGTATTTATAGTTATAATTATTCTGTACTGTGCGTGTGTTTGTCACCTAACTCCTCCTAAACGGCTGGACCGATTTATATGAAATTTTGTGTGTATATTTCAATGGGTTGCTGGATGGTTTGAAAACATGTAACCTACCGGGTCTCAGTATGTGCCGATGTCAGTATGTCACCGGGCAGGACGAAGTCTGCCGGGTCCACTAGTATTATATAAAAGCATGCTTTAATTTAAAGAGATTGAAAAACTGTTACGAAAATAGATTCGCAATATGTATAGATATAGACATGAAAGTACTTCGGGTAGATATCTACACAATGATATCGGTACCAGTTTCAATTGTCGTAAAGGACATGGACAGGACTGTCCTTTACGACAATTGAAATTTCTGGTATAGATATGCTTATAAACTAAAATACAGAATGCCTACTGCAAAAAGTTCAAGTTGCAATGACTACTTACTTACTAAGTTCTTAAAACTCAAATCTTATTATATTTTAGAATTTTGATCTCATTCGCATCGCATGCTACTGCAAAAAAAACATTGTTGTAAAAGGCATGGCTGACATGTCGCCCTTGCGGCCGGTCACGTTATTAACCCAACTAGTAAGTGCTATAGGATTACTACAAACTTTTTAATTGTCTTTAGGTATTTGAATAAAATTAATAATTTTGTACTTATTAGAACTGCACTATAAATTAAAAGAAGGAAATTATCGCCACTTTTCGACCCATCTCTTTTTTAACCCCCGACGCAAAAACGACGGGGTGTTATAAGTTTGACGTGTCTGTGTGTGTGTGTGTGTGTGTCTGTCTGTTCCCCTGTAGCGCTCAAACAGGTGGACCGAATTGAATGCGGTTTTTTTGTTTAAAAGGTGAATTAGTCGAGAGTGTTGTTAGCTATGTTTGAAGAAAATCAATCCAAGAAGGCCGCCGCTACAAAATGGCGGATTATATATTTTTTCACAACTCCCTCAATATGGGTATCAAATGAAAGGGCTTAACTAGCAGAATAGCACTATTGCAAATCCAAGATGGCCGCCGCCACAAAATGGCGAATGTCGGGGGTTTTTTTAAATTTTCAATTTATACTTGTTTCTCGTTAGATAAGTATTATTGGCATTTCAAAATCCGGTTTTTGATCAAAATCCTAAAAAGACTGATTTATTCAAAGTACTGTGACGTAATAAAATAAAAGCGATTGGACATTTGACTCCAAAATCGTTACATCTAGGTACATCATTCGATTGTCTACATTGTAACAATATTAGAAAGATATAATTAACTACTTAGTTTTTAGGGTTCCGTACCCAAAGGGTAAAAACGGAGCCCTATTAATGTCACTCGGCTGTCTGTCTGTCTGTCTGTCTGTCTGTCTGTCTGTCTGTCTGTCCGTCTGTCCGCCGGTCACAGGTCTCTAGCTCGCAGACGAAATGAGTTACAAACCTGAAATTTTGGTATTTGGTGTAAAACGTTGACCCAAAATCAAATATTGAATTAAAAATTGAATTAAATTATTTTTCAGGGGGGCTCCCATACATGAGAAAGGAGCCGGAAAAAAATTTTTTTTCTTACCTTAGCTTGTGTGGTATCATTGTTTAGAGCTCATTGAGTAAAGTACGAATATATATTTTTTTAATTTTTTGCTTAAAAAGTAAGGAAATGGGGGGTCATCAAAATTGTCAGTTTTAGACCATTTTTGTGACGGGGGCTATCTAAAAAACTAAACTAGTTAGGAATATGATATTTCGGTATACTATGTACTATATGCTCTATTTGTACAACAAATACTGAAAACAACGATTCATAAAATAGTTTATAAGCTGTGACCAAAACAAACGAACTTATTTTGCGTTTTTCTTTCACGGTTTCTTGCGATGTCTAACTCGGAAATTAAATATTTCTTAGACCCAAAATATTATATTGTTCATAATTATGTACGGAACCCTGAAAGAGCGAGGCCCGACTCGCACTTGACTGATTTTTAATCTTCTGCATGCTTTAACTCAAGTGCAGTATCAAAACAATCATTATCCTAGTGAAATTCAAAAGGTGAAATCCTAAGCAATATTCAACGTACGCAATATTAACCTTGAAATACTAATCCTATCGTTGTTGGCTAAATATGGTGCGCAGGTAGGTACAATCTTACGCACTTAACTAAAAACTTATAAATACGATTTTTTTTAATGACATTGAATACGAACCGTGGTCAGACATGATTGAAGTAGAACTATTTTCAAAATATGTATTATTAAGACAAGTAAGTACTTATTTAACTTGTGTCAATTATATTTTGAAAATATTTTAAGTAGT
Organism: Melanargia galathea; assembly: GCA_920104075.1. Classification (NCBI taxonomy): domain Eukaryota; kingdom Metazoa; phylum Arthropoda; class Insecta; order Lepidoptera; family Nymphalidae; genus Melanargia; species Melanargia galathea. The sequence goes on along the minus strand of OV049857.1, from coordinate 20,448,772 downwards.
TTAATTATAAAATATAATTAAACTAAAATATTTTCAAATTTTTTATTTGTAATTATTGTGTTAAGTATTTACTTAACACAATAAGGTTTCAATGATACTCATACCAAAGTAGGTATAATGTTTTATGCCTCAATTGTGGCTTTGTGAAACCATATTTTAAACTGCGCCAAAGCGACACGTACGTAGGCATCCTTATGTGATATCAAAGGTAGGCTTCTTTTTGTAACATGCTTCTCGCATGTTCTGGTGACGTCTGACCTGGCAACCTTGTACCACGGATTACCGGATTCAGAAATTGGCACTTATTTACACAGGTTAGTTGGTGACTTTTACGGCAAATCATGAGTCTACCTTACCCTAAGGGTAGGATGACCTAACCTTCAAAATCGTAACGGAATATGTACGGCTTTTAGATTTAGTTATTTCTTTCAGAGATAAATAGCGGATTTGTAACAAAAAATATTTCCGATTTTTACTTTACATTCGAAAAAGGAGGAAAATCGTCACTGCTGTGGGTACAGTTCACTGAAGAATCTCCTCCGTCTTCGGATAAATATTGTTTTGTTATTGGCAAATACCTACCTACGTGGTTTTACGTATAAATATCTAACTATTTGAAATACGAAATGCATTCTCAAACAGCTTAATAATGTCATAAAACACCCACTTAAAGATTTAGCCAAGAGATAAAGTGTCGGGTCGTAACGTGATGGCGCCAGTTATGGACAGGGTTAAGCGCCGAGTCAAACATGAGGAGCTATAACTTTTTTATTATTGAATCTTGAGTGTTACAATTTTACAATGATATACTCAGATTTATAGAGCTTCTCACTAACTACTAAAATCTAGAAATAGTCTAATGAGTTTTGAAATATGGAAACCTAAAAACGATCAACTGAAATATGTAAAAATGCTTATGATGGACAGTCTAAATCCAGTTATGGACACCCAGTGATGGACAGTTCGTTTTTACCCAACTACGTCAAAGCCAAAAGGAAGGGTTATGATTTAGTAGTCTATGTATGTATGTTTGTATCCAATTTTTTGTTCTACCGAAGCTCCTAAACTACTGGGCTAATTCTGATGAATGAGGTGTTAATTGATTCGTTGTTATAGTTCGGGGGTCACATAGGCTACATTTTATATGCAAAAAAATTGAGAAGTGACGTTCGCGCAGCTAAACTGGAATATTAAGTTAGTTTTAGATAGACATAACAGATGGCGCCACTAGCCGCTTGCCCCGCCCTTTCTTCCATTAGTACACAATTGAATACACGTTTTTCTAAATTATTATTTTTAACCCCCGACGCAAAACGACGGGGTGTAATAAGTTTGAGTGTCTGTGTGTGTGTGTGTTTGTATGTGTGTCTGTCTGTTCCTCTGTAGCGCTCAAATGGGTGAACCGATTTGATTGCAGTTTTTTTCGTTTGAAAGGTGAATTACTCGACAGTGTTGTTAACTATGTTTGATGAAAATCGAACCAACATGGCCACCGCTACAAAATGGCGGATTACATATTTTATCACAACTGCCTTAATATGGGTATCAAATGAAAAGACTTGACTAGTAAAATAGCACTATGTAAATCCAAGATGGCCGCCACCACAAAATGGCGAATGTCGGGGGTTTTTAAATATTTAATTTATACTTGTATACTACTATGAGTAGTTGGGTTTTAGTTTACGAACTTTATCTCTTCTTTTATTTTATATGGATTGTGGGCAAACGAGCAAGCGGGTCACCTGATGTTAAGTGATTACAGTGAACATTTGCAGCACGAAAGGAACCACTAATACACTGCCGGCTTTTAAAGAATTTGTTGATCCTCCCGTTGATTATTTCAAATAATATATGTACATTGTACAAATATCAAAGTTACGTAGAAACAACGAATGTTCGTCACATTTCAATTTGACACTTGTCTATTTGAGGACGTTTACAAAATGGTTCCATAATTATTTTTTTTGCTTCAACTTCTTAATCCTGATGCTGCAGGGTACTACCCACCTAAACTAAAGGGATTTGGGAACTGTCCACTATGAATTCATATTTTTGGTACCAAGCTTAGATTGAATCACTGATCTCTCAGTCCCAGTGGTAGATTCATCTGACTATTCAAAAGCACTTGTAAAAGTTTATTTGAATAAAAAACTTTTCTATTCTATTCTATTCTATTCCAGCTTCTTAATCCTGATGCAGCACCATACTGCTCACATAAGCAGCGCGGAATTTTCGCCTGTTTTTTGAAAAGAATATTTATTAAAAGATGAATAGGTTTTTTCCAGGCCTGTTACCTGTAAAAGGTTTACTTTCTTCTAGCGTAATAATTACTTGGACACTGTCCAAGACAAGAGGTAATCCTTAGGCGTTGTCCTAATACAACGCGAATGCGCGATCATCGCGCAAATAAGCGATGCGATCATCACGTATTCGCGTGATGACTAAAACTGGGTGGCCTAATAGAACGCGAATACGCGATCATCGCGCGAATTGACGATGCGAGCGGCCGCGGGTTCCTGCTTCGTTCCGCAGTTTGCGCGTGCCATTGGCGCTAAGTATGGACGTCAGTCAGTCAGTCAGTCAGTCACTATCAGTCAGGTCAGTCAGTCAGTCAGTCAGTCAGTCAGTCAGTCAGTCAGTCAGTCAGTCAGTCAGTCAGTCAGTCAGTCAGTCAGTTAGTCCGTCCGTCAGTCAGTCACTGTCAGTCACTATCAGTCAGTCATTGTCAGTCAGTCACTGTCAGTCAGTCACTGTCAGTCAGTCAGTCAGTCATTCACTGTCAGTCAGTCACTGCCATTCAATCAGTCAGTCACTGTCAGTCAGTCAGTCAGTCACTGTCAGTTAGTCAGTCAGTCAGTCAGTCCGTATAGTGCACAAGTGTGCACTATAGGAGATATTATAATGCGCAAGTGTGCACAAGTGTAACTTTGCTAGATGGGTGGTGACCAGTCACGGCTGCAGCCTCCCACTAGACCAGAGACAATTTAGAAATTATAAAATCCCAAATTGCTTCCTTTTGGATATCGAACCTGGGACCTGCCACTTATAAGACCAAAGCGCTCACTACTGCGCCAGGGAGGTCGTCGAAACTATAACTAGAAGTCATTTGTTTTTTTTTTCAATTCAATTTTCAGAAAAATTTTAAGATGCAATCCTACTCCTACTATATTATATATTAATATTATTTATTATATTATTATATGTATAGATAAATGTGAAAGTGTGGAAGTTTGGATGTTTGTTACTCAATCACGCCGCAACTACTGCACCGATTTGAAATTTTGAATGGAGATAGATTATGCCCTGACTTAACACATAGGCTACTTTTTATCCTGAAAAAATCCACAGTTTCCCACGGGATTTTGAAAAAACCGAAATCTATAGCTACAGTTATAGGTAGATTACTATAGCAAACCTCCTTGAAAGTAGCTATAAAAGTTGCATAAGGGAGCGGGAACGGGAACCGGAAATCCACGATTCCCTCGGAATTTGTGAAAAACCGAAATTCACGCGGGAAAAGCCGCGGGCAGAAGCTAGTTAATCTATAAAAATTTAATTTTGACTTGTAATTGTGTTTAAATGATAAGAATCGACAGGTGTCTATGACTGGGTATTTGATGATTTTCCGATCCCGTAATGGACACCCCCTCTAAAACTTGAAAATAATTTTATGTCGCATTTACTCCTTCATAAGCATGTTTTAAATTTTGTAACTAAGTGATTTAATCATTAAAAATTTATATTTTAATCAAAAACGAGAATTCATCGATCAAAATATTTTTCTTACCTTCTTAGCGATTTGCTTAAGAAAACTACTGAAATCGAAAGATATTGCACACGAAATTTTGTTCACCTTGCCATTTTAAAACAAAATGGCCGTTACATATGATATTTGTCAATATGACAAACAGATCCCTATTCTACATGGTTTAAGTGTTGCCAGCGGTAAAACTCTAATCTAGCTCTTATTTTTGTTAAAAACGGTGAAGGTGGTCAGCTACTGGTGCCTGGTCCATACCTGGCGACACCACGTTATGTATGAAATACTATCTAGACGTGCGATTTAGTTGCACTGTCTATTAAATTTATTTGCTTGACCGAGTCAAGGCCTTGTATTATGAGTCGCATTTTTGTGACAATTTTACGAAACGTACTTAGATTGTAGTAGATCGTAGAAATTGATAAAAAAATATTAATTGCACGCTCAGTTTGACAGGCTGAACTAAAGCAGCTCTCGCCAACGAAATGGCAGTCATGCAAGCGTGGAATCGTTCCAAGAATTGGCTCCATAGCTCTAGCTGTTCAGAAACAGCCAGACTATTTCTTTGCGAAAAAAATAAGCCCGTCCTTCTATCACGATTAGAAGCAAATGTCATGAACCAGGTAAATAGGTATACGTAGATATACTTATATAGCTGAAGTAGGTATCTCGAAATTTTCCTTTGTTCTCTTTAAGGTCTCCACGGCAAAAGGAACAAAAATATATAGATCATTTATGTAACTTTCTATAGGAGAGTTTATATTATGAGAGAGAGTCTGGAAATTAAAAATAGGGGAGAGGGGGGCACCTTTGAACACTTTTTAGTTATTAAATTATATTTCTCATATGGTGTTACAAATCAAGATGTATTATATTTTATAAATAGATATGGGCTTTATACTAAATAATAAAAATTATATTTATTTATTTTGACCCATCAAACTAATTTAATTTCCATTTTTTTTAAAACCATATTTTGTTCAAATCTGCCCCATCCGCGGGGCACATTTGAAACCCTTAGGGGCAGTATTGAAAAATCAGGATAAAATAAAAAACACGTAACTTAGAATATAATCAACACTATATTTAAGTTATTTGCATCATATATTATCATTGAACATAGCCATTTATACCTACACTAGTTGTTACTTAAATAAATAGTATAAAACTCTAAACAGTCTGGGGCAGTCTTGAACAAGATAGTTAACTTACAAGTTATAAAAGGGATCAATATGAATATTGCAAAACAATCACATAAAGGTACCTTGATATATGATATATAATACTTACTTATCTTAAAAATATGACATAAGAGTCTTTGGAACTTTCAAAGCTTTAAATTATAAAATAAACAATCAAAATAGCCTTAAAGGTCAGGACGAAAAAAACATAAAAAATTAAAAAGAAACAAATTAAAACATTGGTGGTTAGAACTTAGCCCAGCTTAAATTTACTAAAGTCAAATTTGAAGGTTAAAAGAGCAGCTGTTCGTGAAGTTCCTGCAGTAGGACATGGTTTTGGAAGTTTCTTCACAATATCCATAATAGGAATGAAAGATTGATCTTCTTTGTCAGGAAACAAAAATTTTTTCGGCATCGTCTTCATTCACAGAATTTTCTTTTTTCTTTTTGTAATTTCTTACCATGATGACTGAAACAAAAGACCAATTAAAAATTTAAAATCTCATGATGGATGCGTATTTACTTGGTTAGATACCTATAGGGGCACTTTTGAAAATTTTATTCAAAAGTGCCCCAGCAATTTTGTTCAAATCTGCCCCAACACTATCTTGCATAAATAAACATCTCTGGACGAAAAACTTACTTGAGTTCAAATTAATTTCCATTTGTAATACTCGGGATATAATATATTCAACGCAATAAAATAATAACAACTTGAAAATAATACTTACTTTGTCAGTAATTTGCTTACAAATAAAAAAATATTTATTTACTCTGGCCTTCGTAAACAAACCGGCAAATGATTTTCAAAATTACACTGACATTGACGTTAGTCGGGAACTGACAGACGTTTAGGTCAATGTTACCAGTATTAAAATAGTTTTAGAGGTTAAGAATGGTAAAGGATTCGTTCATAAAACAAACAATTCAAAACTGCCTCTGTTCGAAACTGCCCCCCTCTCCCCTACACTATTTTAACGGGTGTAAGGGGACCGCTCTCGGAAATGAAGACAGGTAATAGTAGTGATATAATTACTTGATAAAATTCTACAACTACTACAAAAAAAACCCCGAAAAAAAAATTAAAACATTTCCTATAGGTAGTTTTTAAAAGTTTGCAATGTAACGTAATCAGCTGACGTTAGAGGTCAACGAACGTTGAGTTGACGCGTTTTGCACGGTAGGTACATTGCGAGTTTGAAAAATACTAGAATTATACTCGACCATTAATACTACAAGTTTAACTAATGGTTATTGTATTGGTATTAGATTATGTTTAGGTAGTATCTATACTAATATAATAAAGCGGAAGAGTTTGTTTGTTTGTTTGTTTGTTTGAACGCGCTAATCTCTGGAAGTACCTATCGGATTTGAAAAATTCTTTTTGCATTTGGTTGTCCAACTTTTGTGGCAGGTTATAGGCTATTTAATATCCCTAAAATCCTCCCCTAAGGGGGTAAAATGGGGGTAGAAAGTTAGTATGAAAGTCTTATGTTTTTAAAGTTACAGACCTGAAAATCGGCATTTAGATTATTAGTTTTAAATAATAAAACTCTGTATATTTTATTTTGAAAAATCTTCCCTTAAGGGTGGTAAAATAGGGGATGAAAGTTTTAATGGGAAGATTTAATTATAATTTTGCTATTATCAACTTGAAATTTGGAAGGTAGGTTAATTCTAGGGCTTAGATATCAGCCTGGAAAATATTTCACGAAAATCCTCCCCTAAGGGGGTAAAATGGGGGTTGGAAGGTTATGTTTTTGAAGTTATAGATATGAAAATAGGATATGAAATTATAATTTTTAAATGATAAAAACCTGTATAAGTTATTCTGGAAAATCTCCCCTTAAGGGTGGTAAAATAGGGGATGAAAATTTTTATGAAAGTCCTATGTTTTTAAAGTTACAGACCTGTGTGCTTAGTCTAAATCGGAGCACTCGAAAACGAACTCGAAAACTATTGATCGATTTCAGAGTAAAATAGACCTAAAATGGCTTGTATTAAGGTTTGAGTTCGCCAATATATTCAGCATTCGAACAATGCTGAATGTATTGGCGAACTCAAACCTTAATACAAGCCATTTTAGGTCTATTTTACTCTGAAATCGATCAATAGTTTTCGAGTTCGTTTTCGAGTGCTCCGATTTAGACTAAGCACACTGAAAATCGGCATTTATATTATGAGTTTTAAATAATAAAACTCTGTAAATTTTATTTTGAAAAATCTGCTTTTAAAGGTGGTAAAATAGGGGATGAAAGTTTTAATGGGAACTAAAAACGATTGCAGCGCCCTCTGGCGGTCTAACTTGAAGCGATCATAGCGTCCTTTGGCGGCCAAAACTGGAAACTAAAAAACGATCACAGCGCCCTCTGGTGGCCTAAGCCGGAAACTTGCAGCAATAGCAGCACCCCCTAGCAGCCCAAACTGGAAACTAAAAAACGATTGCAGCGCCCTCTAGCGGCCAAAACTGGAAGCTAAAAACGATCGCAGTGCCCTCTGGCGGCCAAAACTGGAAACTAAAAAACGATCACAGCGCCCTCTGGCGGCCTAAGCCGGAAACTTGAAGCAATAGCAGCGCCCTCTAGCAGGCAAAACTGGAAACTAAAAACGATCGCAGCGCCCTCTGGCGGCCAAAACTAGAAACCAAAAACGATCTCAGCGCCCTCTGGCGGTCTAAGCCGGAAACTTGGAGCAATAGCAGCGCCCTCTAGCAGCCAGAACTGGAAACTACAAAACGATTGCAGCGCCCTCTTGCGGCCAAAACTGGAAATTAAAATGATCACAGTGCCCTCTTGCGGCAAACACTGGAAACTAAAAACGTTCGCAGCGCCCTCTGGCGGCCTAGGCCAGAAACTTGAAGTTATTGCAGCACCCTCGTGCGGTCAAAACTGGAAACTAAAAATGATCGCAGCGCCCTCTAGCAGCCTAAGCCGTTAACTCGAAGCAATTGCATTGCCTTCTTATAGTCAAAACTCTTGCGGCCGGAGCTGGAAACTCGAAGCAATTGCAATGACCTCTGACGGCCGCAGGCGGAATCTCGATACGACAGCTGCGCCCTCTGGTGGCCGAAGGCAATTAAATAAATACTAAATTAATAACTAAATCAATGAATAAATAACTAAATAAATAAATAATGTAAAGCTATTTAGTTATTAAATAATTATCTAAATGTGAAAGTGCGGATATTTGGATGTTTAGATGTTTGGATGTTTGTTACTCTATAACGTCGCAACTACTGAACAGATTTGGCTGAAATTTTGAATGGAGATAGATAATGCCCTGACTTAAAACATAGGCACCTTTTATCCTGAAAAAATCCACAGTTCCCACGGGATTTTGAAAATACCCAAATCTACAGCTATAGGTAGATCAATATAGCAAACTACCTTGAAAGTAAGTATAAAGGTTGGAAAAGGGAGCGGGAACAGGAACCAGAAATCCACGATTCCCTCAGGATTTGTGAAAAACCGAAATTCACGCGGGCGAAGCCGCGGGCAACAGCTAGTTTATAATATGGCTTGTCAATTAATTTACTCACCTTTAAAACGGTCTGTGTCTGTTTAGTAAAGTTTTGCGTGAAGGATGTCTCGGTACGTGATGAAATAAATTTTGACTTCATGTGGAAAATTCAAAACAATTGACACCCAGATTAAATTGAACAGAACAGCAGAAAGATGGATCAGAGGGTGATAAGGGTACTAAAACTCTGAAAGGTTCCACAAATAGAACACGACAACCAAGGAAGTTCAACTTGGCCTAATAAATTAAAATGTTCCTATGATTATCATAGGAACACTATATCTATCATACGTACTATATCTATCATAGATATAGTACGTATAGTCCGTTTCAATAGAGTTGAGCTAAAATATAAACCAACACACCTTTTTGCTACAAAACTACAGAATGGATTGAAATGAAACTTGGCACGATTTAAGTTTATACTACAAACTTAAATTGTGCCAAGTTTCATTTCAATCCATTCTGTAGTTTTTTAGCAAAAAGGTGTGTTGGTTTACATTTTAGCTCAACTCTATTGAAACGGACTATACGTAATATTAAGGCATTAGGTATAGTATCGGCGAAATATGAGGCGGGACATGCCGCCGGACGGACAGATGTGGACGGACGAAACGGGACGCATGCGAGGAACGCGGCCGGCCCGTCACGCCCAGATATACTATAATAGTAGGTCTCAGGCATTGGCGACAAAGACGTTCAATCCGACATCAGTTCAATCCGTGGCCTTGGTATTGGTTCATGTAAGATTGATCGTGAAATGTAGGTAAATAAGTAATATCTAGTAGTAGTTTTATTAGGAACTAGCTGATCACCGCGACTTCGTCTGCGTGGATATAGGCTTTTATATAGGATCGGATTGGATCCCATAATCCTTTTTTGTACATTTTTGTCATATTTATTATAATAAACTTATATTTGTTATAGATATTTTATATAAATAATATGATAGATTTTTGTTTTTGTATTAATAAGAAACTTATTTATTCTTTATTTTTCATGATGGTCTGGAAATAGATGTTGGGTAAGACTGAGTTATATGTATAAGGAGAATACTCGGACAAAAGTTACGAGGAAAAAAGAATTTCTAAAAAAAACATGCGTCGACACTAATGTTTTGTGCATAGACATGCACACGCCTTTACCGAAAGCCATAAAAATACCTTCACACGTTGCACGTAACATTCATATCGTCATGTTACATAGGTTTGAAACAGAACAGTAGAGTTGTGACACAATTCAGACAACAACACAAATCGCGATTAGATACTATCTGGCTGTTTATAAGTAATCGTGACATGTATCTGAGCTTTAATCTAAGAGCAACCACTGGTAATGCAGGTTAAAAAGCTTCTTCTTTGTAATACCTGATTAACACATTGATTTAGAAATCAAATGTTACTACACATTAAAAAATAAGCATTATTTACAACTCAATACTGCCCATAGTGAAATCTTAATAATATGACATTACTATAAATCGTGGGACTCTATGACAAATGACAATCTTATTAATTATCCAAAATTTTTTGAACTACCTTGATTTATCTACTAGATTGGACCTACCTACTTAAATATCATATGTATTCTATATATAATATAGTCCCTACTCTCTATTTTGGAGAAAGTCGTTAAAACGATTACAATTTTTTCAATTTATTCACCGTTTTCAAGTATAACCTTCTTGTTTTCTTACATTACTTGAACACTAACATTATATTTTACCTACATACTTGAGATCGGCAAATATACAATTCACACGAGTGTATAAATTGACCTTTTAAGATGTTATTCTTTTCTTCTCAAATGTTTGACTTAATTTATTCGCATGCCTGCATTATGGCTGTCATGTTTTTACATGAATATATTTATTATGTCCCTGACATTTATAATATAGTATACTTATTATTTTCATAAGAAACATTACATTGTTCACGGTAACAGAGTTAGAAAAAAGTCACAGTGCTTCCTCGTTCCTTCCTTCCTACAAGCTTTATAAAGGTGTAAACATTTTACATTTTGCTTAGTTTTTAGGTAATTGTAGTTTATCGACAATTTGTGCGTATACAAATTTCCATTCAACCAGTAACAAAATTTAATCTTCTAATCATATTCGAGGCGGTGAAATTTTAAATTGAAATTAAAATATTTATTAATATTCCCAGAAATATAATTTAATAACGTCTCCTAAACCGTTGGTACCTATAGCTTTAATTGGAAATTTCATAATACTTCTTACTTTTAACTGAAATCGGTGCAATCAAATAGATAAAGACCTCCTTTGTAAACAAATATTTAAACAATAGTAGATTAAACGATTAGAAATTAAGTTTCACTGATATTGTTTTATCGTTTTGAGAAACGATTGATAACGAAATTTTTCAGTACTTTATAGAGCTTGATTGTTTTATTAGAAAGTAAGAATAGGATTTCAATTCTGACTTCAAGACAATGTTTTCTAGGACATTCTACAGAGAGGATTGTAATAAATTGATTTAAAATTGCCGATGATCATAGGTAGGTATGTTAAAATACGTCTGTTATAACGCTGTATCGGCGAACATGATAAAATATACCTACATATACAAAGTATCTATAAAGTCTAGTAATTAAACATTATGAACTAGTTACCTATAAGTATACATACCTACCAAGTTTTTTTCCTCAGCCAGACAGTAAACTGAGGCAGAACAGGTGCCAGGTGCCAGGTGCCAGGTGCCACGCCTACGGTTCAAATTAAAGAACAAAAAAATTAATTAAGAAAATGTCAATTGTAAGGAAGAAGTTATGTTAACAGATCGGGTTGGATTCGATATCCTTTGGCAGGAGTTTGAGGGAGAAAGATATTGTATTTGGTAGAGGTTTGGTCCCTGATTAAAACAATACCACTCGCGTTAAAAGGTAATGCACAGTTTTCGAGAAAATAAATAAAACTATTCTAACCTATAAATCGATGAAACATAGAAAAACGAATGCAATATTACTGTGAGAGCAAGATAGCATACGTTATTTTGTTTAAGTGCGATAATGAGGAGTTAATAAAAATAATTAATTACGTTTACAGGTAATAAAGAATTATTAATTAAGTATTTATTGTTGTTTTATTTCTGAATAGTTCAAAATAGGCTCCATCGACCGGGTCTCAGCAGCATAGTATGGGGTCTTTTCATTCACTCCCACCATCAAGAGCGAGCGAAGCGAGCTCAGGACTTTGGGGCACTCCGACTCGGATGGGTTAGGTTAGAAGGAGATGGCGGGGTCTGTAAGACCCCGCCATCACCTTCGTTGTTATTTCTTTTTAAACCACCCAGAAAAAAGGAGCCCCGCGAAGCGGGGCTCCGTCGACCGGACCACCGCGCCGTCGCATAGTATGGGGTCTCTTCATTCACTCCCATTCCCACCATCAAGAGCGAGCGAAGCGAGCTCGGGACTTTAGGGCACTCCGACTCGGATGGGTTAGGTTAGAAGGGGATGGCGGGGTCTGCAAGACCCCGCCATCACCTTCGTTGTTATTTCTTTTTATACCACCCAGAAAATAGGAGCCCCGCGAAGCGGGGCTCCGTCGACCGGGCCACCGTCGCATAGTGGAGGGGAGGGGGCTCCTCCTTTCCTCCTCTCCCACCTTAAATGACGCTCATGATATCAAAAAATATACAAAAACATAACCTCAAAATGAGATTTTTAAAAATTCATAAAAAAAAAACGGTGCATTACCTTTTCATGGGAGTAGTGTAGGGGGGTAGGGGACACCCCCCTCCCCCTCCCCCCTCCCCCTCAACCCCCTACTCCTGCCAAACGATTGTGAATTTTTACCAACAGATCTAACATAAGTGTAGCATTCAAAGAAATAATTTATATCTAGTAATCGCACAATGAAATTAATAAAAACAAAAACTCATTTGAAAATGACTACTTACATTACTTTTTAACATCAGTGATAAAGCAATAGATAGGTTCACGGCTCAGTATAAAGTAAGGCACATTATAATGTTGAGTGTTTAAAAGTGATTAAAAACCGATATTATCTGTGGCAGTCAACCTTGCATGCATTTTTCACATAGCTCAAGTTTCCGCACGGCCACTTTTAAATTGCCACTCGTTAATTTTGCTTCGCAGACTAAACTTATTTCGGTTTATTTGCAATACCGAAGGTAAATAAATACCTAAGTGCAATTCGTATAGCCACTCATACGGCGATAACGGACGATAAATAAAATTGTTTTACAGACAATTAGCTAAATATTATCTTTACTTTCGTTAAATTTGTTCCGAATCTTGTGGCTCTTTTAATTAGACACTTACTGGACCGATTATATTGTAACATGACAGTGAATCATTGCGTACTTCGAGCTCCGAGCTATACTGCGAAAACTGAGCTTCTGAGGACCAAAAACTTTGCATGATAGTTGATGGTTGATGCGTGATGTTTTCAAAGAAAAATAAAAAGTAAAACTTGCATTTAACAGTAGGTAGGTTACATATAATGTTTTATTACTTTGTTTCCAATATTCATCAGCTGTAATTTTGATTTCCCCGACACTTACCTACGTACCTACATTTTTATCTACGCACTTTTAACTATCACGTTTCGTGTATTAGAGTTATTACTCTTGGTGTATTTTTGGAGAAAGTATTTTTTATATGCAAACAAAAAGCATCGACGTTAAACCTGGTGCATTTAAGTACAATAAACTCAATAACAAGGAAAAAGAGTTGCAATAAAAAATAATCCGAGTCCATTGTAGAATGTATGAAATGTCTTTGGATATCGTGGAAACTGAGTATGATTTAATACAACGCACTATCCGAGGCTCGGCCCATTGACCATGACCAACAAACAAACTCTGAGAAAAGTTGTTCCGTTTTAAATACTTCCGCAAGATATAAATTACATTGGTCACATATTATGTACAGCTATCCCGTACCTAGCCGATAGATAAGTGTCTATCTTTTTCTATCTTGTATGGCTTAATAGTTATTTTTAACCCCCGACGCAAAAACGACGGGGTGTTAAGTTTGACGTGTCTGTGTGTGTGTGTGTGTGTGTGTGTGTGTGTGTGTGTGTGTGTGCGTGCGTGCGTGCGTGCGTGCGTGCGTGCGTGCGTGCGTGCGTGCGTGCGTGCGTGCGTGCGTGCGTGCGTGCGTGCGTGCGTGCGTGCGTGCGTGCGTGCGTGCGTGTGTGTGTGTGTGTGTGTCTGTCTGTCTGTCTGTTCCCCTGTAGCGCTCAAACGGATGGACCGATTTGAATGCGGTTTTTTTTGTTTGTAAGATGAATTAGTCGAGAGTGTTGTTAGCTATGTTTGATGAAAATCTGTCCAAGATGGCCGCCGCTACAAATGGCGGATTAAGGTGCGTTGGGGTAATACCGGACGGATTTTCGACTAGTTGGAAGAGTGTCGCAAAAAATTTTTTTTCTCGAAATCCATACATCTTATATTAATGTAATATATCGTAAACGGTTAATGGTTAAACGTAGTTTAGCTCTGAAAATAGTTTGTTTATGTAAACTCAACGGTTTTTGTTTTCTACGTACGCAAAGTCAACACAATTTTTTTTATGACCATGATTAAGAATTGGCCACCAAAGGGTATGACCGGACATAAATTTAAAGTCACTTCCAGTGCTTGGAGAACAAAGTCTTAATAAGGAATACATTCGGTCTTTCCTATTCTAAAACTTATTTGAATATGAATTATAAGGGTGGATTTCCCAACAGCAAAATTCGCACGGCATGGGTGAAATCGGTACTGTCCAACGTTAGTATAACGATCTAATATTTTTTTCTAGGTAGAATAGGTAGATACCTATACGAGACAATAAATATTTATTGATTAGGACTGCAGTTTAGGAAATAAAAAATTTTTAAAGCCCCGAATTTATCATTTCGGTAGCTGTCCTCACAACCTTTTTCAATGTAATTTCCCTCATAAATCAAAAAGTATTGCTTATTTAGGTATATGGCTACTTTTATTTAAATTGTGAATAGTGACAGTATAGTTATAAAATAATTTTATGATAATATCTACTTAGTTTAATAACTGGTAAGTAAAAATGCTTGTGTCCCAGAAAGTTCTCTCAATTCGGTGTTTTTTTTTAAATAGATTGTAGTTTTGCATAGGACAACTTTAGCTCCCCCCTCGTGCGCTTAAAATTTAGGTAACAGTGTGGTCTATGTGCTTATCGTGGGAGGACATGCGCCGCTTGCCTGCGTGTTCCCGCAAATAAAGTAAGTAGTTCAATTCGGTGGCATGTGACAAACTTCTTATCATTTCCGTGTACAGGTATAACTTGTCTTGCAATTAGTTAATACTTATAAAATACTATTCAAAAGTGCGTAATGGCAATACGTTTATTTGTGTAATATTCATATCGTCTTATAATAAATAGTCTTCTTGTAATGCTAATTTTTGTCCGTATTTCTAATTTCGGTGTTATCATTTCGGTGGATTCGGTGGGCTAAATTGTCAACCGAAATGACAAAAAACTCACCGAAATGATAGAAATTCTCATTTCGGTTTTTTTAAATCTTAATTATCTCATTTCGGTGGATTGCTTTATCATTTCGGTGTTTAATTGTCTCATTTCGGTGGATTGTTTTATTATTTTGGTAGATTATTATTTGTTTCGATGAAAAATCAGTCCAGCAGGTAAATTTTTATCTAAACCACTTCAAAAAAGGAGTTTATGTATTTGACCCATACGTATGTATGTATGTATGTATGTATGGCCGCAATTATCTCAAAGACTAATGAACCGATATTGATAATTTTTTCACTGTCGTAATTAACATACTTTCAGGGAGTTTTTAATAACTATATTATACCTACCTACGTTCATATAATTCGTATGTACAAATTAACATAAGTGGACACTTACTTATGTCATCAAAATATTGAACCTGTACACCGATTTTCCCCATATTTGGTCCTACACTAATTTGAATTTTTTTTACTCAATAGAGAAAGTTTATGAAATGGTCGGAAAAAGAATACATGAACTGTTGGTAGGAAGAAGGTAGGTGGTCAAAAACACTGAAAAATAAACGAAAACCAAACCAAAAAGGAAAATTCTTGTAGATTTATTTATTTTAAAGTGTCAGGTGAGTTCAAAGTTGAAATTTAATCTACTAACTATCATTGACATATTTTTTTTTAGAATGCCGAGATGAACATTGACCAAAGATAAGAAAAAGGAAAAAGAAGATTATACGAACAGAAAAGAAAACAACGAATTAAAAGCGATCCTTCTTAAGAGAAGAGTTTCTTAGAAAAGATAGAGAGATATGCAAGAAGAAAAGCTACAGGATTAATTGTTTCGAGGAGTGCATTTAATTCTCACAAGCTCAAATTATTAGAATAGTAGTAATTAAAAGCCTGATTATTGCTAAGCTAAGATTAAAATCATTAATAAAAATAAATGTCTTTTCATTTAATTTTATTCTATTCCTTTTTTTTTTTGTAGGTGCATTTTTTGTGTGAAATCCAGAGGAATATCTAAAATTCAGTAGAACATAATTACGTAACTAGGTGAACAAATTGTCACTATTGATAGTAACACTATTTACACACTTTCACGCTTGCTAAGAGTGCAGATATTTAGTTAAAGTGTATGGTTGAGGCTGCTCAGTAGTAAGTAATATTTAATATACTTACTTTCAGTGAATTTTAATTTCGGTGGACAGTTTCTATCATTTCGGTGGCTAGTTATATCATTTCGGTGGCTAGTTTTATCATTTCGGTGGCATCAAAATTTTAAACACGTATTCTCACGAGTTTATAAGACATATTTTGATGGCATTCAATAAGAGCATAAACAATAACAAGAAGAATAATAAACCATAGTTCAAAGTTGAAAAAACTTCATAATAAAAAAGTCCACCGAAATTCAAGAAAAAACGGCCTTGTTGAAATTGCCCCATAAATGACTAGAAACAAAAATGTTCCAATCGATTCTTTCATTTTTGGTTTTATGCCATTCGAACTTACCCCTGATGTAAAAAAATTGTGATTTTGTGGTTCTCAAACTTTGGCATGCCACAAAGTAAGTAAAACGGCAAAGATCGGATGCATTTGCCGGTGCCTAGTGGGGAAGCCTGGTGTAGTAAGTACCTACTCAATTGTTAAATTTATTGTGTGTACAAGTTCATGTACGTGTAGCAGGCGCGTGTCTTATTATAAACAGGAAGGGAGTAGGCATAAAAGAGTCGATTAGAATCGGAATAAACTTGATGAAGTAAAGCAAATGTGACTAAGTGGACCAGGATATCAGATATTTGGAAAAGGAAACTGAATTACTACTTAATACGTAAGGTCCCTGGTTTGCCTTTGGATAAAACTTTAGGCAACTATAAAAACTAAGAAATGATTAGCAATGTAAAATTCATTTTTTTTTTCATTAATGGTACTTATTACCCTAGTTCATGCTTGTAAGATAAGTAATTATAGTAACCAACTTTCAATAAACTTTTTTTTTTTAATTGTCACATAATGTATCTTGTTATTAACGATCTATGAAAAGTACTCGTACCAGATTGAGCTATTAAGGCGCAAAATTTGTGTTTTAACTCTACTTTGGAATCTTACTATTACTCCGATTAATTAATCTTACTGTTAATCCGTTTTGGAATCTTACTATTACTCAGTAAAAGCAATAGCGAAAGAAACCTCGTACGGCAGAAACATTTATGATTACTTAATAAAAGTTTGACTATCACTGCCTTATTTGAAACTTGCAAAGATCGGAAAATTTTCGTCCGATCTTCACTTGCGAGGGGGTACACCGGATCTTCGCCAACATCAATGTTAGCTCTATTTGGATCAAATTAATCTCTTTGTGGCATCATAAAACTAGGCAAAATAATTACAAAAAAAGCAATATCTTTGCTAAAAAAGACAGATAAAAGTAAAAGTTGAAGACCGGATTGACGAAAAAATTACGAAAATTACCTTGTTTTGTTTAATGGCGCATAGCACACGTCCAACTTGATGGAGCGATTTGCGGGAACCACGGGCCGGGGCCCAATTAAATGGCCTAATACACAATATTGCCCGCATTTAAAAATATGCCCTAATTCGTCCGAAATTTGAGTCATACGGTCTTAATCCACCTCCGATCTTACCCTAACGCACTTACATATTTTATCACAACGCCCTCAATATGGGTATCAAATGAAAGGGCTTGACTAGTAGAATAGAATAGAATAGAATAGAATAGAAAAGTTTTTTATTCAAATAAACTTTTACAAGTGCTTTTGAATCGTCGATTGAGTCTACCACAGGTTCGGAATGCAGTTCCAGCCGAGAAGAACCTGTAAGAAACTCGGCGGTTGCTCTTTTTAAAAATAACATTATAACAATTATTATTATTAATGTACATGATTGAAATGCCGTCTCGCGCATTGCTGGAACGAGTTAAATCCAAGCTTTTTTATCGTTTATATAATCTTCAGTTGTATAATAAGCTTTTTTTATGAGCATACTTTTAAGAAAGTTCTTAAACTTGTGTAAAGGCAAGTCTAAGACATATTTTTTATTCGGATAAACTTTTACAAGTGCTTTTGAATCGACAAATGAATCTACCACTGGTTCGGAATGGTGCTTACAATTCTACACGTTAAGAAGGGCAGACAAAAGTAGCCCCATTTCCGACGGCGGCACCCGTTCACGAGCATGACGCATGATCCAGCCATTGCTTCGCTCAACCATATTTGAGGGAACGTAACAACCCGCACCACACGACACCACCACAGAAATGTTTAAAGAGAGCGTGACATACTTAGGCTACCCATGATTAAAGCATCGAATTGAACACCAATAATCGAATACTCCTCAAGTTATAATAGCGTATAAAGCGAATAAATTAAATCCATGCTTTTTTATCATTTATATAATCTTCAATTGTATAATATGCTTTTTTCATGAGCACACTTTTAATAGAATTCTTAAACTTGTGTAAAGGCAAATCTAAGATTTGTTGTGGAATTTTGTTATAGAACATTACGCCCATTCCCACAAACGACCTTTGGACCTTTTTGAGGCGTAATCGAGGAATCACTAGTCCATCTCTATTTCTTAACCGCCTATCGTGTAATTCACACTTTTTATTGTAACTGTGAATGTTTTGCTTAACAAAAATTATGTTGTTATAAATATATTGAGAAGCTACTGTAAGAATACCTATTTCTTTAAATTTCTCTCGAAGGGAATCCCGCGGTTTTAAATTATAAATTGCGCGAATTGCCCTTTTTTGTAAAACGAAAATTTTTCCAATATCAGCTGCTTTACCCCATAGTAAGATTCCATACGACATAATACTATGGAAATATGCAAAATAAACTACTTTTGCAGTTTCTACGTCTGTTAACTGTCGAATCTTCCTAACAGCGTAAGCAGCAGAGCTAAGCTTGCCAGCAAGTGTTGCTATATGGGTGCCCCATTGAAGCTTTGCATCTAGGGTTATTCCCAAGAACACAGTTGTGTTCTCAGTTTTCAATGGCTGACCACTTATCTTTAAATTGTTGCTAGTAATCCTTGTATTGGGCAATAAAAACTCGACACACTTGGTTTTTTTAGCATTTAAAAGTAGATTATTTATAGTAAACCAGTGTGAAACTTGAGATAAAGTATTATTTACATCGTCAAAATTGTCTTTAGTTCTATCGACTTTAAAAATTAAAGACGTATCATCAGCAAATAGTACAATATCGCAAGCATTTTTGACGAAATGTGGTAAGTCATTAATATAAACCAGAAACATGAATGGACCTAGAATAGAGCCTTGGGGGACACCCATTACTGAGGCTGATCCGGATGACTTAACATCATTGATGCATACCCTTTGTATACGATCACCGAGATAAGACGCAATGAGACTGAGTGCAGATTCTTTAATACCATAGTGGCCTAATTTTCGTAAAAGAGTCTCGTGCTCAACGCAATCAAATGCTTTTGACAAATCACAGAAGATACCAATGGCATTCTGTGACTTTTCCCAAGCATCGAAAATGTGCCGTAACAGCCTTGCGGCCGCATCGGTTGTTGAACGACCCTTAGTAAAACCATACTGCTCAGAGTGAAGTAATTTATTTAAATTAAAGTGCAGGAGCAGTTGGTTGAGCATTATTTTTTCAAATATCTTGCTGAGAGTTGGTAGAATTGAAATCGGCCTGTAGTTATTTGGATCAGTTTTACTTCCCGACTTAAACAGAGGTATCAATTTACTACATTTCATGAGGTCGGGAAATGATCCCGAATCTATGGACTTGTTAAAAATTACAGCAAGATATGGCGCAATAACATCAATAATATTGTGAATTATTTTTACTGATATTCCCCATAAATCTCCTGTTTTTTTGTGTTGCAAAGATTTAAATGTTTTGATAATATCATATGGGGGGCATATAGCACTATGCAAATCCAAGATGGCCGCCACTACAAAATAGCGAATGTCGGAGGTTTTTAAATTTTTAATTTATACTTGTAACAATATCTATAGCTCACACAAGAGTTTTCTTTTTATGCATATACCTATGTGTAGCCAGGAATACTAAAGTGAGCAAGTTATGATAGTAATATTACGCACATATACATACCTATGGATATTCTGTAACATAAAAAGTAATGTGGACACCGTTAAGGAATCGATTTTGTGACCAATCGATGAACATAATCGGATTTACATACATAAGTACTAAAATTTACCTTTTAATGAACATAAAAAACACTATCGTTGTAAATTTTACCAAAGAAGTAACGAAAGCGATCTCAATAACATTAATATACATAATTAATTACCCACAATTACATCTTCATTATAATTAATTTGCTGGTTGACCCAGCGCGACAAAAAGTTAAGTAAAGGAGGTTGCACATATGGGAGCAAGAGTGACATGAGTCGCAACTCGCAACAACCAAGCCAGCCAGCAAGGGCGTAGGCAGAATTTGCTTATTTCAAAAAATTAAATCAACGCGAACAACTTCGCAGGCATCGGCTGAAAGATCGGTGAATATTATAAAAGCGCAGAAACAGATGGTCGAAAGGAAATTCCACAAAAATCTTCACGCTTCAACGTCTTTAATATTTTTTTCAATGAACACCGACAACCTTGACCCGAAAGAAATTCTACGTCCGCGTAGCGGTCGCGTCTCGCGTAGTAATCTAATGTAGACCCTCGTAGCTAATGGCTTACCGCGATGATGACATAAATTAAATAGTACGGTCTGCCTTCTCGTGTGCTTCTACTATTTAAGGCGATATGGCCTATTTACGACAGTTATACCAGTCAAGCAATGTTGATCTACGTCACTACCTGGATGGGTGACCGAATTTGGCCATCACTTGACTGCTGTGCTTCGAAGAGCATATTAAGACAAGAGTAAGAGTCATAATTATGTGGAAGATTCTGGGAACTCACCCAATGGTGAGTCTTGTTTGTGAGGTGAGAATCTTTCCCAGAATTCTTCTTTCATGTTCTTGGAATTATAATTGTATTATCCCAAGAACACTACATTATTTGATTAATGGGAAGGATCACGACCCCCAGCTGCATATAAAGAGTACCTACACATACTAAAGATTTGAAACTAATCTTATATACCGTTTCTATAAAATATAATGAGGTAGGTAGATAAGTTACAATCTCTTTTTATTGAGCTTTTTAGACAAAAGTGTTATTTTTGTTGATATCACAGTATACACATGTACATATCTACCTACGCCACACGCGTTAAAATTATTTATTAATGTCTATATAGGCGTGCGTGATTTGTATTAATTTATTGCAATTTAAAACTAAGCGCTATACTCCATAGCAACAATAATATTATAAGTAAATATGTACCTATGTAGGTATAATAAATAATAATATTTCTTTCTAAACATTTCGTCACGTTTCCGCATTTCAGAGAATTTAAATATGTAGATAGATATAACTAGGTACTGGACTAATATTCACGTAGGTAGGTATATTTTGGCAGCCTACACTTTACACTAGCCTAAATCATTAATTTGAAGGATGCTTTAAAAAAAACTTTATTAATTAAAGTTTACAACTATCAACACTTAAATCTATATATATAAAACAAAGTCGTGTTAGTTCGAACACTTATATAATTTGAGAACGGCAGGAGCGATTTTCATGTCTCATGTATTTGTCTCCATCCCGAATAGCATAATAACTATTGAAAACACTGGAAAATTGACGAAAATATAAATTAAAAGAAAAAACATTTTCTTATACAAAATGTTCACGGGTTTCGTAACTGTCAAACATCCCGTCGTCGCGTGGATACGGTAAACTCTCTCACCCTCTCACCCGTACCTATAATTATAATTCTTCTGTACCTAAGTCCTCCTAAACGGCTGGACCGATTTGTATGAAATTTTGTGTGTATATTTCAATGGGTACAGGTACAGGTAACCTATCGGGTCTCAGTAGGTGACGCCGATGTCGGTATGTCACCGGGCAGGACGAAGTCTGCCGGGTCCACTAGTAACAAATAATAACAAAATAAAACCAGTCAGAAGCCGTTTTGAATTTCCATAGGTTATGACTGCATACACTTCGTATTTACATGGGCCTCCTCCACGCCACTCCAAAGCTTTCAATCTCGAGCCTTTCTCTAACATTTGCCCATCTGATAATATTGCTGTCCTTTCTTACATTTTCCATTTCTTGGGTACCAATCTGTAATTCGCTGGTCCACTTTTGTATTTTGTTAAATACTATTTACTTAAATAGCAGCCAATTCAAAGAGATTTTTTGTTTTTCAAAATCATAGACAAAAATATCAATTTTATTTATTCCTATAGATGTATATACCTACATGACAAGTTGAGCTGGATAACTTAACACTCAGCTGAATTCAAGTAGCTCAAGGTCGGACTCATAATATTAGGGTTAGTAATGTGATCGGCACAGGCGGTCAAGCGTTCAGTCGACCTGGGTCAACGCTAAGTTTCAAATTCGTTTCTATATGATTTCTATACCTACACACTCGTATAACTAGGCCACCAGCACTGGATTGCTATTTTTTTTAATTTAAAAATCGCAACATCCGCCCGCGTAGAGTAATGTTTTAAAGTCGCATCAAAATCAGTTTAAACTTTAGCCGTTTTAAAAATAAGTGCGGACAAACAAACAGACAAAATAGTTAAATTTGTGGGGTTTTGGTGTAAATTGTGTATGAGCGTAATAAAAGTTATTCCAAAATCTCAGACAGATCCATCAATTTTATTTATTTGTTTTAGAGGTTTAGGAATATTATTAATTTGCTCATATAATTAATATTAAAAGACACAGCAATATTATCACTCAATTCCATTTATTAAATATATACAACCATCAATTGAAATACTTAAAATACATTTAGATAGATAGATATTATGTAATAACTATTAAACAATAATTATAGGTTGTATGTACTATGGAAGTTAACAAGAAATAGGAAAGTAAGAATTTCTTACTTTCCTATTTCTTGTTAACTGCCATAGTAAGAAAGAAAGGAACTAACTATTTTTGTCGATTTTATGAATGGATTGACTCACACAGCAGTCTCAATATGTTCCAACTTCCAATACCTACCAAGTTGAGCTTAATTTACGTGCTTTATATCACAATTTTTGAAATATTTAACTGATTACCTAATATTACAATCGATGACAAATAGTTAGTACAATCTATAACTACTTTCCAAATCACTGTATATTATACTCGTTGTATATTTAAAATTTGTACATAATAGGTAGATATATATTGGTATACTTAATATTTACAATATTGACGCAACATGGTGTATTTTATAAGATAACTTTCCCGGAAAATAATATGCTTCTTTTTTCTTAAAAACAAAGTCGACTGTTTTTGAAAGAAAAAAAATGTAAAAATTAAGCGAATACAAACACTTCGCCATCATTCATTTTAGTCTACATATACATTTTAGTCTACATTCATACCCTACAGCGGTCATCTAGTTCATATTTATAATTAGTTAACTTCTATAGAAACATGGTCAGTTAATAACAAAGTAAGCCACTGAAACCGCATCATGTCAACTAATTGTAGGATCAATGTCGTCGTCTGATGAAATCAAAAATTTTAAACATATTTAATCCTGAGGTAAATAATGCATCATAATTACTATATCACACATTGCAGGCGGACTTTATAAAGTTTATAACACTTTTATATACTTTACTTACATTAGTAAATATAACGTATTTCACCAAAAAGACTGTGGACTATAGAAAAGAAGAAATAGATTAGAAAGAAACGAGTATTCGACTGTATGTGGCAATACGTAAGTATATAAAACTTTTCGTTCTGTGGAAAACAAACCACCGACAGATAACGCAAGATTTACATATTATAATACATATATATATACCTAGGTATCTAATTATCTACTTGTAGTTAAGTTTATTTTAAACCGCTACAAAAATTTACAAGAGCCACATAAAAACAAATATAAACAATAATTTATCCTCCGCATTCATAAACTAAATATATAGATCACAACCTGCTCTAATATAAAAGACATCACTTCATAAACCTCTGAACGAATAAATACTTAACTTACACGTTAACTTTAAAAGGATATAGAACAATCCCAAACTGATATTACATATTTTATCTACTTATTTTATTATCATTATCACTACTGACCAGCTTACGTCGGCCACTGTTATCGAATCACTGAATTATCGTTAGAACCGAGAAAGTCCATATGATCACTCGACGAAACCTCACACAAAATTGAGCCAAAATCTCTGCCATTGAAATTTGTATCTTTGATTCGCTATTATCAATGGCATGTCCCAATACTTTCACGTGCAAACTATGGCCACCCCCTCTGCGCACGCGTCCAAGTGCTCGAAGTATATAAGCACGCTCCCGCCCTCATTTTATTCAGACGCAAGTTGCACTTCGAAATAGCGATTCCTGGAAGACACTAGTCTTTCAGCAGCGCTATAAATAAACAAAAACTTAATTTTTATATAACTTTTCTTTCTTTCACTTCTGTGCTTTACTTCTTTTTCAAAATGAAATCAATGGTAAGTTCTTTTATCCGACTTTCTTCTTAATTGCTCTATTTTCCACTTCATATTACTTAGTACAAAATCAATATTTTTAATAATCAATAATTAATTATGATTTGCTTTATTTTTTATTAATTACTAATAGTGTGTAAATAGATCAGTTAAGCAAATGTACTATTTAATACAAATGATAAAGTGTGTACCAGTGTTAGTTTAAGGCTTGTAACTCAATTTATTGATAAATCTTTTACCAGGCACATTGAACACTTTGTTTTCAAACAGAGTTGCTCAATACCTGCAGGATATTTGACCTCCAACTAGCTTGTAACAAGTTTCTAGCCTAATTTTATGTCAGAGCAAGCTGTTTCTTACACAACTATTGAAGGCAATAATTTAACAAGTAGGTAACAGAATATTGTTAACAGCGTCAAAGTAACTGTTGACATAGAATTGTAATATAAGTCTGCTAGACAAAAAACTACTTTTTCTAAAATTACAATACGATAGGTATCTACTCGTAGGTAAATATAAGTTACCAGTATTTGATGACAAAGAAAGATCATAACTATGTTAATCTGTCAACAAAGTGTTTGTCAGAACATTTAAATGCTAATGACTAAAATATAACAGTAGAAATATTGAAATCATAAAACACATCTAAAATCACAACTTTCATTTCGAATTTCCTCATATTTTTTATCAATCGTGTATCATCCTGTAGACTTGTTTTAAACTTACCTAATATTACCAATAATTTAGAAAACTGAAAAGATATCGCACTTTACCTACCCGTGCGCCCGTACTGCACGCGACTGGTGGGTCATTGTCACTGATTTTATTTTAATTTACTTCGCGCTCCACTTGGAATTGTTTCCTCATATGCATACAGCACGCTTGCGATTAGTCAAACTTTCATATAATTGCTAAAATGTCTTTTACATAAGCTATTTTAACTACAAAGCTAATTGTCTGCGTTGTCACTCTATTTTATTTTATTTTTTGTATATTGTACCTATGACTTGCTTCAACGCTCTACAAAAACTAGCGTTAGATTGGAATTGTTTACCTAATAAAGTTTGTTGATCTCGGATATGAAAATTCTAGTTTTAACAAAGCATAAACCATAAACCTATTTTTTTACAATAAAACCTATGAAAACGTTATGATAATTCAGCAAAAAAAAATCTCTATCGTCGTTGTAGAAGACATACTCATTTTGATAAAAACAATTAGCGTTAAATTTTTTTGGGTTATAGTGTATATACGAGTACACTTGGTTGCACGGAAATCGCATCAGGGTGCATTTTTTTAATGGAAAATGATATCTAATAAAGATAAATCTTTATCGTCTAAAGTATCGTCTGTGCAAAGACACAATTGTGAAATGCTTGTTTGTTGAAAATTTTACGTATGGCTAAAGCGTCAATTCTCGGAAGACTGCAGTGACTATACGGAGTTATCTGACCGCAAACCTGTTTCTTTTAAGGGTTTAATATTAATAAATCCGAGACGATTCCAATAAAATTTCATATTAGGTAAAACAAATATCATTTAACTTGTCATCATTAAAAATGTATTTGAAATCAGTTTGTTCGCATCATTTTCTGTGAAAAAATGCACCCTGGTGCCATTTCTTTGCTCCCAACTTGTCAATAGATCTCGTAAATGATACGGGAGCTGTAGAGTGTAGATTGCTGCACTTGCAATAGACGGCAGCCCGCCGCATTATTTCAAGACATATACCATTTTGTGATTGTGCAAGGGGTCTCAACCCTCAATTAAGATCACTAGGCAGAGATTAACTGCGCGATATAAATTGTAAAATTAAATATACTTTTGAAATATGACCGTAGAATTTCAAATTCTTTTATTCCAAGGCTTCGAGCGCAGCGAATCAGAGCACAAATATATCGCTACCCTACGCGTTTCAATGACATTGAAAGTTTAATTGTTGATGCAATAACTTTTAAAACTAGGTAACTGTATCTTTGCTATAGTAGTTAAATATCAAATTAATATTAGAACAAAGCTTATTAAAACATAAGCTGTGATAGCCTAGTGGTTAGGACGACCGACTTCTAATCGGAGGTCGTGGGTTCGATCCCGGGCACGCACCTCTAACTTTTCGGAGTTATGTGCGTTTTAAGTATTTAAATATCACTTGCTTTAACGGTGAAGGAAAACATCGTGAGGAAACCTGCATGCCTGAGAGTTCTCCATAACGTTCTCAAAGGTGTGTGAAGTCTGCCAATCCGCTTGGCCAGCGTGGTAGACTATGGCCAAAACCCTTCTCACTCTGAGAGGAGACCCGTGCTCTGTAGTGAGCCGGTAATGGGTTGATCATGATGATGATGATGAATAGAATAGAATAGAATAGAATAGAATAGAATAGAATAGAATAGAAAAGTTTTTTATTCAAATAAACTTTTACAAGTGCTTTTGAATCGTCGATTGAGTCTACCACAGATGATGATTAGAACAAATATTTCAACATTAAACATTTCAATGACACTCAAAGATATAGATGCAGTGTGTCAAAATACGTGTAGGGATAGGAATTAAATAACCCGGAAGGTATCTCTCTGCTGCATTTTTTTATATTAAAAACATCAATTTCATTTTTCAACAGTATAAGTTCCATTGTTAAGAAACGAAAAAAAAAAATGTAACGCCGTTTTGAGCTAAGAGTACCTACCAGTCGAGTTTAAGGGCGTTTTCAAATATACATTAAGTTATTTCGTCTCACACGCGCATTAGCCCCGCAAGCGTGAAAACTCATGTAGATAAGGTCCCATTACCAACCATTACCAATAGCACCCCGCGTCTCGGAATGAAGCACGATGCTGAAATATTGTATGAAACAATGTGAAGCGTAAAGCAACGCTTGCGGGCTGCGGCTTGAAGTTAAATAATAATAAATCATCACTACATAGTATAAAACAAAGTCCCTTTCTTTGTCCCTATTTCTCTATTCCCTATGTATGCTTAAATCTTTAAAAGTACGCAACGGATTTTGATGCGGTTTTTTTTAATAGATAGAGTGATTCAAGAGGAAGGTTTATAAGTAGAAAAATTGGACCCGGTAGGTGGCGCTAATAGCGGGCAGGACGACGTCTGCCGGGTCCGCTAGTATCTATATAATATAAATCTATATATGTATATAAAAATGAATCCCTATTTTTAACCGACTTCAAAAAAAGGAGGTTCTGTATTCGACCCGTATGTATGTATGTATGTATGTATGTATGTATGTATGTATGTATGTATGTAAGTATGTTCGCGATTATCTCCGCAACTAATGAACCGATTTTGATGATTGTTTCACTATCGTAATCTACATACTTTCAGGAAGGTTTTAGTATATAACACATCGAGTTATCATTCTTACGTACGAAGTTATAAGCATAAATGTACACATATGTCACTAATATGTTCTCTGAGATTGCCAGACCTATTGCTGAAGTCTGATATAGCTATTCTGTCCAAAGACTTCACTCTGCTACGCCTACGTAACATTGACCTTTTGCAAAAAGTTTTGGGCCGAAGTCAGTACAGTTGCATATAGAGTAATTCCTTGGAGTTTGTGCATGGTTACGTGTATTTCCATTCTATACAAAGCCAACCGCAAGGGTGTGAAACTAGTCGCGTATAGATTGTAAATTACGGTCTATCCAAATTATACAAGAGTTTTACGCATACAAACTAATCTTGTATAGATCAGAAGTTAGGTTAGGTTGGGTTAGAACATAATAAAACCACTCACCTATAGTATGACACATAAAATGTATGTCACAGGCTATTTAATAATAATTAATAATATATAGGTCATAATCTATTTTACATAGTTCTCATTTATATTATTATCATTATTACCTAATATAAAGAAAACAAATCACTAAAAAGCATAAAATAATTTTTTTCAAAGAAAAATGAACCGACTTCAAACGAATCGAACTAAAAAGTTTAAAATAATTTTTCATTCATTTAGATTGACGATTAAACTACCTAACTCAAATTATATATAATTTTTTGAAGTCGGCGCCAAACCACATTCAATTAGTGTAAGTAAAATCAGAATATCCACTTTTGAATGCGAGCGCGGTGAACCTAGTCGCGGAGGGTGAGTCTGGGACCCGGGGGGCACATTTTCGACTTGAAGTGAACTTGAAGTCATTTGGCGCCGACTTCAAAAAATTATATATCATTTGAGTTAGGTAGTTTAATCGTCAATCTAAATGAATGAAAAATTATTTTAAACTTTTTAGTTCGATTCGTTTGAAGTCGGTTCATTTTTCTTTGAAAAAAATTATCCTTTGTCACGGCATCACGCGTGAACGGCTGGACCAATTTCGCTAATTCTTTTTTGTTGCGTTTCTTATTGTCAGGAGAAGGTTCTCATGATTAAAAGAGTGGAACATTTAGTAATCCACACGGACGAAGTCGCGGCCATCAGCTAGTATAATATGATAATGTTGCTTAGTGATGAGGCTCTAATTATATAAAGATAAAATCTTAGAGTGAAAAAATTAACTGTTCTAAGTAATCGTAATTAATGGTGATTTTGCCCGCGAAAGTTAAATTACAATCAAGCATCAACTGCCTTCACAGTTTATGCCATAGTGATTTATTAAAAGGCACTAATTTAATTTTTCAAAAATAAACTATTAATTTTTGGTATTTTTGGTATTTTTGGCTATAAGATATCTAAAGAACAATTTAGACACGTGAAAAATAATGCTCTAGCTGTTGTAGATATGCAATAAACTAACTGAGTAGTTAGTGGTACTACTCCAACAGAGATACAAAAACAAATAAAAAACGTGTAGAGATGTGTCCATAAATATCAATGACGATATTTTTGCAAGACATAATAATTAAAATAAATTATATTTCTTTACCATTTCAATTCATTGCCTACCTATCATTACAGTTTCCTAATTTCTTTAGATAGTAGTGGTAGTATTAATTAGTAGTTAGGTACATTGTACCTACCATTGTACATGCCACAGTTTTAATGGATAAACCGCAAAATAAATATTCTTATTTGTAGATTTTAAATACTTAACTCTTTCATACACTCAACTTACTCTTTATGAAAAATATTTTTAAAGATATATATAGTTATTAAATAAATACATTAACTTCTACGATAAATCCA
Source organism: Melanargia galathea (assembly GCA_920104075.1). Lineage (NCBI taxonomy): Eukaryota > Metazoa > Arthropoda > Insecta > Lepidoptera > Nymphalidae > Melanargia > Melanargia galathea. Next base: position 20,419,119 of record OV049857.1, on the reverse strand, counting down.
GTACACCTTGTATTATTGCCACTCAATTAAATAACAGGGTTATCTTGACATCAGCGAAAGAAAAAAACCTGTGTGTAAACTCAACGCCTACGTTATACTACCTACTGGTAAAACTCCCAAATATAGTATGGTGAATGCAACTGCTATCACCCGATAACCGTCCAGCTCATGCTCCATTTAAGCTTACAATGTCAACTGGTGTTACGGTCACTGTCACGAGCATTTCTTATCCAATCCATATCTTAATCTCGAAGCAATAAGGTTGAGATTTTACACCTGATTCATTCAGCGTTCACACGTCGTGCATCAATTATTACTTGTTAGTGTTGTCCATGGCAAGCGTATCTAATATATAATTAGACAAATTGCTCTAAAACTACTGTTCATTTGTCTGTGCAACTTTAGGATGCACTTGTCTTTACGAAATAATCTTTTATGCATCCATCACGTAGATACCTGCCTAATCAATGAATCGTTGTAAATCTTACGTCAAATACGAATCTTTTTTGTAATTTCACAAATTCTTGAAGTTAATTTGGTGATTACGATTTTTATCTTAGAACCCTTCAATTATATACATCGGAGGCACGCCTACCAGATAGCGTCCACGCTTGTCGCTCGCCTCGCCTCTCACTGGCTTTTTGTCTGCATTCCATCGCACGCTGATTTAGAAGGGCATGCCTACGCCGACCTGCAATATCGATATCCTGATATAATTATCTAATTATGAACGCCCACCACTATCAAAGAATCAGATCAGAAATAATTACCCATATCCGAACAATAGTTAAAATATAGGTTACTTAACATAAAATTAAATCAAGTTTTCACGACACCCAAAATTTTACTGGGTGTTTTTTTACTTACTACAATTATTTGATACCCGCGACTTCGTTCGCGTGGATATTGGTTTTAAAAATCCCGTAGGAACTTTTTGTTGCTCTTATTGCTAAAAACTGTTAAAAGTTCACTGGTGGATGTTTAGGTATATAAAAATGTAAACATCCGCCAGTGAAAGTCCCATCAAAATCGATCCAGCCTTTCAGAGATTACCCGCTAATTATCTATAAAGTATCTCCTTTCTAACTAAATAAGAATGAATGAAATCGGACCACGGGTTAATGAATTACAGCTAAGTAGACATTTTGACTTTCATCCGCTCTCCCAAGGGAACCATGCTGAATTTCGGCATAAAAAGTATGCTATATGTCACTCCGTAGTATAAACTTAAATCATGCCAAGTTTCATTTCAATCCATTTAAGTAATTGTTTTTGCGTGATGCGCGCACAAACATACAGACAAACAGACAAACAGATAAACAGACATAAATTTTGAAAATAGCTTTTTGACGTTCTATCACTTATCCCTAACATCCCCCAGTTATTATTTTGCAAAAGTCTTCAATGTACAGATACGGCAAGTCTACGCTTTTATTATAATTATGTATAGATATAGATAAAACTCAAAGATAAGCTCATGCAGCACGTAAAAATGCGTGGGTGGCAAAAATAAAGCTGAAAGGGCAAATAAAAAGGAAAACAAATGTCAAATTGATATGCGAGAGAAACCAGTCAGTATGTGACGGTGGGCAGGTCCGGAAGACTGGCTTCCTGCTTCGTGACCTTCGAACAGCCTTCAAACCTTGACGCCATTCACTCGGTGCTGCCTTACTTTTATCTGTTACCTATAAATTTATTATATCTACGGGAGAGCCGGTTGACGCTTTGTTTTTGTACCAATTAATCCACAATAGATTAAGCGGGTTCTTATAACCTAGATACATATTAGCTTATGTAATTCTATGTGATCGAACTTGAGAGCTATAAGAACGATCAATTTGCTATCAAGACAGTTAAAAGACATAGGAAGCTTTAGAACAAAGCACAAACCTAAAGCAAGGAGTCTGTCATTTATCGCAACACGACCAACTCGCCTTGACTTTAGATACCTTGCAATGACGCAACACTATGCATTAGCCTTTATCTAGAAAATGGAGCATATTTATCTCCTCTACATTTGCCTCTTTAAATTTAAATTTAAAGTAATATTTTTTTATTTCATTACCTAACTGTTCTAATCCTTGGCACCTAAAGCGCAAGCCACTCCTCACACTAAACTTTCTTAAGCTCTTTCGATATCTTTTCATACTTCAGTTTTCATTAAGGTGCCTACTATTGAGTACTATGCTTCTTGACCTGTCACTAACACTGTCTTGACGGTTTTTTTCTGTGGCTTAGCAAACCAATGCGGGGGAGATATTTTCAACCACACATAATTCAGTTGAAATTGTCGACACATTCTACTTACCAGGGGGGTTATTCTGTAACTTAGTTAGAAACTGAAAATAGTTGCCAACGAATTAGTTCGATATACATTGCTGCTTTACTGTGTAAAATTATGAAAACACTTTATATTTCTCACAGTAAAGCAACAATGTATATCAAACTAATTCGTTGGCAACTATTTTCAGTTGCTAACTAAGTTACAGAATAACCCAGCTGGTGGTATGTCTTCTCCCAGACCAGCTGGGTTATTCTGTAACTTAGTTAGCAACTGAAAATAGTTGCCAACGAATTAGTTTGATATACATTGCTGCTTTACTGTGGGAAATATAAAGTGTTTTCATAATTTTACACAGTAAAGCAGCAATGTATATCGAACTAATTCGTTGGCAACTATTTTCAGTTTCTAACTAAGTTACAGAATAACCCCGCTGTATGCAATTCCTTCAACGATCGTGTAAACTTCATTATTTTCACCAAACACGGACAAAGGTTCCACAGGCCAGGGCCGAGTTCAACGCTAGAACAGAAGATCCTATCTCAAACGCAATGTCACGTGCTCATAATATATCACACATTTACAGTGTAATAACATAGTATTCACTTTCAATAATAAAAACATTTATAGCTACAGAAAAATTAAAAAGTTAAGTACTTAGTTAACTAAAACTTTAACTATTAAATTTATGAAATAAAATCAAACATTAATTGAACCATAATTACAAAATAAGTAGACTAAATTAAATCTAAAACTTCACTAATTTGATCTCAGCGGGGTCTGGTACCCGAGATGCTGGATTAGATAGCCAAACTAATTATTTGGCCAAGGTACGCGCCAGCGTGGTTCCGCGGTAAAGTCGATGACCCCTTTTGGCTCTCCCAAAAGCGCTAGAGCACTATGTTTCTAGAGATTTCTGAATATAAATTTCTTTAAAGATAATGTTTTCTGACATTGATTTACCTATTAGCCGATACATGATGTATTAATTCATAATTAGATTATTTCGTCCGGCCAGGTGATCGAACACGACCGCAAACCCGAACCCTGACATCATTACGTGATTCTGAACATAGGCCGCCGCAAATTCCATAATAAACACGTTATTGAATGTTCATTTAAATTACACGCGACGATCTCTCTCTGTACTTAGTACTTCAAATGTAGGTTATTTGTAAAAAATATGAAGCATTGTATTTGTATGGATAGAATAAAGAAAAAGTTTTTTTAAATTCAAATAAACTTTTCTAAAAGGATTTAAAGTAACTAATGAAGTTGGTATTGGAAGTACTTAGATGAAAATCTATGCTACATATTATTATGGTTTATTTTGAATGAATTTTACTTTAAATACAGTTTAGAAGCCATACCACTTCCAGGTTAGGCTGCATCGTCACTTCAACCATCAGGGTAATCATCATTGCAGACAGTCAATGAGTTAACATGTAGATGAATAAAAAAGGTAGCAAAAAATGATAAAAGCTAAAGTATTCTATTAATAAACTTAAAATTCGATATTAATTATAAAAATTGATCAGAAATTATAGAGGTAGGTAACTACTAGATATGTAGTAAATTATACTTTAGCAATGTTGTAACGATTGTTGTAAGTAGCTTAATAAAATAGGTATCCAATTAATTCAATTATTTTATGATCGATATTATTGAATGTAAGAAATGCGCCAATATTAACGTTCTTACACCAGCTGAATTAAAAGCTTAACATTTTCATGGTTTATACATAAATAAATTTTAAAATAACTGCACGTACTATAACTGTAATAGAATTATCTGCTAATTGACTTGCATTTTAAATCAAATGGAAACCTTTGTATAGGTCGATTACTTCAAATTAGATAAATAAATTAAATAAATCACTAGCAGCAAATCATTTCTAAAAATATCATCATAATTATTATTATTACGTACTACGTAATTTAATTTGTTATAATGTTTTATCTCCCACTTTCTTTTCAGTTACTTTAACGTTGACTAATAATGATTATTTAGGAAATTCTTCAATCTTATATTATCAACTGCTAGATTTCCTTTATTTTACACTGGCATCATGTCTTTCTTACTAACTATCTTGTTCGATATGCATCCAATATTTTCAAGTTGTCACTGTCCAAAGGCAACATCATTATTTAATATGGTTGTCATTTTGTTCTCAGATTGTCGTAGCTTGTTTGGCGCTGGCGTGCGGAGCCCACGCGTCCGGCTGGGTCGGCCCACCCGCCAACATCGCTCTGTCACAAGACGGCCGCAACATCCTGGACACACCCGAAGTAGCGCAAGCGCGGGCCGCTCACATCGCTGCTCTCCAGAAAGCTTCATTGAACAACCCTAACCCACAAGACGATGGTTCATACAACCCCGCCTGGAACAACGAGGAATACTGGCAACGCGCTGACAACAAATGGAACGGTGCCCCCGCCAACCAGTGGAACGCTGGAAACCAATGGAACGGCGCCCCCGCCGCCCCCGCATGGAACGCCGCTGGCCACGCACCCGCTCCCGTCGCCGAGACCCCCGAAGTAGCGCAAGCCCGCGCCGCCCACCTCGCCGCTCTCAACTCCGCCAACGCCGCTCCCGCCCACAACCAGTGGAACGCCGGCAACAACGGCCAATGGAACGCAGCTAACGACAACGGCCAGTGGAACGGCGGAAACGACAACGGTCAATGGAACGCTGCCAACGACAACGGTCAGTGGAACGCCGGAAACGACGATGGCCAATGGCGCTCGGGACAAGAAGGTCAATGGAACGGTAACCAACAGAACCAGTGGAACGGCAACCACCAACAAAACCAGTGGAACGGCGCTCCTTCCTGGCAAGGACCCCCCGCCCAGATCAGACTGGCTCACAACGGCGCCGGCATCCTGGACACCCCCGAGGTAGCGGCCGCGCGCGCGGCGCACTTAGCGGCTCACGCGAAGGTCGCCGCGCCCGCGCACCCCCAGCAGCGCTGGTGAACACTCCCCCTTCCGTTTCCGGGTACTGGACTGCTCTCGCGTGTCACGCGCGCCCCGAACGCGAGCAGGTGACACCCCAGAGATACGTCGAGAAGCCCTCTTCTCCTTCGATCTCCTCTTCGTTTAGTTTCTCAAAGTGCTAGTGCGTCAGACTCTTACTTTCCTGTGGCTTTTTTGTTACTTTTCTAAGAAATTTCTATCTATTATACGAACTTTTGTACATAATAAATAATTATATGTATGCGTAAACGAATTATATTAAACGACATAAAATCCTAAATAATAGTTTTACTATATTATGCATAAAAGACTCAAGATATCTTTGTAATGAACCCATGTTCCATCCCTATCTACTTATCATAAACTTTTACTAAGCTTTTACGGCCAAGCACACTTTATGAGACAACATCAGATCCTAACAGGGAATATCGAAACTAAGTATCTATATATATCAAGCTTATTATTGCACAAACTTTTGAAAAAATAGGCAGGCTAAGATTCTTTCAAATTCAAGTAATAATTAAATGCTAGCTTTTAAGCTCGACGAGGCACAATAAACACTAAAAGATAGCGCATGAACATTAAGTAACAACAATTGAGCAATACATTAATCAACAATTTTAATTTAAAATGAATGCTAAATAAAAAGTACCTAACTACCTAACTAATGTTTAATGCATCATGCACCATGTCATAAACGAAATAGCGTGATGCAGTAATGAACATGTTCAATATAATGACATGCAGTGTTCAAATTATATGACGATAAAGTCAATAATAAATTATCTAACTACCTATATGCATTGACGTTTAGAACCAGTGGTAGATTCAATTGACGATTCAAAAGCACTTGTAAAAGTTTATTTGAATAAAAAACTTTTCTGTTCTATTCTATTCAATGCCTGTAAACTTCTGCTTCGTAGTAGTAAATCGTGTTAATGAAAATTAAGAATCATTCATTTCAAATGTTATTTACTTTTCTAAATTTACCAAGTGCACCATTCATTATGTGGATTAGGTCAGCAAGACAAATAAGTCTAAAATGTATAATTTTGCCATCGAAAGTAAATTGAGGCGGAACAAGGTCGATTTGTCATGTTCCACTACCAAACGAATTGACCACAAACATTGACAATTTGAAATTACGTTACATCATGGGAATTCGTCGGATTTCGTTCAGTAGACGGTTAAAAGCTAATGGCTAATAACTACCTTTTTTGTTGACAATTGGACTATTTTATCGGCATAGCTAGACAGGAGCTCTTCCTGAAAACAATCTATTTTTGATTGAAGTAAACAATTAAAAGTATGATTAAAAAATATAAAACTAAAAAAAAGAATGTGGCACCTGCGAATTCAGAACAGGTACGTAGGCAATTAAAGTCTTATAAAATATTCACAAGTCACAAAGATATCGCTAAAGAGCAAAAAATTTTAATCCAAGACCACTATGTACTCTGTTGTAAGGAATGTGATTAATGAAGCAGCGATTAATTCAATTAACAAATGGTCTCATTTAGCAAAACTACTGGGCTCAATCAACGCAGCCGTGGTATGACTGGAATACAAACAAACCGACAAGCCGCGGTAAGAGCGAGGTCAGTAAGTTATTAAACGGAATGCTTTTAATCAAACTAAGCCTTCATCAAAAAACAAAGTCGTCAAGTTCCAGTAAAAGAGATTAAAATATTCTTTGGATCACGTAATGCTTTACTGTAGGTTTATCTACTCGTATATATATTGCTTAGCTGAAAGTGACAGATCATCTACAGAATAGAATAAGTATTCCATATGAATTGTAAAACTTACCTACCAGATTTTTTTGACTTCATACAAAAGCTATTTTTTCCTCGGGCGTTAAGAATGGTATAGAAGCTTGTCGAAATAAAGTGAAAATGACTTTTTAGAGCGAAATAGGGAAATTCTAAATATTAACACTTTGGTAAAATTGGTAGAATTATTCGTATTACTCTGGGGTTGAAAAATTACACAAAAATGACCTAGATGTTTATGTTCTTATATATTATTTATGTACGAATAATTTCACTCATATAGGGAGTAGGTACAATTGGTACATATTTACTCCCTGTATTTATTAAAATTTTACTCTTTTTACACGCTTTATATTAGCTTCACCTGTATGTATGTTTGTAACCGACTTCTTTGAACGCAATTTTTTTCGAGCCATATTATCGACACAATACCATAAACGACTAAAACAACGCAGAAAATAATTATTATACTGAACACTAAAAAATACACACTATAATACTTATCTACAGTCCTGTTATTATTTTAGGAAAGACCATTTCGACAGATACCATTTTTCCAATCATTCCGCCAAGATCTTACGGAATACTTGATGACCTCTACTCTACATGGTCTTCGCTACGTCGGAGAAAAGAGGTTAACGTGGTTTGAACGGTGAGTTGAAACCATTTATTCTACATATTTTTCCTTTTAACCATAGCAGAAATTTCACACTGTACCTAATGACTTGTATCCTGGAGTCCGACATAATATTGGACTACCTACATTTTATCTCGGAAGTTTAATCAAAAAGTTGCCATAGGATAATAAACGGCCCGGTAGCTTAAGGAGTGCAGTACCCTGCAGCGTGAGGATTGAGGAGTTGGGACTTGAAATTGCGTATGTTTCTGGCTTTATTATATTTTTCCAGATTTTTTTGGCTGGCAGCATTCGGTAGCTCATTAATCTGCGCCGGCTTCTTTATATTAAACGTGTACGCGAAATGGCGTATGTCGCCCATGATAGTGAGCATCAACCCGGAGAACATGCCACTCAACAAGCTGCCATTTCCCGCGATCACAATATGCAATGTGAATCAAGCAAAAAAATCTGTTGCAGAAAGAATAAAAAAGTTTGGGTGACATAAACTTAACTTATTTCATTACTATTAGTATTAGACATTTCTAGAGTTCGAGCCTTTGACCCTACGAGTAGCTTTTGCTCCCAATTTTTTCGCGTGGATTTAGTTCTTGAAAAAACTCAGATGATCGTTTTTTATTGAAAACGAAAAACGATGGCCTACTTCGACATTGATGATTCCGAACTCTCTGTACAAGTTTTGTTGTTTTTACTTGGCAATACTTCGATCTTATCCGCGCTGGAATTTGATCTAATTTTAATCAATTGCAACTTTAAGTAGCATAAAAATTCGATAAACTTACAGAGATTAAAGAAATGGTTGAGTAACCAATTTTTAGGATTCCGTAGTAAACAAGGAACCCTTATAGTTTCGCCATATCCGTCCGTCTGTCCGTCCGTCCGTCCTCGGTTAATCTCAGAGACTATTAGTGCTAGAAATCTTTAATTTGGCATGGGTATAAATATTAATCAAGCCGACACAGTGGTGAAATAAAATTTTGATAAATATTTTTTTAGGGTAGCTCCCCTACATGTAAAGTGAGGATGAATAAGTATTTTTTTTCCTCATCTACCCCATAGTGTGGGGTATCGTTGAATAGGGCTTTTAAAAATACTGTGGGAACATCATTTTTCGGTTTTTAGATCCGTTTGTAAAATATGAGTGTCCCCCCCCCCCCCTCTATCAGCCAAATGGCAGTATATAGGAACTTGAAAAAATTCACAGCAGTAGTATATAGTAGTATATATAATCAATTTTAAAGGAAAACTATCATGGCTAAGTAGGGTTCACAGGTTAAGGAGTTATATCTGTTTTTCGAGGATTGTGACTACGGACCCTACACTGCGCGTGGCCCGCCACGCACTTGGCCGGTTTTATTAATAATTATCAAATATCTTGCAAAAACCAATTTTAATCGATAGTTTACCAACTTATAAAAAAAATAAAGCTGAATCATGAGACATGCGAGTCATATCTTCACTGTTTATCTACAATCTCCTTTCGTCGGAATCCTAAGAATTTTATATAGGAACGTAATAGATAAACCTAACCTTAATCTATTTTATATTTTAGGGATTCAATTGACAAGAAGTTATTGGAAAGTTTGTGTTCAACTCAAACCGATGCAGATATTTTCGAGGATGAGATCGCCGAAAGCGCTAACTGGCACTACACACGCTCTTTTCTCATTAATGTATGTTTCACGTGCTACCTACAAATTATAGCGCACGAGATGAGTGTCATCACTCATCCGCTAACCGTATGCCACACCGCGAACTACAGAGCTAAGCGAGCTTACTGAACTGTGATCCCATCGATTACAGAGTGGAACTTTGTTGTCCATCTGCCTTCCTTCATGTCGACTGGCAAATATCAGCCCGTCAATACATCATATTTTAAGTTTTCAATCCGAACCTTGTCTTGTCATTTTAGATCGCATAGCTTAGCTCGCATAGTTGGTTGCACGCTAAGCTACTTGGGTAGATAACTTATAAAAAAGATATTTGTTATTACCTCTTGACGTTATATTCGCGCATCATTTACTACATTTTATAAAGTTTTCTACCAATAGAAATTAATTAAAAATAGGTAGGTACCTACTACATATCTTGTAAAGTTAAACCAACAGTGACTTTTACAGAACATCTTTAGGTATTGTCCGACTGCGAATTACGTTTTAGGTAACCCAACCCTGCAATGAAATGCTTTCGGTATGCCTTTGGAACTCAGCGCAAATGAGTTGCCAAGACTTGTTTAATGCACAACTCACGGATGAGGGTCTTTGTTGTACCTTCAATGTCGTGCATCGAGAAAAAATGTACCGAAACCCGTAAGTTTAACTTCCCAATTACAATAATTTAGTATAATTTTTTTTGGAAGCCGTGATAGCACAGTGGTTATGGACGACCGACTTCTAATCGGAGGTCGTTCGATCCCGGGCACGCACCTCTAACTTTTCGGAGTTATGTGCGTTTTAAGTATTTAAATATCACTTGCTTTAACGGTGAAGGAAAACATCGTGAGGAAACCTGCATGCCTGAGAGTTCTCCATAACGTTCTCAAAGGTGTGTGAAGTCACAAGCCATAGTCTACCACGCTGGCCAAGCGGATTGGCAATCCGCTTGGCCAGCGTGGTAGACTATGGCCAAAACCCTTCTCACTCTGAAAGGAGACCCGTGCTCTGTAGTGAGCCGGTAATGGGTTGATCATGATGATGATGATGATGATAATTTTTTACCCGGCTACGAGAGGGTTACGAGTTATTTACCCGGCTACGGGCTACGGAAAGGTTACGAATTCATGAACCGGCTACGGGGAGGTTACGAAACTGTACCTAATTTAAACAAAGTTATGTAATTGTAATATTGGTACTTCTCTTACCTACAGCGTAACGCAAGCTACCCCACATACCTACCATCAAATTATATCAATAATTACTTATCCACTGCGCAGAAGACGTTAGGAGAAATCCAACATCGCTGAGTTCGAGTTTTAGATTTCAAATTTTATATCTTGTTACTTAGTAGACATAACTTAATTTTTTGTCTTTATGTAGGTATTCAAGTTAAATCGCTTTATTTCATTTACAGAAAAGATCTAAATGATTTAAACTTTACATTTCCGTTACCAACAGTGGATTGGACTCCTGAAAGTGGCTATCCTGATGACGCACCTGATGATGGATTCCCCTGGAAACCCAAGGGTAGATACGAGTACCTACGAACAAAAATTGTAGTCTTAAGTTTTCTCTTTTTCCTAAACTAATAAAAAAATTTAAATTCCCAAATTGCTCCTAGGTACCTGATCCTACATTTACCTATAAGTATACTTACCTAAGTATTAAGTTAGTTAGGGAGTTATATGTAAATGCTAATCAAATATTAAGATCAATGGGTACCTAAATTCCTACTCTGCAAGTAGGTACACTAATAAACATATAGTTACAATATTAAAAAGTAGAAAGTCTACCTAAATATATGTACATACCTAAGTAAATAAATAAGGTAATAGAGATAAATAGAAAGAAACTCGTGAATACCTAGCTTTTATTAGTTAGTTTTTAGTCTAATAGGTAAGGTGCAGACTGCAGAGTGGTTACGGTGCAGAGTGCAACATAATGCACATGCAATGGACATTGCAATCCAACAATGAATAAATATATGGTATGTTTCGTTAGTTATAACGAATCTCTTAGCTATTAATATAAAGTATTACATAATACCTCATCTGAACAGGAATTGGCACGGATCATGGCTTAACTTTGGTGTTAGACGCCAACCTCGAGGAATACTACTGTGCGTCAACAAAAAGCACTGGATTCAAGGTTTTTATGCATCCTTCGTATTTCAAATCCTTATAAAATTATATAATCATAACAATAGAGTATACCGTATCACTAGACCGAGCTCCATCCGACCGTCTGTCCATCTATAAATAAATAGTGCCTAATAATGTATCGACTTGATACTGATACAGTAGCCAGTAGGTAAATGCTTTTGGGAGGCCTACCGCCGCCGCTGTGCCGCGCCTAGTTTGATTGCTGCAGTGTCAACCACTATCACCTAGGCTCTAATTATATTACATGATTATTTATTTATTTATTTATTTATGTAGATATGATTTCTTTTAGATTCTTCTACATAATCCGACCGAAGCACCAAATATAGCTAAACTAGGGGAAGTGTATGGGCCAGGAATGGAAGCGCGCGTGGCCATACAGCCGAGAATCCTCGACGCTCAGCCCTCTCTTAAATATATCGATGTCAATAAGAGGCTCTGTCTGTTCTCCAGCGAAAAGGAATTAGTTTTCTATAGGTAAGTGGAGATTGGTGGAGATAATATGAGCTTAGCATATCTGTGAGCATTTCTTTCTTTACAAAAATGCAACGCATCACATAATATCCGTAGTTAGGTACCTACCTACAGTTTCTTTGTCCAAGACCTGCAATAAATACGTACGCTCATTCTAACTTCATAACTTCTTTAATTAGTATCTAACATACTTAGGTACTTAATCATATCTTTCTCTTACAGAACTTACACCTTAAGGAACTGTGAGATGGAGTGTGAATCTCGCAATGTGCTAGATATGTGCAAATGTGTCCTTTACTACATGCCTAGTAAGTGGGTAGTAGGACTAAAAATTTACATTGATAAGTATTTAAGCAATTTCCTGTGAAAAATTAATTCAAATGTTCGTTTCAGAAAATAAAACAACAAGAGTGTGTGGTAAAGGCGATGCGAAATGTTATAGCAATTTAAAGAATTATATGCCCCAAGGTAAATTTTTAATCGCATCCGGTTTAAAACTTTAAAAATAAAGCGATAGGTCTCGAAATATAATTTTTTTACGAAATGTAAGAAATAAATATAAAATATTTTAAAGCCTCAATAATCAGCAAACTGAAATTTGAAAGGACGATAGTTCAAACTTCCTACGGTACGAGAATACGAGACACTAGTTAGCAGAATAAACTAATATTACGTACCTACTTCTTGAATCGGAAACAAATAATAATGATGCCATGCTTTCCTGAAAGGTGTCGAAAGAGGTTGCGACGAATGTTTGCCTGCGTGCACAGAGATTTCTTACTCCGAGAGACCGAGTGGCGCGCCGCTGAACAAAGCACTTGTTGGCCGATATATAAAAAGTATTAGCTTGGCACAGAATAGGTCCGCTGAATACTTTACGTAAGTACCTACCTACCTACTCACAATCCAAATACTAACATTCAAGGATAGGAGTGGAATTTGCTAAATAATACCTACCTACCAGATTTTCCAGGGAAGACATCGGGTTATGTGGGATATCGGCCACCTAGGCTTGGATTGGGAAGTTGGGAACATTTTTAACGGAGATTGGTCGATGGGTCGTCTAATAACACATCCTTGCGTTTCTCGTTCATCCTTCTCGGTAGAAAACAGATTTTTGGATGCATGACTAAGAGATATTGCGCTAATGGAGTGCAACTCAAATCCTACTTCCTACTAATATTATAAATGTGAAAGGGTGGATGTTTGGATGTTTAGATGTTTGGATGTTTGTTACTCAATTACGCCGCAACTACTGAACCGATTTGGCTGAAATTTTGAATGGAGATAGATTATGCCCTGACTTAAGTATAACTTAACATAGGCTCCTTTTTATCCTGAAAAAATCGACAGTTCCCGCGGGATTTTGAAAAACCCGAAATCTATATCTACAGCTATAGGTAGATTACTATAGCAAACTTCCTTGAAAGTAGGTATAAAGGTTGGGAAAGGGAGCGGGAACGGGAACCGGAAATCCACGATTCCCTAGGGAATTGTTTAAAACCGAAATTCACGCGGGCGAAGCCGCGGGCACATACTAGTATGAAATAAGTATTTTATTATTTTTATGCACCCAATTAAATTATTTTTTTTAAGTAGGAGGTAAGTATTACCTAGGTACCACGATTTATTTTATTTGTAAAACATGAATGGAATGACCAATTAACAATTAATTCGATTATTACAGAGACAACATGTTGATTATACATTTCTACTTCGAAGATAACTCATTTATGAGGTTCACAAAGGGAGAAATTTTTGGTCTCACAGAATTTCTATGTAAGTCATTTGTTTTAAGTAGGTAATTAGGTACCAATCTTTTTCGTTAATTTAGAAAATTTCCTTTGACGTCGCTTCTTTTTATTAAACCCGACGCAGAAAAGACGGGGTGTTATAAGTTTGACGTGTCTCTGTGTGTGTGTGTCTGTCTGTTCCCCTGTGGCGCTCAAACGGGTGGACCGATTTGAATACGGTTTTTAGGGTTCCGTACCCGAAGGGTAAAAAACGGAGCCCTATTAATGTCACTCGGCTGTCTGTCTGTCTGTCTGTCTGTCTGTCTGTCTGTCTGTCCGTCTGTCCGCCGGTCACAGGTCTCTAGCTCGCAGACGAAATGAGTTACAAACCTGAAATTTTGGTATTTAGTGTAAAACGTTAACCCAAAATCAAATATTGAATTAGAAATTGAATTAAATTATTTTTCAGGGGGGCTCCCATACATGAAAAAGGAGCCGGAAAAAAAAATTTTTTCTTTACCCTAGCTTGTGGGGTATCATTGTTTAGAGCTCATTAAGTAGAGTACAAATATATATTTTTTTAATTTTTATCTCAAAAAATAAGGGAATGGGAGGCCATCAAAGTTGTTAGTTTTAGACCATTTTTGTGACGGGGGCTATCTCAAAAACTAAACTAGTTGGGAATATGATATTTCAGTATATTATGTACTATATGCTCTATTTAAACAACAAATACTGAAAACAACGATTTATTAAATAGTTTATAAGCTGTGACCAAAATAAACGAACATTTTTTTGGGTTTTTCTTTCACGGTTTGTTGCGATGTCTAGCTCGGAAATTAAATATTTCTTAGACCCAAAATATTATATTGTTCATAATTATGTACGGAACCCTGAAAGAGCGAGGCCCGACTCGCACTTGGCTGATTTTTTTGTTTGTAAGGTGAATAGTCCAGTGTTGTTAGCTATGTTTGATGAAAATCGGTCCAAGATGGCCGCCGCTACAAAATGGCGGATTACATATTTTTCCACAACTCCCTTAATATGGGTATCAAATGAAAGGGCTTGACCAGTAGATTAGCATTGTTGCAAATCCAAGATGGCCGCCACCACAAAATGGCGAATGTCGGGGGTTTTTAAATTTTTAATTTATACTTGTCGCTTTCGTTATGCACCTAGTTAATTAATAGTCAAATGTTAGAAATTTGGGCGACTTAAAATACAGCAATTTTTTTCAGCAAACACTGGCGGCCTTCTCGGACTCTGTATGGGCTTTAGCATGATGAGTGCAGTTGAACTCCTGTATTACCTAACTCTGCGAGCTCTATGCGTTGCCAGACAAAGGAAAACTATACAACCCTTTATTAAATAGATAATGCAAATAGTTTATTGACTTTGATTTTGGAATCGAATGCTCCTAATTGACTGAAAACTGTTGATAGTGTTTAAGATGACGTCAATTTTCTTTTCTAAGCAATGGTGTGCGTTTTGCAATTTTGAATGTCCCACGCAAAATTTGGACTTAAATCATAGAATTATACAATATTTAAATAAAAATGAATGGTTTAGATAATATGATTGCCCGCCGATAAAACTTACGGAAAAAAACTGGCCCAAATTAAACTACAGGCATACACAACTTCTTCTTCTTCTTATGCGTTACAGTCTTGGCAGACTGGTCATCCTGGTAGTGGCATACACAACTACAGGCACTCAATGATATATAGTAAGAAAACAATATTTTATTACAAAAACTTTTTATTTAAATTATAATTCTGTACACTCATTCTTAAATTCTTATAATATCTATTTAATATATCTAAGTAGGTCTGGACTTGAATTTACAAAAAAATATAAATGCAATATCACAGGCTTTTCTTTCCTACTGCGTTTTCAAGTCTTAAATCCATATATCTGTTTCATATTTCATTCCCAAGATAAAATTTCAAAGTATAATAATGTTCGCCTGATCAAATTTCGGTTACCCGCCATGAGCTCTGGAGACCAGCTAACTAAGCAGGAGATATTACAGTGTACAGTGTGTGCCAACCAGTTACATTCTCTTTTCCTGCACTCTCATAGTCCGACGGCACGGCAATCTGACACTACCAGAGAGGTCAGGCACAAGGCCGACTGCTTTACGTGCTCTCCAAGATACGGTGGAATAATACCGCCAACTTTCCAACTCCGGGCGACTACTAAGAATTTCCCAAATAACTTTTGCCAATAACTGTCTATTGATCTCAAATCACTTACAAAATAGATTTTTACTGTGAAACCGACTTTTCTGCATCGCTAATTCACGGTGTTTAAGACTGTTGCCTGGGCGGCCCCGCCGGCGGCGCGGGCGGCGCGGGCGCGGCCGGCGCGTCCGGCGGCTGCAGCGTGCGCGTGCGCCGGCGCGTGTAGTGCTGCCATAACAGTATAGCTTGGTCGTCCATAAATTTACAAACCTGAAATACAAAACACAGGGTCAACACTTTATATTTCCATACCAATATTGGAACGAAGTTCCTTATCGCGCGTTGCGAAAGGGGGTTAGACGGAAAAAATTAAGACCAAAAGTTGTAACGCCACTTTTTGCTATAGCTGTAAGCCGTGCGGCGTGCGCGTATTTCTCTGTCTGTCTCTCTCTCTTATAGAAAGCAAGCCAGTTATTTTCATTTCGTCTTTCTATTTCGCACTGAACAGTGTAGTATCGTGACGATTATTTTTGTTGAGTGTGTACAGGTTTTTTTGTACATAATAAATAATAAAAAATAATAACTTTATACAATACTAGCGGACCCGGCAGATGTCGACCTGCCCGCTATCAGCGCCACCTACAAGGTTCAATTTTTCTACTTTTGTAAGTAGAAAAATTGAACCTTACCTGAAAAGGAAGGTTTGTACCTTCCTTTTGAATCACTATCTATTAAAAAAAACCGCATCAAAATCTGTTGCGTAGTTTTAAAGATTTAAGCATACATAGGGACAGAGAAAGCGACTTTGTTTTATATTTATTATTATAAATATCGGATATATATCTTGATATATATCCATTGATATATATCCTCGAACCCTGCCCTTGACACCTCTCAAGTTTTTTATTTATAATATTTAGGCGAAAGTGTGTTTTTGTTTTGCAATTAAAATGTAGTCTGCTAGAAAACGGTAAAGCAACAAAAATAATTTAAGGGCAAAGGAAACAAACCTGTGCTGAAACACATTCTCTTCTGAAAGCTTCATGTTGTAAGAGTTCAAGGAAATGCAAGCACATTGGATATTTGAGATAACGAGCGTACTCTGGTTCACGCCAATACTGCAGATACTTCAGATAATTGACAAATGGCTGTTCTTTCAAATAGCCTCTCTGCGCCAAAACTGAAACAATAGTGATCAATTTAATTTCAGTCATATTGAAAATTTGGTATTTAGTCATGGTCAACAGTAAATATATGACAAATTTATATTAATGCTCATGTCATGTCATGCTACTTGAAAATTTACATTAACCCTGGCAATTGGCCAAACATTGGCCCCAACACCTTTCATCCAACACACATGTGATATATCCATCTGTTTGGGCCAATGTGTGAAATGAACCTAAGTTTCAGTTGTACATCGGGCTGTTAAATAAGGTTACCATTAAAGTTAGATTTGACCACATGAAAAGCAAAGTGACCTACTCAAGTATGTTAATTTTATAATGTCAAATTTTGACTAAAAGTAAGTTAACTCTTAGTTGTTTTATCAGTAGTCAAATTTAACCTTAATTGCTTAAGCTGTTAGATTCAAGTTCAAAAAATGGTAATGTATCTACTCTTGGTTTGATTTGAAAGGCATTTCATATGAAGAACCAGTGCAAAATTAGCTCACTTAACTCATGTAAAAATTAAGGAAACCATATGTGCGATAGGAAACAACAACATTGCAACAATAATTTTATTTATCACACAACTCACAGTGAATGTAGTTCGGATTAGCCAGGCACTGTACAAATTCAAGCTCCACTTGAAATCGTATTCTATTCTGCTCTTCTGTTTCCATAACTGAAATAATACAATAACAATACAAAAAAGTACCAAAATTTAAGTTTACAAAACATAATTATTACTACCAATAATGTTGCACACCTTTTCCGGCCATCATCTTGAAGACCACCTAAAGTACTTTTTCTAAAAAAAAGGTACACAGAATATTTGTTACTTCAACATGATAATATTTTGTTTACCATGTAAATTACTAAATTTAATAAAATTAAAATTAATTTTTAAATTACGATTTTGGTTTGACTTAATTTAAAACGAAGTTTGACACTGACAGTTGACAATGACACAGACGGTCACAGACTTTTTTCTTCTTATAGAGCATTGACCTATAAGAACTAAGAAGGGGACTTGAAATACCTACTTTTTGGCCGTGCATACCTACACTCACACACGCACAACTGCTGCTCCTAAAATGGCGTTCTCCATAGAGTAAAGTGAGTTCATAGAGTAAAGTGTAATAGCATTTATCGACAAATTTATCGATAAATTATAATAATCATTAGTTATTAATTAATCCTACCTACAAATTATTATTAAACTGATAGGGGTTTACACTACGATACTATATTATTTTATACTAGCTTCATTACATAGCTTTACGATACTATATAAGTCACGCTTTTCAGACTTTCGGTTTTTCACAAATCCCGAGGGATTCGTGGATTTTCGGTTCCCGTTCCCGCTCCTTTTTCCAACCTTTATACCTACTTTCAAGGAAGTTTGCTATAGTACCTACCTAATCTACCTATAGCTGCTATAGATTCCGGTTTTTTTTTCAAAATCAAGCACAATACAAAAACAACAAGCACAACACAAAAACAAAGTAATTGGATGTTGATTACTTTGTTTTTGTATTTAAAAATATGCAGTTGCTTGATTTTGTTGTGCTCATAAGTTGTTTAATAATAAGTGCATTTCGATTCATCATCATCTCAACCAATAGACGTCCACTGCTAGACATATAATATGTCTCATGCAAGGATCGCCACAGCACACGATCTTAAGTTGCTTGTATCCAGCGACTGCCAGCGACTCACTAGACATCGTCCGTCCAGCTTGTGAAGGGTCTTCCTAACGTATGCCAGAGCCCAGGTATGTTAGAGCGTATGCCATGCACGTATGCCAGAACGGGATCGCCTTTCGAGCACCTTAGTACACCAACGTCCAACATCCATTAGTTCTTCGAGTTATCGCCCATCGCCACTTCAGTTTTGTGACTCAACGTGATGATGAATGATACAGCTATGTCATTAACTGTGCTTCTTGAACGGATATTATTTCAGATTTCATCCCGCATGAATACTGAGTATGACTCTCTCCATCGGCCAATGTCATTATTCTTAGATTACCATATTATTATACCAATAGCCGTTTCAATAGAGTTGAGCTAAAAAATTTAAGTTTGTAGTATAAACTTAAATCGTGCCAAGTTTCATTTCAATCTAGTTTTTAGCAAAAAGGTGTGTTAGTTTACATTTTAGCTCAACTCTATTGAAACGGACCATATATGTATAGCACAGTGGCAGTTGCCTCGCCCGCGCAACGTAGGCGCCAATAGGTGCGGGTTTGAATCGCATTATTTACAAACCAAATAAAAGAACCAAAGTGTTACCAAATAAAAGAACGTTATGAATAATTTTATTATTGTGAGTTGTGACCTAGAAAGATATAACCTATGGAATTTGCGCTCCAAACAAAACGTTGAAGCAAAGAAATTTGGCCTTGAACAGGTTTGAAAGTTGCTTTGTCTCGTTCCCACCTACTTAAATAGAGTATGTGAGGTATAGAAAAACTAGAGAGAAAAAATCGACCAGGTGAATGACCTCGTCTTCACTACAATATCTATGGCGCAATCTCCAGGGGTATCCTATATAGAATATATACATAAGCTTTTTGGTTGTGACTATAGATATAAGGCCAATTTAAAACCAATTAAACCAATCCGTTTAAAACGAAAAACCCCATTTAAAACCGAAATAAACCAATTTTTTTCGGTTTGAAACGGTTGGTGTTGATGACTATGTTTTTCATAATTAAAACTACTTTTTCTTGATTTTACCGAGGTAGGGATATAACGGAGCACCTATTTAAACTATGTGAAGATTTTTAAATGTGTGGTATACTGATATTGATATACTTAGCTACCTAAGTTACAAAAACTCTATTGATAAGTTAAAAACTCTGTATTGGTAAATAAACATTTTTTTATTTCAATATGTCGCCAGGAAGGACCAGAGACGACATCAGAAGGCTATTCTATTATTATCATTATTAATTCAGGGTAGATCGAATTACTTTGCTGTGGGCGTCACATGGGTACGGGCCTAATTGAGAAGCCGTCTCATTAACTGACACACTAACTAACTTTGCCCTACCTACCTAGTCGGTCACTCCCCTTTACCGAGCCATCGCCAGCCAATCTAATCTAATCTAAGCTACACGACACACATCGCACGATACGACCTACTTTGTACAACACAACCTATATAACACAGTACACCGCATGAACGAACCGTCTTCCGCGAGAGCCCGGATCCAAATGTGTCACATTTCTGCCTCTCTCTCTTATAATAAAAATGTCGGTAGTGAGTATGACGTAATGACGTAATGCTCGATTATTCACACTACAATATCAACGAGCCGACAAATAAATCAATTTGATTTGGTTTGAAACCAAACACACACACTAGCACTCTTGTTGGCGTCGTCACTCGTGACTCGACGCAACATTTCCAACTCGCTTACGTAGGGTAAGCACACACATGCATATACATAAACTGCCGCACGCGGCCGCCGCACAGCCGTCACAGCTATATATCGACCAGAATCTCATGAAAAATAGGGAAATGAAATTCCAAGGTTAGCAACACTACGGCTGCCCTAGCGATAAACAAAGTAACTGACATTTTTTGTGAAATTGACTTTTTGCATCAACAAAAGTTTTATGTCGAGTAGTTTTTACCACAGTTTAATATTTCAAATAACTTGAACCGTTTACTGAAATTTAAATTGCCCAAACAAAGTAACTGCACTCACTAACCCGGAATATAAATGCAAAAACCAAGTAAACAACAAGCACAACACAAAAACAAAGTAATTGGATGTTGATTACTTTGTTTTTGTATTTAAAATGCAGTTGCTTGATTTTTCGTTTCGTGAAACGATCCCTTTTTTTTTTTTTTTTTTTTACGCTGGGAAATGCATTTACGCACACCTTTCGGAAGTAGCGCAGCGGACTGCGACGCTTCCGGAAGGTAGTGTGGGACTCAGGCAGGCCAAGAAGTGGCCAGAATACCCACTAAAACCCAGCGATGTTCCTCCGTGTCGCCTGGTGGCTGGGTTACGGATACACTTGCGCAATCATCCGCGACCCAGCCGGCGCCGTCCGCCGAGGCAGACCCTCCACCGGGGGACCTAAAGGCCCCCTTACACCGTCTGAGGCGCACCAGGAACATAATGGTGCGCCTCCCGACCCGAGGCGTCTCAACGGGCGACGGATACACCATTCCATCACCCGGAGTTCCTCGCTAGAGGCAACCCTCAAGAGGGCCACACCCGCAGGCGACCCTCAAGAGGTTC
The DNA here is from genome assembly GCA_920104075.1 of Melanargia galathea. Classification (NCBI taxonomy): domain Eukaryota; kingdom Metazoa; phylum Arthropoda; class Insecta; order Lepidoptera; family Nymphalidae; genus Melanargia; species Melanargia galathea. The sequence goes on along the minus strand of OV049857.1, from coordinate 20,397,820 downwards.
ACCCCTCGTGTAATTTTTTATAGAGGTTTTCTTCCTCGCGGCCCCTCGCTCAGTGCGTGGGGCCCCCGGTTCCGCTCAGTGCGGATTACGGGTTGCCCAACGGTGGCCGAAGCCAGCGCCCACCGGCCAAAAAGACCAGCGGACCCGCCGCGCAGGGCGTTTCCACCCCCTCCTGTAATTTTTTAACGAGGTTTTCTTCCTCCCGGCCCGAAAGCCTCCCCCCCAATTGTCGCCGCCCGGAGTCTCCACAGTCCACTCTGATGAACAGAGAAGTACCAGGATCCTCCAAGCGGCAACCCCCTGCTGGTTTTGGTCCGCGCCGGGTTTCCCCGGTACCTCCCATATCTGGGAGGCGTTCCCCCATCCGCCACCGGGGGGACGCGCCCGATGGGGGACCAGCAACCCCACACGGGTCGTGAAACGATCCCAGGTAAAGTGTTCTGAATGTAATTACTTTTTTTATCACTAGGGCAGCCGAGTTAACCTAGTGTTGCTTACTACAAAATTTAATTTCCCTATTTTTCATGAGATTCTGGTCGATCTATATTTAGGTACTGTGTACATAATTGAACAACTAAGTAACGTTTAAGTATTTAGTGGCTAATTCTGTTGTACACAATCTCTAAACTTAAACTAAATTGACAGGTTTAAAAATAGTGCTATCCTTTTCTGCAGGGAGCATTGTGAAAGAGATAGCAATCGATTTAGACCTGTCATTTTAGTTTAGATTTAGAGAATGTGTACAACAGAATTGGCCACATTGTATATATTTAATATTTATAAATTGCCCATAATGAAGTGTTAGAACACAGTTCTTTTATTTTTGGAGAAGAGTTTTCAACCGTTGAAAACGGTTTATTTGGGGTAGAGAAAGGCACAATTTTATTTAAAACGTTTTAAATCAGTTGATTTAAATCTATAGTTGTGGCGCATGACGCGGACGGTCCTGTGGTCCTTAGCGAAAAACTCGAAGCGAAGTCGTTGATCATAATTATTGCGAGTGTTTAATTTTTTCAGCAGTTCATCACTCCCAGTTCCAACAGTTTGTTATTAGTCTTGTGTAAATAGGTTGAAATATGACGATAATAGTTGAAATGTAGGAAAAAGTCATACCACCTGGGAGATTTCATCGAAAACGCTGCGTAATTCCTTTGAGATATAAAACAATGTATGGTGGAATAGTAGCGGGTAATGACTACCCGTGCGAAGTCGTGTCGCTAATTTCCGATAAAATTCCTTTTTACAATCAACTCACAATGTTTGACACTTTTCTAAAGTTACCCATCTCTACTGTAATAATAGCAGGTGTCATAATGCATATTCATGTTAGATACATAGAGATAATAATAATAAGTAGAGTAGGCATACCTACCTTAAAAACGTGCCAAAAATACACTCACACACGCACAATCCTGTAACATAAAATGGCGCGTGTTCATTGTGATGTCTCAAGTTGTGCGTGTGTGAGTGTTCATGTATACATTTTAGGGAGGCCATCTTAAGGGAAGTTGCAATAAAATTTCTGCCACGATCTGTTTTATTGTTATGTTTAAAAATGTAGTGTTGTCTCTTACACACTTATGAAAATTTTGATAAGCTTAAGCTATTTTCCGATCCACTATTTTCTATAGGACATTATGCCAAGTCCTCTTCTATAGGTTCATGGTTAGATACCTATTCGTGCACTTGTCACTTGTCATTCATGACTCATGTCATCTGTGCATAGAGATCATAGAGATAATAATAATAAGTAGAGTAGGCATACCTACCTTAAAAACGTGCCAAAAATACACTCACACACGCACAATCCTGTAACATAAAATGGCGCGTGTTCATTGTGATGTCTCAAGTTGTGCGTGTGTGAGTGTTCATGTATACATTTAGGGAGGCCATCTTAAGGGAAGTTGCAATAAAATTTCTGCCACGATCTGTTTTATTGTTATGTTTAAAAATGTAGTGTAACACTACAACACTACTAGTGTTGTCTCTTACACACTTATGAAAATTTTGATAAGCTTAAGCTATTTTCCGATCCACTATTTTCTATAGGACATTATGCCAAGTCCACTTCTATAGGTTCATGATAGAGATAGGTTCATGCATCTGTGCATGTCATCTGTGCATGTCATCATAAATCATGATGTCAGACGTCAGTCGAAAAAAAAGTGGAACAGGAAATGCAAGTGAAACAATCAGTAAAAAGAGGGTGTAATTTGTTATTCTATAATTCTAGTACTTTCCTAAATCCTCGTGTTCGTGGTGTGTGCAATAGAAGTGGTTGAAAAAATAAATAATCATAAAGAGAGAGCACATTGATATCAAGCAGAATGTCCGGAAATAGGTGTATCGTCAATTCAAACAATCTATTCGAAGATGACGATGATGTCGACGACGCCACCTTTGTTAAAAGTTACAGACAAAGGTTCCCACCACCTCAACCGAAACCTTCTCAATCACCATACATAGCGGAGTTAGAAAGACAAAGGCAAATTACGTTAGAGAAACAAAAGGAGATCGAGCAGCGTACACTCGATTCCTCAATAAGGAGTATAGGTTTATTGCGCGAGTCGGAACAAATTGGCATTGCGACCGCAGAGGAGCTGGCGCGTCAACGAGAACAACTTGAGAATACTAACAAACGGCTCGATGATATTAACACGAATCTAACTTATAGTCAAAAGCATCTTAATGGTATCAAGTCAGTTTTTTATGGATTTAAAAATTACCTTTCAGGAAAATCTGACCAAACACCTCCTAAAAGTCAGATTTCTCCAAGTTCAAGTGGCTCTAAAATAGGTACAAGTAGCAGATTTGATGAATCTGTAACTTCTATGAGTGCTAGTGGAAGTAACAATTTTGGCAGCCACCCTAGCACTCGATTGCGGGGGCTAGACTCGCAAGTCACAGCTGAACCAATTCCCGACTCTCAGCGTATTAATAAAATATTGGATGAGAACTTAGATGAGATGGTGACCCATATATCAAGACTTAAGGGTCTAGGAATGGCTCTGGGTGATGAAATAACACAGCAAAATGAACTTATTGACAAGATTCACGACAAGGCTGATGATGCAGACATAAAGATTGGTCAGCAAAACAAGCAGATGAATAAGCTCTTAGGAAAATGATAAAAATTGTGTTATTATTGATCATAACTCATGCCCACTCTTGTAATTTGTTCATGTTTGTGTAGACGCTCTAGTGTAACTTTCAAGCTAACATTAAAACCTTGTGTACAGGTTGTGCCACAACACATTGCATTGTCCTGTATCATTTTCTTACATAACATACTAGAGGCGGCTACAGTCCAGTGCACAGTCTAGACTAATAGATAAGAGACTTATCTACTTTGGGGATGGTTTTGCAATGTGATGTGATGCAGCCGTAATTTGCGCAAGTCTTAACAATGTGTAAATCTCATTTGAGAAGCTAAATCATGTTTCCCTGAAAGTTAATTTTCATACTAAACTACAGATTTACACACATTTAACATTAACTTGAAAAATTACCACTCAAGGTTCAGAAATTGTTTGTTCTGTTTGTAAAATTAGAATGATCTTTGTTACAATGCATACTTTTACATATTATAATGGTAGTCTGACGACATATTTATGTACCTAATAGTTAAAAAACCAGTACTCTAAATATCAATACCAGCCACTATTAGGCCTGCTTATCTTGTAATTATTTTTAATGAAATACTTTGCTTATCAAACTTTATACTGTATGTAGTCTATAAATTATGTAAATTAGCTCCTAATTTTGTAAAATATGCTTCTATATCCAAAATATATAATAATAAAATCTATTTTTACTGTTTTTGTATATTTTGCAGTTTTATTTTTTTAGCTAGGTAGTTTTTATTCATAATATAGGCTATACAGATTGCTGGTTGTTGGATAGTAATTTCTTATTCCATTTGTTGATACAAAAAGTCTAATCTTTGTTGGTGAACTAATCCAATTTAAGCAACCAAACTACTGTTTTAGGAAGTAATTATTTGCTAATGATTTTGTCATTTATGACTTACTGTACAGTAATGACCAATTAAATGCAACTTGTGCACTCACATTGTTTTTAATAATAATAAATAGCATAGAAATATTTAATGTGAGCTATTATTAACTATTGAAATTATATTGTGTAATTTAAGTTATCTAAGTAAAAAAGGGTCAAACCAAATGATTTGCAATAAAAACTAGAAGTTTCGAAGCTTTTTATTTATTCAAATTAAAAACTCATAACTCATAAGATCAGCAAGAACAATTACTTCTATTACCTGCAAATCTCCAAATCTGTCCAACTACATTAGCTATTATTGTAGCTAACAAAACATGTCCACTATCACATTTTCAGTTTTAATTTCTGTTTGTGCATTGTGAATCTTCCTGTGCTTTTGCAATACTCTCTTATTAGCTAATTGCTTATTGCAAATATCACATGCAACCTCTTTGTTAATATGAGATTCTTTGTGAATTTTTAAGCCAGAAGATGTAGCAAATCCTTTATAACATATATCACATTTGTGAGGTCTGTTCATTGTATGCGAGTGAGCAACATGAACAACCAAGCAATGTTTAGTAGCAAAATTTCTATTGCAACCTTTATGCATACACATAAATGGCCTTGGCTGCTCTTGACCTGTATGAATCAGTCTGTGAACTCTTAAGTAAGATGCCCTTGTGTATGATTTAGGACAATCTGGGCAAGCATATTCTTTTATGCCAGAATGAATCTTCAAATGCATCTTTAAGGTCGATTTTGCTGTAAATTTCTTTCCACATGTTACACATACAAACAATTTACGATTGCTGGAATGTGCAACACGAAAGTGTTCTTTCAAAGATTGTCTCGACTTGTAAGTCTTATTACAAAATCCACATTTAAATTGGTTGACATTAACATGGGATATCAGGTGCTGCCTTAAACCACTTGATGTGTGGAAACTTTTGCCACACTTTGGGCAAAGAAATCTGCGGAAGTCACTATGTTTTGCCATATGATATCTGACACTGTATATCCTAGTGAAAGATTTGGAGCACAAGTTGCATACATATTTTTTTGCGCCTTCTTGACGTGGAAGTCTCTCTGCTGAGGTTATTTCTGTCACAGGTGGTAAAGGAGTCACTTCCTTACTTTCAGGTACTTGGGACCCAAAATTTATAACTGGATGATTATTATATAGTGGTACATCATATTCATGATCTTGATATACAACATTTATATCAATGACATCAATACTATCAACTCTTTGAAAATTGTTAGGCGTTGACTGTATGCTAAATAAATGAGACAGCGTGACATTTGCTTTCAAACAGTTGAGTTTGAAATTATAGGCCAGCAGAGCAGTAGAAACACATGAGTCGCACATTCCCTGAGGCCAATTCTCTTCATCGTTATTCTAAAATAAATTACAAAGTTTGGTTATTAAATAAATAATCTACTTGCATGAAATCATAAAATATAAATTTTAAAATTAAAACTTACCTCTAAACAGTTTAGAAAAATTAGAATATCAATAAGCTTTATTTTATTCATTTCATGAGAAACTAAATCTTGTATGTTCATAAACATTGTTGGATCGTTTGAATCATAATCCATGAGACATGTTCGACATATGTTTTTTGATGCAGGTATAATTGAATTAGTGTACTCCATGCTAAAACTTGTATAATCATCATTTGCCGATTGTTTTAACTTATTACTCAAATTCAATTATTTATTTCTTTACATTTTCATTTTACATTTTACGCTAGCTAGCAGCCAAGCTGTGGCGCACAGACTGTGGCGTGTGATCAGTGTTGCCAACTCTTAAAATATTTGCCCCTAAACTTAAGTCAAAAATCCCTAAAATTCCCCTAGACTAGTCTTTAGTCAACAAGTTCTAAAACTTGAAAAACAGAGATATAAAGTCCTAAATTTATGTTATATTTACCATATTTATGTTATACATATGTTATATTTAATTTATGTTATATTTATTTATAGGAACGATTAAAAAAAAAATGTTTCAAGTGGGCAGTTTGTGTCACGGACGCCGTTGCGCGGTCGGGCGTACAGTTTTTGTTTTATATTTTCGCGTGTTTTAAAGTGATTTATGAGTATTTTTGCTGTGTTTTCGTATATTTAACGAAGTAAGTAAACAATTAATGTGTTTTTAACAATATTTCATCATAGAACACAACATTTTTTTTGTTTACGGAGACCAAAATATTCGTTTCTAATATTTTGGCAGTTAAAAATCGAATGTTTGTCTTCAGTTTTAATAATTTTTTTTCGTATTATCTTATTATTCGAAATTAATAAGTTACATAACTAATAATCGACCGGAATTAGAAATAAAATTAGCAAAACACAGTTAATCAAGCAAGGATCGCGAATTTTCAAAAAAAATCACGCCTGCCGGCGCCAGGCTACTTTGCAGAATCAAAGTGATGTAAATAAATATGTTTGTATAGACGAGTGTATATTTTTATGTATTTTCCTATTCCCTAATATCTAATTAACGTAATTTGAAGTTAAACCCCCTAGGTGACCGCTTTAATCTTCAAGGATTTATTTTTAAACACAAGTGGCGCTCCGAAACGCGCTATTTCAATATTTATCGCGTCGTAATACGATACCAGAGTCGCATATTGAAAAACAAAAGACTGTATTCTATAGCCTCATTCATAGTAAACGTAAAAAACAACACTTGACAGCCTCACAATATCAAGTGAAGTCATAATAAACGCTTTTATGAGGCCCGCCGCGGGTGGGCGCCGGCCGAAAGTCATAAAAAACGTACTGGCAAAGTCAAGGACCATACAGACAAAACCCAGCGCTTTTGGGCCCCTAATCGGATAAATAGGGCCAAGATTTTTACCTTAAGACGGTACTCGAGTCGTGAGGAATTTGAAAAATAGGTATTTGAAGAAACTATTGCCATCGCTCTGGCCCCGACACCACGAGTACCAAGCGAGCTATCAATGTGTGCACGAGTAGTGTATTTGTGTGCCCGCCGCCGCCGCCCGCCGCGCCCGCGCGCGCCGCGCGCGCGCATCTCCCTCTATGCCCGTATAATATATTCATTCATTCATATTATTTCGAAATTTATGTTATTTTACTCTTTTCAGTGTTTTTATTTGATATTGTCCTTTTTGCGTCGGGGGTTAAAAAAACAACAAATAAAAAAGATTCCAACGAATTGAGAACCTCTTCCTTTTTGAACTCGGTTAAAACACTTCTTCACTTTATTGGATTAAAAAAGTAAGTATTGATTTAAATCAACGACTCAAAAAAAAATTTTAATCGCGATTATCTCAACCTGCTTCAACAATAAAAAATAATAGGGTTTTGTTACCGGTTATCGTCCATTTAGTGGAGTTACTGAGTTTGAGAGGGTGAAAATATAGGTAATATATATTAAAAAAAATTTAAAATGTACTAGTCTATTTGTATTTTATATTAGTTGTTTTAAGCTTAGGTACTTTTTTAAATCCAGCTTACTCTTTTAAATCCAGTTATCATCCACCTGTATACCTGTTATTGACCACTGATTTGTATGAGAAATTTTCTTTAGAAATGTATGCAAGTATAATTGAACGTGCGACATTGACGACCTCCCTGATGGCAGTTGTGAGCACTATAATCTTATAAGTGGGAGGTCCCGGGTTTGATTCCCGGCAGTGGCAATTTGGTATATTATCACACTAATATTATAAAGGCGAAAGTGTGTGTATGTGTGTGTAACTTAACCGATTTGGCTGAAATTTTGAATGGAGATAGATTATGCCCTACCTGACTTAACAAATATGCTACTTTTTATCCTGGAATAATCCACAGTTCTCACGGGATGTTGAAAAAACTGAAATCTATAGCTATAGGTAGATTACTTTTGTTAAGTCAGTAATACTTTTGTATACATCACTTTCAGACCACATCACTTTTTATAAGGTCTACCTGTCTGTGAAAGTTCTGAATAAAATAGGTTCAACTCTTTCCAAGAGTACAGATAGTGTAAATAGACGGACAAAAGAAAACCTTTTTTTTATAAATGTTTACGTGGCTTTACGTAATAAAAGCAATATAGAATAGAATAGAAAAGTTTTTTATTCAAATAAACTTTTACAAGTAAGTACTTTTGAATAGTCAATTGAATCTACCACTGGTTCGGAATGTCATTCCAACCGAGAAGAACCAGCAAGAAACTCGGCGGTTGCTCTTTTCCAAATTTTGTTAATTTGGAAAAGAGCAACCGCCGAGTTTCTATATAACAATTTTATGTTAAGTACATGATATTTCGAAATGACAGACAGACAGTTTCATTTTAATTTGTAAATACATAAAATTAACACTAGTATTTTGTTTTATTAATCACATGTTAGCCCTTGACTGCAACCTCACCTGAAGATGATGTGACGATGCAGTCTAAGGTGGAAGCGGGCTAACCTGGAAGAGATGGGTATATATGGCAGTTTTTATTTAACCCATATTAGAACGCTAAATCGCTTGGCGGCATGGCTTAGCTCGGAGGGTGGTATTCAGCCACGACTGAGGCCTCCGACCAGACCAGACCAGGAATAATTTAGAAATTACTAGCTTCTGCCCGTGTCTTCGCTCGCGTGAATTTCGGTTTTTTACAAATCCCGAGAGAATCCTGGATTTTCGGTTCCCGTTCCCGCTCCCTTTTCCAACCTTTATACCTACTTTCAAGGAAGTTTGTTAGAGTAATCTACCTACAGCTGTAGCTATAGATTTCGGATTTTTCAAAATCCCGTGGGAACTTGACGGGCGAAAACTAAAATATTTATTCAGTGTAAAAGATTTCGGATTCAAATTAATAAACCTAATTTAAATTTTTTGCACACTTCATTGTATAACAGTACAGAGTACCTAAAATAAAATTTCTAAACCAGTTTTTGACCACCCGGACGATAATAGGATTTCTTAAGAAAATAGTGAACTAGTTCTTGTCTACTCCTTTTTTGTATTCTTATGTAATAAAAAGTAAAATAAACACTTTCATAGTATTTTATGAAACATAAATAAGTGCTACCAAGACTAACTGACTAAATCTTATAGTAAATTGATTAATAACTAACCGTGATAATTGCAGCATGCCACTATTTTTTTTGCTCTACACGACTCGTTTTCATTCATTAGGTGCAAGCTCAAAATTAGATCGCTTTGTTTTCAAAGAAACTTGAGCGCAATAAACTTTTTTACTGCTCATGTCCTGATAAGATATTCAAATTGGCTCAGAGATGAATTTTATTTAATTCACACCCTTTTTCACCACCTTCTGATAAGTGTCGGATAGTCGTAAGTTTTGTCACTTTCTTACTTTACGTCAAGTGACAAAGACAAAAGCTACCAGACACTTATCAGAAGGTGATGAAACAGGCCCTGAGTCTTATAATACTTTTATTTTGTAAGCATTCCTGAGTGGTTCGCTAGGTGTCCGAGAACAGGTACGATATCCTACTTACAATCACACGATTTAATAAATAATTCAAATTTCATTTATTCAAAGTAGGTACACTATACACTTTTTGAACGTCAATATAATATAAAGTAGGTACATGAAAATGAGGTAATGGTGATAATTACTACGAAAACTTATAATTAAAATTACGAGGATTCCAAACGCGCCCTGGTCTGAGAAGAGCCCTCAACAAACTCAGCCGGGTTATTTTTTTTTATTATAACCATCTCAAATAATGTATAATTTCTAAATAATTTGAACTGTTGACTTTTAGAGCAATCTATGTTCATGGTTTTTTGTCATTAAAAACATCTTTTACGCTATAATAGGATTTTTCAATTATTTGCGTTTTATAAGAACCTTGAACTTACCTATTGAGAAACAAATCCAAAATATCCACCGGCAACCGATTATAAGAAAGTACCTACCTATTAGAATTACCAACAAAAGATTTACTAATTTTCCGCAGCCTAGTAGCGGGCGAATAAAGTCGGTAAACAATAAATAAAAATAATAATTGTATAGTGTAAATATTGAAAATATCCACTTCCCTATTAGTGTACGTGTAAGCCTTCCCCCCTCGCCACCAACCTGCCCCCGTAAAGTATGATAGGGACAACTGCAGCTCAGGCTGATTTTACCTACAAAAACGTTGGCGAAAAGACGTTTCGTATTCTGCTATTTCCTCCTTCAAAACTGAACAGATCTCAAAAATTCTGGTATCAAAATTTAGAGGAATAGTTTATCTATGCCTCTATTATTTTCTTTTTTGTTAAAAACTTATCAAATTTGTCTGATAGTCGTCTGAACACGGCAGTAAAAACGGGTATTTTTTTCGGGTTTTTGGATTGTCATATTTCTTGTAGTGATTATGTTTTGGAAAAAAGGAAATGATAGAGGCACGCATTAATTAGACATAGATTTTTTGGGAAAAAAACATTGCTCTAGAGGTATTATCCACGAAGGAAACAGCAGAATACGTTTGTATGGAGAAAGGTCCACTCGAGTCCCCTCTTAATTTCGAAATGAATGATTTAAATGTTTGATATTAACAGCGAAAATGTTGGTCTTTAAAAAAAAGTTTTTAAACAAAAGTTTGAAATTTAATTTACATAACAAATATCTCATGATTTTTTTAAACAAACAATATTCTTACCGTAATTCCAAAAATATAAGAGGTAAAAAACCCCTAAAAATACCCCCAAAATTATAATGCCTCTAAAAACCCTCCACATTAATTTACCGCCTAAAGGGAGGGAAAGCCTCTAAGTTGGCAGCCCTGCCTGTGATTTTTTTTTTTCAATTTTTTTTTTGTACGCACAATTATGCCACAGATTATGCACATCACATGCATGCACAGCCAAGAAGGTTAAAATAAAACACTGGAAACTGGTATGCAAACAAAGTCTTGAACAAGTCTGGATATTTTTTGTCTCGTTCTCAACTACTTAAATAGAGTGTGTGAGATATAGAAAAACCTAGACACAAAAAATAGGGGAATGACAAATTCAATTATTTAATTTAATAAAATTCACTACAATGTTTTAGGCGCAGTCTCCAGTGTCTACATAAAATTTAATAACCTTCTTGATGCACGGCTCTCGAGACACAGATAATAAAAATGTGGCTTCTTATCTCTAGAGCAGTGCCAGCTTTTGCTTGATTGCCTTTTACGTGCCTTTAAAGTTTGTTGAACAACAATATCGAACTGTGTGAACCCGCCACGAACCCGCTAAACCACTAAACACACGGACCTACACTCAAGCGGACTGAGCACTTTCCACAAAAAAAACGTGCCGAACGAGAAGGCGAACTGGATAATTTCATCTCTTTCTAAGTAGGGTAACCATATTCGTATAAAAGATGATTTATGTACTAACTGGGATAAACCCATGAACCTATAGAAGAGGACTTGGCATAATGTCCTATAGAAAATAGTGGATCGGAAAATAGCTTAAGCTTATCAAAATTTTCATAAGTGTGTAAGAGACAACACTACATTTTTAAACATAACAATAAAACAGATCGTGGCAGAAATTTTATTGCAACTTCCCTTAAGATGGCCTCCCTAAAATGTATACATGAACACTCACACACGCACAACTTGAGACATCACAATGAACACGCGCCATTTTATGTTACAGGATTGTGCGTGTGTGAGTGTATTTTTGGCACGTTTTTAAGGTAGGTATGCCTACTCTACTTATTATTATTATCTCTATGGATAAACCTAGTCATCCTAGTCCTAGATACGTACTACATATTTATCAATCTTCAACAAATTATTTTTGATAGGAATGAGAAAAAGTCAGCAATATGTTTAGGTAATATTATGTTTTATTATTTATTACTAGAGAACGCCGAACGTGAATTTCGGTTTTAAACAAATCCCGAGGGAATCGTGGATTACCGGTTCCCGTTCCCACTCCCTATTCCAACCTTTATACCTACTATCAAGGAAGTTCACTATAGTAATCTACCTATAGCTGTGGCTATAGATTTCGGGTTTTTTAAAATCCCGTGGGAATTGTGCATTTTTCCAGGATAAAAAGTAGCTTATGTTTTATGTCAGGGCATAATCTATGGTCATTCAAAATTTCAGCCAAATCGGTTCAGTAGTTGCGCCGTGATTGAGTAACAAACATCCAAACATCTAAACATCCAAACATCCAAACATCCACACTTTCACATTTATAATATTAAGTAGGACAAGCGGATACCCACGACTTCGTTCGCGTGGATATTGGTTTTAAAATATCCCGTGGGAATCATTTTGTCTTTCTAAGCTCCTTTGAGCTCATACCTAGCTAAAAACTGTTAAAAGTTCACTGGCGGATGTTTAGGTAGATCAAAATGTAAACATCCGCCAGTAAAAGGGTGGTTATCGATTTTCGTTCGAAACACCTTGCAAAGGCTAAAATCGCTATGTTTTATCTATTATGGAAAAAATGGTTTTGATTATCTTGTTAAGACACAAACGATGCAAGAAGGCATCCTATTACAAAAGGGCTGAATGCTCAGGGTAAAAAGAAAATTAGGAAAAACCTGTGAAAAAGTCATTTATCTCCATGTGCAAATGCCCATCTATTGAATTACATATTTTTTTACTCAATTCGTGTGCATCAAACGAATTAGTTAATTTGTTTTTCAAATTAAACAATGATATAAGATTAGACTGTTTACCCTTTGTAATTTATAAAGCCATTCTAACCCTGAAATAATCCAACTTTTAATTTTGTCAATCGAAAACGGTCATTACGTTCTCTGGTAATGGAATCGCTACTTCACGACGTGTTCAAACGTGTACAGCAACGATTTACCCTCCTGCGTATCCGGCGTCTCAGTTAGTGCCGCTGATGTTCTGTTATAGTATGGTGATCTTTCAATTAACACAAAAAAATTGCATTCGCGAGTAGTCAGAAGTATTTTGTCACGCGGTTGAGTTCATTACGTTCCATCGATTTTCAACGTGACTTAATTTTTCTAATTTTTTCTAGATTTAGTACTAGGATTTATGTTTTGTTTTTATTCAGAGTTCTATTTCGGAGATTTTATGCATTCACGTATCTCGAGTATTTTAAATTTAAAGTCGATTTGGTCATTTGTTTCCAGCTCATTTATATCCATTCCGTTCCAAAAAAACAAGTAGACATGAGTAAAACAAAGAAAAAACTTACAAAAGAAGAAAAGTTAGCTAAAGATAGAGCCAGAAAACGCCAAAATTAAGAGAAATTAAAAAAACAATTCAGGAATTATTAAAATTAAAAAATAAAAATAGCGAAAAATTACCTTTTAAGAAAAGAACAGAAAAAGATTCGCAGCATCATTGAAATGCCCGCTTGAGCACAACATGAACAGAAAAAAACTCTTTGAAATATAAGAAAAAAAAGAAGGGGCAAAATAAAGTTAAAGAGATAAGTATTGGTCAACGATACCCCTGAAGTTCCTCAAAAAGAGAATTAAACTGGAAATATTTCACCTGAAATTACAGAAACCAATCAAATTATTGTCAAACCTATCTCCTCAGACAAGGTGACTACTTTACTCGGTTTAACAAAGATTGAGACGTAAAATTTCTGCAAGACCAGCCTCGTAAAATCTAAAATTATTTATTTAATTTATTTAAAATGATTATGCTTGTTTACTGTTAATCTAAACTCAAGGTTTAGATTTTATTTCAATTTTATTCGTTTTTTTCATATAATTATTTCATAAAATAATCAAAGATGGGCTACTAAAAAGCTTCTGAATTCATTTTTATCCGACGATAGGTCATTACACTCCAAGTGATTTTCATTTCTTTCCACTGGTTCATTACACTCCATTAATTTTCCGGAAAACTGCTAGAGTTACGAAGAGGCCTTGTACATGTAATTTTTTCTCATACTGTAATCTATAAGTGTATATACAAAAAATAATAATAAAAAGCAAAAAAATTTTTTTTTTCAAAACCGCGAAATTAAAACGAAAATCGATAATCACCCAAAAGTCCCATCAAAATCGATTCAGCCTTTTAGAGATTAGCCAGTAATCTTTAAAGTATCTCCTTTCTAACAAAAAAAAGAATAAATGAAATTAGACCGCGCGTTAATGAATTACAGCTAAGTACACAGTTTGACTTTCATCCCCTCTCCCAAGGGAACCGTGTTGGATTTCGGGATAAAAAGTATCCTATATGTTACTCCGTAATATGAACTTAAATCATGCCAAGTTTATCAATCAAGTTTATCATGTATTAGTTTTTGCGTGATGCGCGCACAAACAGACAAACATTAACAGACAAAAATTTCAAAAAAGCTTTTTTACGTTTTATTACTTATCCCTATCATCCCCCAGTTATTATTTTACAAAAATCTTCAATGTACAGATACGGCAAGTCTACTATTTTATTATATTATGTATAGATAGATAGATAATTGTGATGTTTTACCCGTTAATATACCGAAATTAAATGCAATTTATATAATAAAATTAATAATTAAATTAGCTTAAGCTTGCGACGATGCACGATTTTTAAAAATCCCGTTGAAATCCTCTTATTTGAAAGAGCGGCTGCAGACTGTAGGATTTTTGCTATTTATATTTCCCCCAAGGGCTTCCAGCCATTTATTTCGTAAATTTTCATTTTTTGGAAGTCTGTTATGTAAAAGCAAAATCGTGGTTACTCTAGTCGTATCAAAGTAGCGAGTGGGACACTATCCTCTACTTTGTGGCTCTCATTAGGCACGTTTTACTACTTGATTATCTCATCGAAAAATGACTTTTAAAAGAATAAGATAGAGTCTATTTTTCTTTCTGTGATATCCTTAAGAGCGTTGATGCGTTCTGCGCCGTTTTAGCTCATTTTTAAGCTATTTTGACCCTTCATATGTTGTTCATCTATGCATTTACTTGAAAACTTATTTATACTACATTGTAGACAATTTTGTGTTCTAGGGAATTGGAAGACAACATTTTGCAATTTATTGATAGTTTTTGTCTCATTGCCAAAATACCAAAAGCCTATTTTTGAATTTTGGGAATTGTGGAATCTTTGACGTTCACTACGTCAAAAGTTACTTGTTCAATTCACACACAAAGATATATTTATGAAAGGAAATGCCCTGAACTAAAGACATGGAAGAAAACATTTTTTAATTTGGCGTTTTTTACATCATAAAAATCCAAGCAAAGGAATTTTAATTTCAGTAAATTATAGACATATAAAACCGTCATTTTAGTAGATTAATTTTCGCCATTTATAAGTAAAATTAAGTACATATAAAAGTAAAACATATTAGCAATAATATAAGTAAAAAAAAATCCAACATTAATTACTATTTGTTTCCAAAATATAACTTAGAAACATACCCCAAAACGCAGAAAGAGGCAGTAGGAAATTGAACTACTAACTAGCAAACTAGTATGAGCCGAGGCCTCTCCGCGAACGGACGTAACGCTTTTTGTCTCGGCAATTGTTATTGGATTACATGGAATATACGTAAAATTGTAGTGCGACTGTCACTATTCAATACTAGATATTTTTAATGCTCGCTATTTTTTCTTACAGATAGTTTAAAACTTTTTACGTATTTTTAATAATTGTAATATATTATATTATAGTTATAGTTGAGGATTATAGTTGTAAATCAGTAATCCATACTATATAATATTATAAATGCGACAGTGTGTCTGTCTGTCTGCCGATTTTTATGTAATTAGGTACAGAGTTAGCTTACATCCTGGGGACGGATATAGGATACTTTTTATCTCGGAAAATTAAAGAGTTCTCACGGAATTCTTAAAGGTCCGTCCGTTTAACCGATTTATACAAAATTTGGTAGGTACAGAGGTAGCTTGCGTCTCGAAAATTGACATAGTTCCCACAGGATTTTTAAAAACCTAACTCCACGCTGACGAACTCGCGGCCAACATATACTTACATAATATTATGTGGAAAATGAACTAGAAAATAGCTATCGTATACAAAAACTATCGTCCGGTAACTATTAAAATTTAAAATCGGGAAATTACATCAAAATCAACATGGCGGGCTGATATAGGCAAACTTTCTTGAAAGTAGATATAAATGTTTGAAAAGGGAGCGAGGACGGGAACAGGAAATCCATGATTCCCTCGGGATTTGTGAAACACCCAAATTCACGCGGGCGAAGCCGCGGGCAAAAGCTAGTAGAGTATAATTTTTTTATTTAAATAATCCATACTAATATTATAAATATGAAAGTGTGTCTCTCCGTCTGATAGCTTTTCACGGCCTATTCTTTTTACCGATTTGGCCGAAATTTAGTATCACAGGCATGGACATTGGTTATTTTAGACTTTTTGATGAAAAAAAAACTTACATACATACACCTATGTTGGGCACAATACCTAGGTTGTTGGGCACAATTTATCGCAATAGCACAAAGTTATTTTTTGTATTGTTTTATAAAATGGCTGATAATTTTTTACCCGTGCAATAATTTTCTATTGTTATTGTGGTAAATGGATTACACTAGCACAACACCTGCAAGAGATTAGATACTAACTATCATTTGCACGTGGTCATCGTTTGAGCAACTTTATTTGATAATTTTATTTATATTTTCGAACAGGAATTTTCTTTTTATTGCAATCGACCCTTGATGGCTATTGGCAGTGTGATAAAAACTGCTTTATCGTTGCAGGTGCTTATATCTCTTTTATTGCTCTCTGTTTTGTTTTTACGTTAAGTTGGGTGCGAAAACAAAAAAAATACTTTTATTAATTTTTTTTTAATTTTGATTCTGAATGAATCTGCATTTTTCTTCACTATCTTACCCTTACACGAGTAGGCATATAAAAAAATCAATATCAGAAGCTGTACTATATTCTCCAATTATAATTTTTATGTACTGGTCTACTCTATAAGGTCTTTTTCAAGCATTATACATTAATTATGCCTGCTTTATAAAATTAAAAATCTACGAACTAAAAACTTAGGTATAGGTGCCTAAGAATATTGAAAAAAATAATAGCCCGTTTGAAAATGGTAAAAAGATCAAAACGGTTTGTTACACTACACTGCACTCTGAGCAGCCCGTTCATTCACGTAAACAAAGAATCCCAGGTAAATGCCTAAACTTGCGAAGCGGGTCCGTGCGTCAACGCTCTTAAGTACCTACTCAGTCCGGCTTGAGTATAGGTTCGTGTGAGTGTCTAAACCATTGACTCTATAGGAAGAGGACTTGGCATAATGTCCTATAGAAAATAGTGGATCGGAAAATAGCTCAAGCTTATCAAAATTTTCATAAGTATGTAAGAGACAACACTACATTTTTAAACATAACAATAAAACAGATCGTGGCAGAAATTTTATTGCAACTTCCCTTAATATGGCGGATATCACAATAAAAACAAACAAGGTTATAACCTACAAATCACAATTCTCACTTATTATTCAATAGAACTTTTTCATTAAGCACTTAATAACATAAATGTCAACTAACAATATGATTTCCTTCACTTCCTGCGACATCAGAGGCTGCCAATGGAAAAATAGGAAAAAACATCCAAAATTGTCAACTCATCGGTAAGTACTATAAAGTTCTTTTGAAACGTGTATATTGCACGGATAATTATCATAAAAGTGATAAATAACCTTTTAATTCATAAATAAAAGTTGTTCCACTATATTTTATATCATTTTCTTGGTATTTATTTAACCTTATTGTTTTGTTATGACAGCTGATCAGCTGATAGTTAATGTTCATAGATTAGTAGAAGATAGGGTTGTACTTATTCATAAAATATATCGACAGGATATGAGTATATTTTAATAGGTAAAGGTTACCAAAAGGAGAAGATAAACACAAAAAATGGCTGGATATAATAGGTACTGAAAACATAAATCTAAATAAAAATGTGGTCTAAGTTTGCTCTGGGCATTTTAACGGTAATTCATTTAATAGAACAGTGGATGTCTTAAGGTTACGGGATAATGCAATGCCATCAGCACATTTACTAGTCAGAATACGGAAATTAGGTAGACCAGAATCTCATGAAAAATAGGACAATTCAATTTTGTATTAAGCAACACTAGGGTAATTGGATTAACACGTCTTGATACTTTCAATTTTTTACTAAAAGGTCCTAATGTCATTCATCTAAAATATTAATTGTATATACTGTAATTGGGGTTATTGGTGTTATATCTGTTATCATCACAATATCACAATCACAATATATAATATTATAAAGGCAAAAGTTTGTGTGTATGTTTGTTCCTCTTCTGCGCTACAACTACTGAACCGATTTGGCTGAAATTTTGAATGGAGATATATTATGTCCTGACTTAACATAGGCTACCTTTTATTCCGGAAAAGTATTCCTGTGGGACTAAAATAGATATAGACTCCCAAAAACGCGATAGATGGCGCTGACTGTTCTTAGGTAAATCACGCTCACTTATCAAATTATTTCAATAGTTTGCTGTAAAAAAACTATGTGTTGCCAATGCACGCAACACATAGGCTACTTTTTATCCTGTAAAAATGCACAGTTTCCACGGGAAAAGGGAGCGGGAACGGGAACCGAAAATCCATGATTCCCTCGGGATTTGTGAAAAACCGAAAGTCACGCGGGCGAAGCCGCGGGCAGAAGCTAGTATAAAAATTATCGTAGTGGAAACCCCTATCAGTTTAATAATAATTTGTAGGTAGGATTAACTAATTAAAATTTATCGATAAATTTGTCGATAAATTGTATTACACTTTACTCTATGAACACACTTTACTCTATGGAGAACCGCCATTTTAAAGGAAGCATTTGTGCGTGTGTGAGTGTAGGTATGCACGTTAAAAAAGTAGGTATTTCAAGTCCTCTTCCTATAGAGTCAATGGTCTAAACCAGGTGTGGGCAACCTTTGGAAAGTTGCGGGCTAAACTTGTGGATGAAAACAGAAGTCGTGGGCCGTAGATACAACTTTTTTTGTTGTTGTGAAAAAACATGCGGTTTGTTTTATTTTATACATAGATACTTAGATACTTAGATACTTAATATAATAAAGCGGAAGAGTTGACCGATTTCAAAAATTCTTTCACCGTTGGATATGTAAGTGATCCCTGAGTGCTACCAATGAATTGCCCTTGTCTAAGATCCGAGACTGTTTTAGCGGACTCTGAAATGCCCCGTGTCCATTATTCTAGACATTGCCTTTAGTCTGCGCCGGGCGCGGGCATATCAAAAATATACCTAGTCCTCTTACACTCAGGCGTTTATAATTATATCATCTCGCTTCTACGTTAAATTTCCTATTAGTCTGAGCGAAAAAAAAAACATAGGTCTCTATGGCAAAAAATTAAAAAAAAAAACTTTGCAAGTGACAATTCGCTGTGGATCGATTATGTACTTGGTGGAAGTTGCTGCTGGTGTAAAAAATAATTATCGCTGTATTTAACGATTTATTTGTTAATTTAACGAGGTAAGTAAACAATTAATATGTTTTTATAAAGATTTCACCATAGAAAACAACATTTAACTGTTTTCGAAGACCAAAATGTTCGCCTAACATATTTTGGTAGTTTGAAATCGAATGTTTGACTTCAGTTTTAATACTTTTTTACTGTACTATCTTAATATTCGAAATTAATAAGCTACATTAACTATTAATCAATCGGAATCAGAAATAAAATTAGCAAAATACGGTTAATCAAGTAAGGATTCCGAATTTTAAACAGACTCATCTGTTACGTAACGGTCGGTTTCGTGTTAGGCTGGTGGTACACTGCGTGATCTGGAATTTCGGACCTAGCTAATTGTCAACTTTTATATGTAACATTTCGCATTTTTTTTTTATGCTTTCGTGGTAGATGGTGCAATTCTTTTAATTTTTGTTACAGGCTTGGAAAATTAGTGCTCATTAAAATGGCATCTCGTGTTCCTGGAAAAGGACGCAAACCGCGCAGTGCTCGCGAGCTGGACTTTCCTCCTGCAACGTATGTACATACAAATAATATATTTTTAACCCCCGACACAAATCGACGGGGTGTTATAAGTTTGACGTGTCTGTGTGTGTGTATGTGTGTGTCTGTCTGTGTCTGTCGCGTTCAAACGGGTGGACCGATTTGAATGCAGTTTTTTTTAACCCTTGACGCAAAAACGACGGGGTGTTATAAGTTTGACGTGTCTCTGTGTGTGTGTGTGTGTGTGTGTGTGTGTGTGTGTGTGTGTGTGTGTGTGTGTGTGTGTGTGTGTGTGTGTGTCTGTTCCCCTGTGGCGCTCAAACGGGTGGACCGATTTGAATGCGGTTTTTTTTGTTTGAAAGGTGAATTAGTCAAACGTGTTGTTAGCTATGTTTGATCAAAATCGATCCAAGATGTCCGCCGCTACAAAATGGCGGATTACATATTTTTTCACAACTGCCATAATATGGGTATCAAATGAAAGGGCTTGACTAGTAGAATAGCACTATTGCAAATCTAAGATGGCTACTGCCATAAAATGGTAAATGTCGGGGGTTTTTTAAATTTTTAATTTATACTTGTTGTTTGAAAGGTGAATTAGTCGAGAGTGTTGTTAGCTATGTTTGATGAAAATCGATCCAAAATGGCCGCCGCTAAAAAATGGCGGATTACATATTTTTTCACAACTCCCTTAATATGGGTATCAAATGAAAGGGCTTGACTATTAGAATAGCACTATTGCAAACCCAAGCTGGCTGCCACAACAAAATGGCGAATGTTGGGAGTTTTTTTTAATTTTCAATTTATACTTGTACCTGTTTTAGATTGTCGAAGCCTCTTCGATGGGCGTCTCAAAAGACCAACTCTCCATCACGTGAAGAAGAAATCGAGCTGAGAGTATATTCGTTCGGGAGTGCAAGACACAACCCGTCGAGCCACAGCGACTCGAACGACCGGCTTCTTGCTAAGCGAATAGGATTTGTGCAAATAGGTCGTTTCTTTCGAAGACTACGAAACAGTTTAAGTCAGAATTAAACAAGTATAAATTAAAAATTTAAAAAACCCCCAACATTCGCCATTTTGTGGTGACAGCCATCTTGGATTTACATAGTGCTATTATATCCGTTCTAGGTCTAGTTTGTATTGGATTTACATAGTTTGTATTGTACTAGTCAAGCCCTTTCATTTGTTACCCATATTGAGGGAGTTGTGATAAAATATGTAATCCGCCATTTTGGAGTGGCGGCCATCTTGGATCGATTTTTATCAAACATAGCTAACAACACTCTCGACTTAACCGCATTCAAATCGGTTCACCCGTTTGAGTGCTACAAGGGAACAGACAGACAGCCAGACACACACACACACACGTCAAACTTATAATTATATTGTTTTATATGGAATATTATAATGATATGGGATTTTTTTTTCAAATCGTTTGTAGAATCACCTCAAAAGATAAAAATAGCTTTTAAGTCACCGGCTCGGCCGTAATTGTGACTACGAACAGTAGAGTAATATCTGGATCACGCACTCGGTGTGTACCCACCCTTTACGCCCAACATCTGGCGATAGATTTTTTGTTTCTTGTTGGTCCTATGTTTTTATACGTTACAATGTACAAGTGTGCCACATTTTTGGAAAGGGCATTAAATTTACTTTAATGTATAGTAATTTTTGATGTTGTATTGTATAGCATGTAGAACAAAAAAATCAGATAAGCGAAAATGATATCATTGTGTAAATAGGAACTGTTGCACTAATTTTCATATTTCTAGTTATTGGTGGATGCTATTGCCAAGATTTTTGTTAACTTTGTAAGAATATTAGACTAGTTGTATTTTAACACATACAAACTAGACCTAGAACGGATATTTGTGAATCTTAGACACTTTAAGTTTAAAACAAATTACGCCTGGCGGCGCCAGATTATTCTACCTATTCAAAGTGATGTAAATAAATATTTTTGTATAGACAAGTGTATATTTTTATTTATTTCCCTATTGCCTAGTATCTAATTAACGTAATTTGAGGTTAAACCCCCTAGGTCACCGCTTTAATTTAGAAGGATTGATTTTTAAATACAAGTGGCCCTCCGAAACGCGCTATCTCAAGATTTATCGCATCGTAATGTTACACCAGAGTCGCATTTCGAAAAACAAAAGACTGTATTCTATAGTTTCATTCCTAGTAAACGTAAAAAACAACACTTGACAGCATCAAAATAACAAGTTGAGTCATAATGAACGCTTTTATGAGAACCGAGCCGCGCGGTTGCGCGCGGCCGGTAGGCATCAATACAGAGGGGGCAGGGCGGGGTGATTACGAGCGCGGCGTGGGTCAATGAAGTGGCTAAGCTGTATATTATGTACCACGGGCGAAGCCGGGGCGGACCGCTAGTAATATATAAAGTGTAAATACTAAAGTTACATAATAATCAATTTATCATGTGATTAAGTTTTTACTTAATTAAACTTAAAATTCAGCAGAAATTTATTTAGGATTCCGGTAGGTTGCAGTTTCTAAATGTTCCGTGGGCCGGGCCCGGACCTAACGTCGAGGCGGGCCGCTTCCGGCCCGCGGGCCGGGCGTTGCCCATACATGGTCTAAACCATAGAGATAATAATAATAATATAGAGGTGCCCTAAATCCCTAATGTCCTATAGAAAATAGTGGATCGGAAAATAGCTCAAGCTTATCAAAATTTTCATAAGTGTGTAAGAGACAACATTACATTTTTGGCATAATAATAAAAGTTTGCGGCAGACTTAAAACAAAAAATGGCCTCCCTAAAATGTATACATGAACACTCAGACACGCACAACTTGAGACATCACAATGAACACGCGCCATTTTATGTTTTCGGATTGTGCGTGTGTGAGTGTATTTTTGACACGTTTTTAAAGTAGGTATGGCTCCTCCACTATTATTAATTGCTCAGTGGTCTAAACATAGTACAACTGACGTTCTTTTGTTTTTGTTTTCCTGTCGACCATAGAGATAATTGAGAATCAAACGAACTTACCTTGTGAAGTTTGATATCTAATTATACGAGCGTCTCGACCGAAGATTATTATAGCTTACAAGCAGCAGTACAGTAGATTATGCTGTCCTTATCACACTTTTAGAGTTTTTTTTATAATAAATTAATTGTTTTTTTGACGTTTTTGACGTCAGAGTACCGAGTAGGTACCCCCACCCCCACGCTGCCCCGCCACGCGGAGCAGGCCCATCCTCATTTTTCAGAGCCTTATTTTTTCGATATGTTTAGGGATTTTGACAAAAAAACAGGGCGGGTGGGTTTGTAATAATCTTCGGTCGAGACGCTCGTATAATTAGATATCAAACTTCACAAGGTAAGTTCGTTTGATTCTCAATTATACTTCGCATCTCTCCGAAGATTATTATAGCTTACAAGCAGATGTTTAGAGCATCGAAAAAATACTACAATAATATTTACTGTGTACAGTAAAATTATTCAAAATAAAATTAAGGCAAAACATAACAGGGAAAAAGAAAAATAATCATTTACAATATGTGATTAAACAAAGTCAACATTGCTTCATAAACCATAATTTAAAGGCGATTTATTATTTATTTTTAATTAATTAATTTTTTGCTAAGTAGCATGTCAGATAATATATGTAATCGTACTTGTATAGAATAGAATATAAATTTTTATTAGCATAAAAAAATTTAAGCTTCAAAATAATATATCCACAATTTTGATCTGATTTTAATAAATCTGTATAATATTATAATAGATACTTTAAAAATACATTTGAAGATTCAGACCAAACTACTTTTTGTCGAATAATTTCTAAGTTTTAGCCCTACATTGTGGGCAGCTGATGTCAACGCGTGTCGCGTGCTATGTGTGCCATTGAATTGACATAACTCAATGGGATAGAAAGAGTGGTTTTTGAAAACTGATGAACAAAGGTATAAAGTAAATAAATAGGTTATTAAATAACAAGAATATGTTTATGCCCTAAAACAAGGGCATGAAATAGTAGCACTGTATTTAACAATTTTACCATCATTGTACTGACCTATTTCAACAAATAAATTGATTTTGATTTGATTTTGAAAAAAATCTCATTGGGCACGTAAGGGATCAATTCTTTCTAAATATCTTCTGAAATAAGCTTGGACAGAGTTTAAGGATTTTCTTTAATATATGGCACCACAGCAATTGATTGAAAAAACATTTGATCTTGAAGTTTTGATCATCTATTTTAGTTTTATCGGATTTCAATAAAGTATTTATTGACCAAGTGTCAGTATTTTTTAATGGAGATGTTAATGCCAAAAAAGTGAGTTTTTAAAGATACATCTTTTTTGTGAGATGAAATCATTGTTTATACTGAATCTTGCATTTAAGGCATTTGCATTTAAAGGCATTTGCATTTTAGGCTTTGCATTATCTATGCATTTAAGGGTTAATACTAAATTATGGTGGACAGTGAGAATGATAGAAATTTAACTTGTATCTGCATTTTTGTGTGAAAAATTCAATTAGCTGTATAATGTTGGAACCACCATATACCAATAATTATAACCTTTTTTCTTGCAGAACAGTCATTTTGACTTTAAAGATGTGTTATATTTATTCATGGAATTATTAGAGAAAAGACCATTGCTATGTAAGCGATGCGTTGGAGTTGGAAAAAACGCCCTTTGCCATGTAACATTTAATGATGTAAAATTTTGAAATAAGGCTAAAGTATGGAAAGGCTTATAAAATTTTGTATATATATATTTTTTTTTTGAATGTTAATGCATCAACAATCTCAGAAGTTCCATGATGCGTACCTCTGACATTTGTTATTTTGATTACTGGCAAATAAACCAAAGTCAGATCTGCCGAAATAAACTTTTGACTGACGATACGCATAAACAGTGAGTTCCCTTTCTGTGTTCATGTTGAACTTTTGACGAGATTCAAAATCTGCAACTAATGTTCGTATTTATTTAAATATATGACACAAAATTATGTAAACATTGATATAAGCAATAGCTGTTTATTTTTGGTAAAATATTATAATTTTTAAGTCGTGAAAGACTGAGGCTATAAAAGGCTGCAAGTAAATTGAAGAACCGATGGACGTTGGAGTCCCAAGGTGCTTGAGTGGAGCAATGACATTTGCGAGTAATCCGTAAGCTGTCTCATCGTTACAGGTTGCACCGCAGCCCGAACGTGACGCATCACTATACACTAGGTACTAGTGAATATTCTTCATATTTTAAATGAACAGTTTGCAGAATCAACATAATTTCTCCACTTCCTCCAGCATATGAAATCATTGTTAACAATATAGATCATATATTTCTACACAGAGAAGGTCATAATATATTTCTTACGATTATCAAAGTAGTGAATTGCCAAGAATTTCAAGAACTTTGAAAATCCATACATTTTCGTACAAATAAATCCGTCATCGAAGGCCGGGCACGCCGACATCGACAAACCAACATAACTAGTTAAGTTTCCTGATTTCTCATACATTTTTCTGTATTTGTTTGTAAATAACTTTATATGAACTTTTAGACGAATAAAAGATAAATCCTATTTTGTGGATAAAGAGTGATCCTTGATCAAAAATCTTAATTTCAAAAGTAATTTGTTGATCGCTTCTTACATTATCCAAACAGTTGTAACCGAATTTCTAATGCATAATGAATCGTCAAGAAAATTAACTGATAAATAAACTGATGAACATACATAAATGTGAAGGACCGGTTTTTTTTAAAACCTTTGTTGATAGAAGTTGCAAAGTCCCAATGGTAAAACGTTGACTTCTGCATATCACTTTCGGCCACTGGCAGTAAAAAAATATGCATCTTTTATAGCCTGATTCCTACTAAGGATTTCTAATTCCGCGAAACTGTCGTTTCTTACTGTTACCAGACGTATAACAGTTCCCACATAAAGGATAATAAATTTAAAACTCATAACTGAAAATCAATTGCCACATGTACATATGACAAATGCCTGATAGATGCTTCAGGCATTTTAATATTGGTGTAAAATCGAACTTCAGGTGTTAACCTTGTTATTCATATAAATAACTCATTGTATTTTTAAAATGACAACTGTCAGAATTTCACCGAATCAAAAATCAGACCGGTTGTCATACAGCATATTAATTAATATTAATGCGGTACTTTCATATCTTCCATATTAAAGTTATTGAAACAAATAAAGTTTGATTCATATGAATTCAAAATAAAACGATGTTTTCCTTTAGGTTGAGGGACTGTAAAAATTGGTGAGACGAATAATTGTTTTTCTTTGGCCCAAAAATATGAAGCCACTCGTGAAGAAAAACTGGTCTGCCAATGATACGTAAAAACGTATCGGTGTTATGTACCGGTGACGAAGCAGCTAGCATTGTCACGGTTGCGCGTGCTATATTTAGCATTGAGTCGTAAGCTTAAGTGCGTAAACGTAAGAGAGTAAGCGCTCAGTGATAATTTCACGGCACGGCCGCTGGTGGCTGTAGCGGGTTCTGATGTCAGCCCGGGTATATATTATATGTATTATACTTGCTTTTCGGGCAGGTGCACATGGTGCCCCCCGTACGTTTAGAGTTTTCCGGTACAGAAGTACTCGGCTGTGAGCGGAATTGGTTAGATATCAACTTTGAAGCGGAGGTTGCAGTGGCCTTAGATGATTTCAGACACTCCGACAGATTTAAACCGAACCAAAGGTGTCGATTTTCATATTTTTTAATATATATCTCGCTTTTGTTTGCTAAGCTTCTGTAATGAGTATCGCATAGTAACCGTCTTTGACGCTGATCTTTTTGGTAAATATTATTTTAGAATATCGATCTTCCATAAGCAATCCGTTAGTCAAAAATAATACATAGATGAGTATAATGTTTCCATCGTGTGGCCAAATCTTTATGGCCAAATCTCCGAATAGTTGTTCTTGTTGGGTCTGAGCCCAATAATAATTGTAAAATCTCAGGATCTAATTTGTCATTCTTATGAATCAGATGTCAATAAGGATAACGTAAGATGAAATTTATGTAGGTAGGTATTAATTTTATGACCCTACAAAGAAAACTCACACACGCTATGCGTCGGAGTAGTTGACTGGATGGTAGGTAATAGGTATACCTATATTTTATCCACACACCATAAAGGTCGGGATGTACATATATTTTCCACTCACCATATAGGTTGGGATATACATAAATATTTTCCACAAATGTTTTACGTCGGGATAGTTATATTTATTTGACAGGTATCACTATATTTTTATCCACACACCATATAGGTCGGGATATATATTTTCCACACACATTTTATGTCGGGATAAGGTACATGTCAATAATACAGGAAACCAAGGTTATAAGTATATATTCTATATGCCACTGAAGCTGGCGCCTTAAATATTTTAGTGAAGACAAGGTCATTCACTTAGGCTATTCTTTCTCTCTAGTTTTTATATACCTCACACACTATTTTTGTAGGTGAGAACGAGACAAAGCAACTTCCAGCCAACAACAAAGGAAAAATTTCTTTGTTCAACTTTTTGTTTGGAGCGCAAATTCCACAGGTTATATCTGTCTAACAGGAAACTCATTGAGATTTCCAATTGAACCGTCAATATAAACAGAAGACGGTGCGCAGATAAAAACAATGAACAATAATTATTTTGTTCACTGGGTAAAAATATTAATGAATATAACTTCTTACTAGTAAATAAATCTAGTCTTACCTTGAATTTTTCTGCTCGCTCGATGATGATTGATCGCATGATACTCGCTAGCGATTCCTGGTACTGATGATTAAACTCCGCGGGTGATACACTTCAACTAAATCACGTTTTCTTTTTCCCGTTTCACTTTTTATTTTTTAAATTTTGTTTGGACGACGTGTGACTCGGACAACACAAAATAACGTAATGAGGATGGGCCTGCTCCGCGTGGCGGGGCAGCGTGGGGGTGGGGGTACCTACTCGGTACTCTGACGTCAAAAACGTCAAAAAAACAATTAATTTATTATAAAAAAAACTCTAAAAGTGTGATAAGGACAGCATAATCTACTGTACTGCTGCTTGTAAGCTATAATAATCTTCGGAGAGATGCGAAGTATAATAATAATAAGTAGAGTAGGCATACCTACCTTAAAAACGTGCCAAAAATACACTCACACACGCACAATCCTACAACTAAAATGGCGCGTGTTCATTGTGATGTCTCAAGTTGTGCGTGTGTGAGTGTTCATGTATACATTTTAGGGAGGCCATCTTAAGGGAAGTGCAATAAAATTTCTGCCACGATCTGTTTTATTGTTATGTTTAAAAATGTAGTGTTGTCTCTTACACACTTATGAAAATTTTGATAAGCTTAAGCTATTTTCCGATCCACTATTTTCTATAGGACATTATGCCAAGTCCTCTTCTATAGGTTCATGCTGTCGACTGTATTCTCAAATGTCAAATATTGATGACAGCCGACAGGTTGGTTCCAGTTGTCAATTGTCACTTGTCTTGTCTGGCAAGTGGCAAGTGGCAGATTATTTTTGTAGTCTGTGGGTCTGTGGTAGTGGTCGTCAGCAACAATTTTATTTGCAATTTCTATTTAGATTTTGCTGATACTTTTAAATTATACTATACATTTTGTCATTTCTTAGGTAAGTGCGATAATCAGCAATATTGAAAAATATAAAGGCAGTAGCATGATCCAGCGGTACCTATAACAATTTATCTGAAAGTAGATATAACCTTAAACTCGTACCACATTTACTCCTTTTAATATTCTTACCATGCTAAACACATAAGAAGCTTGTCATAGACGTAGCTATATATTAAAATTATAAAGAGATTGCTTCATTTTAGTTAAACAACAATCATGAGCCGATTTTTCGCGACTGGTACAGACTCAGAGTCTGATAGTTCTTCGGAAGAGGAACAAGTGGTGCGAGCGCCTGCGGCAGTCTATACGGTCAGTTCAATAGTTTTTCAATTATATTATATAAATGCAATTCTAAATATCTTCCAACATCATTTTTCTTTTCTCCCCATTGCACATACCAAACAAACTATTTCATCAACACAATACTTTTCTTGTACTGGCCATGTTATACAATAGGTGCCTAGTGTGTTTAGGTAACTGAAACCAAAATTCTAAAGACTCCAACAGAATTTTCTAACAATTAACAATAACAAAAGCAAGGCCTGTTTACAATCAGTCAAAGATGGATTGTTCATCATTCATTCATTTTATGAATTTATTTTGTAAACTCACTCACTCATCAATGTTAGAAACAGTAAATACTGTATTTGTTTAGATTTGTTTGAGAATTACATATATAACTAAAAATACTCAGTGGTGGCAAGCAGGTCAAACGCCTGGGGCCTCACGCTTGCAGGTTCCTTGTACCCTCATACACAATTTCTGAATCTTTTATGAATATCTTTTATGACTTTTATGTACCTTATGGTGCTGCCACACCACAGTTAACAAATGTTATAAAATGTTAGTAAACATTTGTTAGTTAACATTTTGTCACAAATATTAGCAAAAGTTTTCAAATGTTATCATGTTTATGCAACATTATTTAACAAATGTTTATTAAACATTTTACAACAAGTATAACAATTAATTATAACATTTGTTAAACAACATTAACCTGGGCAAATTTAGTGCTTGATGCATCCAGTGAATGTGTTTTTTCTTTTTTTTAAACAAAAATAAAAGCTAATCCAATGAGCAAATCTTCTTCCATTGCGACTAGTCTCCTCAGAAAGTTTGTCAAAACTGATGTTATAAAATGTTATGCAACAATGTTACTACATGTTTTACCAGTGTGGAAGCATTGAAAATATCTAACATAATATGAACACAAAATATCACAAATGTTATAAGTGTTAAATAATATTATACAACATTTCTCAACACCAGTGTAGCAGCACCATCAGTTTAACATCAAAAGCTTGTAAACTTTTGTTGGTAGGTAGGACAGTTGAATTTGTATCAAGCTATAGTTATTATCAAAGTACATATTTAATAAGACACTGTGGCCAATTCTGTTGTACACAATCTCTAAACCTAAACTAAATTGACAGGTCTAAATATATTCCTGTCTCTGTCACAATCCTCCCTGCTGAAGGGGATAGCACTATTTTTAAACCTGTCAATTTAGTTTAGGTTTAGAGATTGTGTACAACAGAATTAGCCACATTGTGGCCGAACTAAATTGACAGGTCTAAATATATTCCTGTCTCTGTCACAATCCTCCCTGCTGAAGGGGATAGCACTATTTTTAAACCTGTCAATTTAGTTTAGGTTTAGAGATTGTGTACAACAGAATTAGCCACATTGTGGCCGATTCTGTTGTACACAATCTCTAAATCTAAACTTAAATGACAGGTCTAAATATATTCCTGTCTCTTTCACAATCCTCCCTGCTGAAGGGGATAGCACTATTTTTAAACCTGTCAATTTAGTTTAGGTTTAGAGATTGTGTACAACAGAATTAGCCACACTATCTATACAATTGTGTTTTATGTGTAATTTATTACCAACAGTTTAGTGACGATGAAGAAGAAACGAAACGTGTTGTACGTTCTATGAAAGAGAAGCGATATGAAGAGTTGGAAGGAATAATCCATTCACTTCGTAACCATCGCAAAATTAAAGACTTCTCATCAGCTTTAGCTTCCTTTGAAGAACTTCAGAGAGCGTATACTCGAGCTGCTCCTGTTGTCCTAAAGGAAGAAAATGGGATAGCACCGAGGTTCTTTATACGAGCTTTGACAGAGCTGGAGGATTGGGTTTCAGGAGCATGGAATGATAGGGAGAGTAGGAAAGCACTTTCAAAGGGCAACAGTAAAGCACTTACATCCTTAAGACAAAAACTGAGGAAATATACTAAAGATTTTGATGCTGAGATATCCAAGTTCCGAGAGAATCCTGATTTGCCAGATGATGATGATGAACGTAAAGGTTTGTGTACATGTTTTATATATTTTTATATATTTATATATTTTTATATATTTCCAAATTGCTAAATTGATGCTGAATTTGGTTATACAAACTCTAAACTAAACTAGCAAGTCTAAAATTAGGACTAAAATTAACATAAAATGTTTCTGTAGTTTTACATGGTATTTAAAATGTTTTTTCATTATTTTGTCTACAGTTACAGTTATACTCAAATCTGGATGAGTGAGAGTTCACGGGACTCATCATAATTTATTAAAAAAGGGGTAAAAGGTCATACTGTTAAGTGTAAGGGGTGGTAAGGGTTTTGTGATTCATTTGGGATTGTGAAAGTTACTGATGCAGAAACATAAACAAGCAAATTGCTTGTTGCGCAAGATCTGTCACTGTCACAGTCAGAAACTTGTAAAACTAAAAGGCGCTGTTCTAAGAACTTGTTACTTAATATTAATTTGTTTAAAATGAACTGACCTGCAGATTTGTCATCGAAGTTTCTCACATATTCATCATCATCATAATATTAGACTGTAGTATAAGCCTCCAACCAAAAACTTTCTTTTTAGATACGTCATCGTCAGATGACTCTGATGATGAAGAGAAGGTTAAAGAAAAACCAAGAATGCGTCGCTCACCTGAGCCACCTCGTAGACCTCCACCTCAAGAAGATGAGTCTTCAGACTCCATGGACTGGGGCTCCAGCTCCTCTGATTCAAGTTCGAGCTCTGACGACGACGAAGCCCATGGAGCTACTACAATCAGAGAGCGGTTCCTGAAACGTGCCACTGAGAGAGACGAAGACGACGACAGGGACAAGCGTCAAACGCGTCGTAACAAGAGACGCGAGGGAGCTGGGAAAATCAGTAAGAAGGATCAAGCAGACGACGGAGGGGAGTGGGAGACCGTCAGGAAAGGCGCTGCTACTTCTGATAAGCCCAAAATGTTTGCTAAGGTAATTTGATATTATTTAATTGATTTGTACTAATAACACTGTTTCTTAAGATTCGTTTCTTTATTGGCACTGTACAACAATGTAAATTTTTCTGTGTATATTTCCCCAGGATAGTGACATCGACGCAGCTCTGGTCGTCAAGAAGCTGGGCGAGATCAGCGCCGCGCGCGGGCGCAAGCGCACCGACCGCCGCGCGCAGCTCGAGCTGCTGCACGAACTGCGCACTGTGGCGCAGCAGCACAATCTAGGAGACGCGCTTCAGCTCAAACTGCGCGCGGCGACCGTCGCCGCCCTGTTCGACTACAATCCTAAAGTCTCCGATGCTATGAAACCAGAGTACTGGTCCAGACTTGTCGAGAACGTCGATCAAATGGTCACCCTGCTACTTTCTCACGAGGATATGGTATTCAATGAAAATATACTCGAAGAAAACGAACAGCTCGTCACTCCTCCTTATAAAGTCCGCGGCTGCCTGCTCACGGCGCTGGAACGTCTCGACGACGAGTTCACTAAACTGTTGAAGGAATGCGACCCTCATTCCAATGAATACGTGGAGCGACTGAAGGATGAAGTGAGAGTTTCGGCGTTAATCGACCGCGTCTGCCAAGTGGTAGAACGAGATGGATCCCCACAAGAAATCTGTCGTGTATACTTACGCAAAATTGACCATCTTTACTACAAATTCGATCCGCGTGCGGTCAAGAAAGATCTCCCGCCGGGCGAAGAGACCACTATCAAGAAAATGGAGCGTTTCTGCAAATATATCTATGCGAACGACGACAGCGACCGTTTGAGGACTCGCGCTATTCTCTCGCACATATACCATCACGCGCTGCACGACAACTGGTTCCAAGCTAGAGATCTCCTTCTCATGTCGCATCTACAAGAGAACGTCCAACATTCCGATCCGAGCACTCAGATTCTGTACAATCGGACGATGGCCAATCTGGGCCTGTGCGCTTTCCGCCGCGGCAACGTCAAGGAAGCTCACGGCTGCTTGGCCGAGCTCATGATGACCGGCAAGCCGAAGGAGCTGCTCGCGCAGGGTCTGCTGCCGCAGCGACAGCACGAGCGCTCCAAGGAGCAAGAGAAGATAGAGAAACAGCGTCAGATGCCTTTCCACATGCACATCAACCTGGAGCTGCTGGAGTGCGTGTACTTGGTGTCCGCCATGCTGATCGAGATCCCGTACATGGCGGCTCACGAGTTCGACGCGCGTCGACGCATGATCAGCAAGACGTTCTACCAGAACCTGCGCGCGAGCGAGCGACAAGCGTTGGTCGGGCCCCCGGAGTCGATGCGCGAGCACGCGGTGGCGGCCGCGCGCGCCATGCGCCGCGGGGACTGGCGCGCTTGCCTCAACTTCATTGTTAACGAGAAGATGAACGCTAAGGTAATCGCACGCCACGGCTTACTCAATAAGAGTACACATTTAAATGCTATTTTGTGTAATATAATTAAAACATGCCCACTATGTCGTCCGCGTGGATTTAAGTTTTAAGAATAAAATTCTCCATACAAACTACCAACAGAAAAAATACCAAAATCCCTTCTTAGTACATCTCTAGGATACTGGAAGAATATTTGTTCCTTTAAAATCTCACCGGTTTAGTATGTGCTCTGTCTCTGTCAGTCACTCAGTCACAGTACTTTTTCTACATTAAAAAAAAGAAGTTTGAAATTGTATAATGATATTTGTAAATCGACTTAATTTTTTCAGGTGTGGGATTTGATGGTGGGAGCGGAAAATGTACGCGCCATGCTAGGACGTCTTATTCGCGAGGAGTCGCTCCGGACTTACCTGTTCACTTATGCACACGTTTACGCGTCGCTGTCGCTGCGCTCGCTCGCCGACATGTTCGAGTTGCCGCGACAGCGAGTACACTCGCTGGTGTCCAAGATGATTATCAACGAGGAGTTGTTGGCTTCCCTGGACGATCCGAGCGAGTGCGCTATACTCCACCGTTCCGAGCCCACCAGGATGCAAGCGTTGGCGCTGCAACTTGCCGATAAGGTACTTGAAATTATATTTATAAAACTTGCATAAATAATTAAATAATCATCGCGCACAAATTCAGTTGCCCTACCGCGTCAGATGAGACAGAAGTTTACGCGATGGAGATGTAAAGAGAGGTACTTTGTAGGTGAATATAAAATGTAGGCACTCGTCCTCATTGCTGTGCGAGCTAAACAGCACTTTATAGCGTCGAAGCGAGAGTCGCTTTTTATTTAAATGTTTGGGTGGAGTCCGACTCTTATACCAATAGTGCTATTAAATATTTTGTGATTATGGCAACTTTGTCTGCATGGATTTAGATTTTGAAAAATTCCGTGAAACTCTTCGAATGTCCGTCTCCGGAATACAACTCAGTCTATTTTTATCGACTTTCTTTTTTGTCATATCCGCCAGATTTATCACGACATCATTTTATAGCCTACGACACCTAAAACGCAAGACACAGCCAGCAACACTTTAAAATCCAATAAATAATTTGCAATTTATACACAAATGTTCTGTAGTCGGGTAAATATAACCCACTACTTTCGTTTACAGGTTGGCAACTTGGTCGATTCCAACGAGCGCATTTTCGAAAAGCAGGGGTCGTTCTTCCAGCGGGGCGGGGCGCCACGGGGGGAGGGGCGACAGCGCGAGCGCCCGCGCGATGGCGGCTGGGGGCGGCGTCAGCGCAACCGCCGCCGCGACGACGAGCGCGCGCACGAGGACTAGACCCGCGCACACACCGACCCTCGCGCACGCACACTACACCGCACATCGCCAACGGTCGCTGGAGCATACGCGGAAAGAAACGCCCACTCACCTTTAAATACTTTTCTACTAAAAGACCCCGTTTAAACGAGTTTGAGTGTGGCCACTCGGAGTCTGGAAGAGATGATCTGACCTCGTCAAAAAGGAGTGGACATCCAAACGCAGAATTTGAGTGCAGTCACTCAGGATCTAAAAGATATCATAAGAATGTGGTCGTATCAAAACTGCGTCTAATTCAAACAAAAACAGAAACTATTATTCCTTATACAATTTCATCAACAAATCAATCTATTTCTGGCATAAATAATACTTCAGCAGTCACAGTTCGTATTATCTTTGGTGATAAAACTTTAATTCAACAGTTATTTTCGGCCAAGTGCGATAGTGAAGGGGTTGGAAAATACGACATAATAATTGAATATAATCGTAACATTAATTGTTAGCGCTCTTCCGGATTGTCAGCTTTAATAATGTGTATTAATGTGAACTTACAAGACGGAAGAGCGCTAAACAAAGATGAAACTGAAATTAACATGATTAAATCAATAAAAACTGTCTCAAATTATTGCATTTTATTATAATACTAGCTTCGCCCGTGTGAATTTCGGTTTTGCACAAATCCCGAGGGAATCGTGGATTTGCGGTTCTCGTTCCCGCTCCCTTTTCCAACCTTTATACCTACTTTCAAGGAAGTTTGCTATAATAATCTACGTATATAGATACGTAGATTACGTATACTGTACGTTAGTAGAGATACGTATACTGTAGTTATAGATTTCGGTTTTTTCAAAATCCTGTGGGAACTGGATTTTTCCAGGATAAAAGGTGCAAACGTAGACAGATGCATGCAACTATTGTAATAATGTGTTATGTGAGCGTGATTTACCCAGATTTACCTAAGAACAGTCAGCGCCATCTATCTCGTTTTTGGAAGTCTTATATAATATATTTTAGTCCCACAGGAATACTTTTCGAGATTAAAAGTAGCTTATATGTTGAGGCATAATCTATCTCCATTCAAAATTTCAGCTAAATCAGTTCAGTAGTTGCGGCGATAAAGAGAAATAAACACACACACAAACTTTCGCCTTTATAATAGTAGTTTTTTTTTTTGTGTTCCTCCCTTTTTTCCTTCGACATGGGGGTCGAAGACTGTTCTAGGTCGGTACTTAGATCAGCTACCTAAGTTGCATTCTGTTTGCTCTTTATTTTGTTTAACTACATACTACATA
Organism: Melanargia galathea; assembly: GCA_920104075.1. Lineage (NCBI taxonomy): Eukaryota > Metazoa > Arthropoda > Insecta > Lepidoptera > Nymphalidae > Melanargia > Melanargia galathea. The sequence goes on along the minus strand of OV049857.1, from coordinate 20,362,024 downwards.
ATATTTGCAGAGTTTATGATGCATTTCATATACATTTTATTGTGTTTTTTTTTTTCATTCTTTATCTATTCTTTTCTCTTTTTTTTTCTTTTCTTTTACTTTCTTTTTTTTATCTTGTTTGTTTCTTTTTTTTTTTATTTTTTTTCCCATTTTTTTTTAAACATATAAAATATAACTTATTATTGCTAACTAGCTTAAACTACTATGTATTATCTAAACTTACTTACTTAACTATTCTTATAAAAACTTATGTGTCGTATCTTATTCTTTTAGCCACATTTTGAAGTGAAGGCGATTTTTGTTATGCTGCGGCTACATTATGGTTAATGTTGATGCCCAAAATTGCTTTAAACTACGCGATAATTATCACCGGCAAAACTGAGTGGCCACACCTAAAGGTTAACGGCGGTATATGCCGTATATGCTCGTATATTTATTTGACAAGAGGATGCCCGCGACTTCATCCGTGTGGATTTAGGTTTTTAAAAATCCCGCGGAAACTCTTTGTTTTTCCTAAGCTCCTTTGAGCTCATACTGTTAAAAATCATGCATTAAAATGGAACTGCAGTAATGAGTATTAATTTTTAATAGTTCTTTCCCATCACTAAAGTTTTCCCAATGAAAGTTCCATCAAAATCGGTCCAGCATTTTGGAGATAGACAAACACAAATTATAATGCACCCCAGATGATAATTCAGACGCCCAAAGGTTCCTGTGAAGAAGAAAGAAAAGAAAAAAAAAGGTTACAAAGAAAGAGAAGATGGTTGACTATAAAAATGCATAGGAAACGTACTCTATAAGTCTTAAATGTTGTACTTATAATATGTAGGTATCTCTCCCGTACCAACACGTGCGGTCCCATCGAGCTCGCGGCGCACAATGGCGAACGTAGATGTGGCCGCTTTAACGCTATAATTATAGCGTTAACCTCTTTGATGTACCGCCACCCGACTTATCGCCAAATGCTATGGTGGTATACGGCGATTGTCACCGTTAATCGTGGCCACACCTACGTTTAACGGCCGAATACGCGATAATCGCCGTTAATGTGGCCGCTACATTACAAAACTAGCCACTTTTTTAAATGATGTAGGGTCCACAAACTAGATCCCGCCTTAATTATTGTTCTGTGAACTAGATTGTCCTACAACGGCAACACTGACGGTAACCACAGATCGTAACGTAATGACTATCGTAGATACTAACATGAACCTATAGAAGAGGACTTGGCATAATGTCCTATAGAAAATAGTGGATCGGAAAATAGCTTAAGCTTATCAAAATTTTCATAAGTGTGTAAGAGACAACACTACATTTTTAAACATAACAATAAAACAGATCGTGGCAGAAATTTTATTGCAACTTCCCTTAAGATGGCCTCCCTAAAATGTATACATGAACACTCACACACGCACAACTTGAGACATCACAATGAACACGCGCCATTTTATGTTACAGGATTGTGCGTGTGTGAGTGTATTTTTGGCACGTTTTTAAGGTAGGTATGCCTACTCTACTTATTATTATTATCTCTATGGATACTAATCATTAATCTGTGGTAATGACTAATGACTAATGACTAATGGCGGAAATCGGAATTTGAGTGCAGCGGACAGTGGGCATATTACTGACGTTTTACATTTACCGACTTACTGAGTCATATTTTCGACATTACGAATTATGTTGTTTATGTGGAAATCTATTTAAAATAGTTTAAAAATTGCAAGATTAACAATAATATTAACTATAAGATACTGCATTGTAGTTAACCTATCATGGCTGCAACAAGGAGACTTCAAAAGGTCTGGGAGTGAATTCATATTTTCTTTCTTTAAAAACAGTCCATTTGAGAACACCTTATCAAAGTGACTGTATAATTAAATGAATAAAGAAACAAATAATAAAGAAACTCACTAAAGTTCGTAAAAAATGTTATGCCGCATAATATTGTGGAACATTATAAAAATGTGTAAAACTTGTTTTCAGGAATTAAATGATATAAGGCAATCAGGTCTAAAATCTTTTAGGGACATTCAAGTGGACGAGTCTAATATATTAACATGGCAAGGATTGATCGTTCCAGTAAGTTTTATATAATGTACTTTTACTTTTTTATTGCTGCTTAGGTGAAGCCACACAATCTAATAAGTGACTTACTAGATAATTTTTGAAGTGAAACTTTAGGATTTTTGTGCAATTGATAATTCGATGAAACGAAAAAGCGACACCATTTTAGCCTGCAAAGTTAAAGTTAGTTAAGGTTTCTTTTTTGAAGTTTCATTTCTGCCGGTTGTAAACACATCAATCTAGAAGCAGTGGCGGGGCAAAGCCTAAATTTGATGTGGGCAAGATGTATTTTGCGAGGCCCTCAGCCTGCACAAGATTATTTAAAATGAAAAAAAGGGGCGCGAGGCCCTCCGGAACGCGAGGCCGTGGTCCTGGGCCCACACCTTCCACCGCCCCTCTAGAAGTAGGATATCATTTAATATTATAAGTAAATCAAACTATAATTTAAATATCTGCATTTATCACCTGCACAAACTCAATTAACATCGAATCACTCATTCATCATCATCATTCATCAATCATTATACTAATTAATTAAATTACACACAGCTAAGTCAAAATTGGCAGCATTTATTCAATTAGGGTGTGATTGCTATCACAACCCTCAATCAAATATCGCACAACCTAGACACTGAAGCATCTAATAATTGGTTGAGTATCGGTAGGAGACTGAATTCTAGGCTTGAAAGTACCCATATTATACCAATAATTCAAGATGGCTGTTCAGTGCTACTGAATGAATCAAATGTCAGTTCATTCTAACCTATTTCAATATTTTCAATTATGAAATTAATAAACTGTAAACCATTTCTAAAAATAATTGATTTTCAACAATAATCTGACACCATGTGAGAATTGCACCCACACACTTTTATTTTTTTATTTCTCATATTTTTTATAGAATAGAATAGAATAGAAAAGTTTTTTATTCAAATAAACTTTTACAAGTGCTTTTGAATAGTCAGATGAATCTACCACTGGTTCGGAATGCCGTTCCAACCGAGAAGAACCAGCAAGAAACTCGGCGGTTGCTCTTTTCCAAATTTACAATATCAATATAACAATTTTATGGTAAGTACATGATTGAATTGCCGTCTCGCGCATTGCTGGAACGAGTCAAATCCACGCCTTTTTATCATTTATATAAGTAATCATAATTTTATTCAGATAAACTTTCGGAAGCGTTTACGAATCGACAAATGAATCTACCACAGGTTCGGAATGGTGCTTACAATTCTACACATGTGAAGAAGGGCAGACAAAAGTAGCCCCATTTCCGACGGTGGCACCCGTTCACGAGCATGACGCATGATCCAGCCATTGCTTCGCTCAACCATATTCGAGGGAACGTAACAACCCGCACCACACGACACCACCACAGAAATGTTTAAAGAGAGCGTGACATACTTAGGCTACCCATGATCAAAGCATCGAATTGAACACCAATAATCAAATACTCGGTTTAAGACATTGAGAAATTGCTCCATGCTTTTTTATCATTTATATAATCTTCAATTGTATAATATGCTTTTTTTATGAGCATATTTTTAATAGAGTTCTTAAACTTGTGTAAAGGCAAGTCTAAGATTGCTTGTGGAATTTTATTATAGAACATTACGCCCATTCCCACAAATGACCTTTGGACCCTTTTGAGGCGTAACTGAGGAATCACGAGCCTATTTCTATTTCTTAATTGCCTGTCGTGTAATTCGCACTTTTTAATGTAACTGTGAATGTTTTGCCTAACAAAAATTATATTGTTATAGATATATTGAGAAGCTACCGTAAGAATACCTATTTCTTTAAATTTCTCTCGAAGGGAATCCCGCGGTTTTAAATTATAAATTGCGCGAATTGCCCTTTTTTGTAAAACGAAAATTTTTTCAATATCAGCCGCTTTACCCCATAGTATGAGTCCATACGACATAATACTATGGAAATATGCAAAATAAACAATTTTTGCAGTTTCTATATCTGTTATCTGTCGAATCTTCCTAACAGCGTAAGCAGCAGAGCTGAGCTTGCCAGCAAGTGTTGCTATATGGGTGCCCCATTGAAGCTTTGCATCTAGGGTTATTCCCAAGAACACAGTTGTGTCCTCAGTTTTCAATGGCTCACCACTTATCTTTAAATTTTTGCTAGTAACCCTTGTATTGGGCAATAGAAACTCGACACACTTGGTTTTTTTTGCATTCAAAAGTAGATTGTTTGTAGTAAACCAGTGTGAAACTTGAGATAATGTATTATTTACATCGTCAAAATTGTCCTTAGTCCTATCGACTTTAAAAATCAAAGACGTGTCGTCAGCAAATAGTACAATATCGCAAGCATTTTTGACAAAATGTGGTAAATCATTAATATAAACCAGAAACATGAATGGACCCAGAATAGAGCCTTGGGGAACACCCATTACTGAGGCTGATCCGGACGACTTAACATCATTGATACATACTCTCTGTATGCGATCACTGAGATAAGAGGCAATAAGACTGAGTGCAGTTTCTTTAATACCATAGTGGCTTAATTTTCGTAAGAGAGTCTCATGATCAACGCAATCGAATGCTTTTGACAAATCACAGAAAATACCAATGGCATTCTGTGATTTCTCCCATGCATCGAAAATATGCCGTAACAGCCTTGCGGCCGCATCGGTTGTAGAACGACCCTTAGTGAAACCATACTGCTCAGAGTGAAGTAATTTATTTAAATTAAAGTGCAAAAGCAGTTGGTTGAGCATCATTTTCTCAAATATCTTGCTGAGAGTTGGTAGAATCGAGATCGGCCTGTAGTTATTTGGGTCACTTTTGCTTCCCGATTTAAATAGAGGTATTAATTTACTACATTTCATTAGGTCAGGAAATGATCCCGAGTCTATGGATTTGTTAAAAATAACAGCAAGATATGGTGCAATAACGTCAATAATATTATGGATTATTTTTACTGATATTCCCCATAAGTCTCCTGTTTTTTTGTGTTGTAAAGACTTAAATGTTTTAATAACATCATATGGGGTTACGTATTTAAATCGAAATAATACATTGCACTCAGAAACATTGCCCTTTAAAATACTATAGGCTTCTGTTGGCGAGGAATTTAGGGAACTAGTCGTGGTAACTGGAACATTTTGGAAAAACTTCTCAAAAGTATTTGCAATATCTGTATCAGAATCAATAATATGATTATTAATTTTTAATTCCAGTTTATTATTATGCACTTTATGTTTCCCCATTTCATTACTGATGATATCCCACGTTGCTTTTATTTTATTATCAGAGTGAATGATTTTCTGTTTTATGTAAAGAGATTTTGCTTGTATGCAAACATTTCGAAATAATTTGGAATAATTTCTAACATATTCAATAAACGCAGGGGTATAGTTATATTGTTTTTCTGCATACAAGTCAAATAACTTGTTTCTACTTTTATAAATGCCAACAGTTGCCCAGTCACTAAATTTGAGATTTTTAAACAATCTTTTTTCTATAATTTTAAAGATGGAAGTAAACTGAGTGTTTATTACATCAAAAAACTTGCTATAAAGTTCATCCGGACCACCCTGCGTAAGGTCAATTGTCGATAGTGTGGTCGAAATAGTATGTTTGAATTGCCTTACTTTTTTAGTGGTAATTGGCCTATAATTTATTACTTTTGTTATATTCTGTTCGCTGTTAGGAATGGATATCATTTGACCGCAATGATCAGATCTTAGTTTGCTGATAATTGATTTTTCAATGATTTTACAATCACAGAAAATGTTGTCAATGCAAGTAGCTGAGTTTGCAGTTATCCGCGTAGGTTCGACAAAAATATTCTCTAGATTAAAGCTTTTAAAAAGATTAAGTAATCTATCGGTAACAGGAGTGGGAAGCAAAATATCAATATTGAAATCTCCACAAATTAATATTTTTTTTGATGCCCTACATATTCGCCTTAAAACTTCCTCCATGACATCCTCAAAAAGAACAAAGTCACCTGAGGGAGGTCGGTACACGCACACTATAATATATCGCTCCAGCTCAACACAAGACAGCTCAATAATGCGTTCAAGAGAAAGACTAACAATATCTTTACGTTCTTTGTAATTAATATCGTTTCGCGTAATTATTAAAGAACCCCCGCGTATAGCCGTCTTTCTAGAGAACACACTTGACAATGAATAATTTTGTAAGTGTAAAATTAATTGATATTTATTGAGCCAATGCTCAGTGAGGCATAAGATATCAATATTAAATTCTTTAATAAAAAGTTCAACCTCATGTTCTTTGCCAGACAAGCCTTGTATATTTTGATGCACAAGATGGATCTTACATTGCTTATCTGTTGTCTTACTGTTCAGTTTAAATTTTTATTACTACTATCAATACAATGATAGCTATTTGTATCTAATGTCAAAAAACCTGAATTAGTAGTACTACTAATTATATCAATATTATTTGTACAACATGTACCAATGTCAGTCAAAGAATTTGATGTCAAAATATTTAAATTAGTACTATGACTAAGTATATTAATATTATTATTTGTACAACATGTACTGTCAGTCAAGCTAAAAATAGCTGTATCTTGTATATTGTAAGCTACTAATGTAGCTATTTGTTTCTTATATCTAAGAGGCAGATACATAGTATCTTTTGTCAATTTAAAGTTTTTAATAAACTTATTTGTATCGAATAAATGGAAAGAATCTCCATGTCCATAAGTTAAGTTATACAAAAGCCCGTTGAGCTTGTAAATATATTTATTTTGTGCCGGGGTCAAGTTGTCCGAGTAGGGAAAAGCACAGAGTATAAATTTGCAACCTGACTTTCTTTGTATGTTTATTAAGTAATCAAAGTTTGAAGTTTGATTTTGAAGTAATAAATATCATAATTAGCTTACCTTTTTTAGGATAACCCTCCATACAACAAAGGTGCATTCCGCATTGAAATTAATTTTCCTGCTGAATATCCTTTTAAACCTCCTAAGATTAGTTTCAAGACTAAAATCTATCACCCAAATATTGATGAGAAGGGTCAGGTCTGCCTTCCTATCATCAGTGCAGAGAACTGGAAACCTGCCACGAAGACTGATCAAGGTATCATTTATTTACACCTAAATCTTAGTTGTTAATACTGTATAGAAAGGAACATTATGCTTGTTGATAAACACTATAGGTTGAACTTGTAGATTCTGACTTTGTTTTCCTTAATAAATATTATTCCTGCAGTAAATTTTAATTAAAAAATAGGATATCTAGGCAACATCAATAAATTTTATTTTGCTTGAGTACCCTTTATCAGTCAAATAAATTCATAACATGAATTCATAATCTTTGCCTTTAAAAGAAATTAGAAATATTACTATAAAATATAATCACCCTAAATTATTATTTGAGGTGATTATGAAAGATTAAAAATTGTTTATCAAACCTTATCACTATGTAGAAGATGTAGTAATGTTAGTAGTCCAGCATTCGACACTGAATATCACAACATGCAGGAACAGGGGGGTTATTCTGTAACTTAGTTAGCAACTGAAAATAGTTGCCAACGAATTAGTTCGATATACTTTGCTGCTTTACTGTGTAAAATTATGAAAACACTTTATATTTCCCATAGTAAAGCAGCAATGTATATCAAACTAATTTGTTGGCAACTATTTTCAGTTGCTAACTAAGTTACAGAATAACCCCCCAGGTGGGTAGTCATATTTGTGATTCTACCTTCATTGTAATTTTCTTTTCTTTATTTGTTTTTTTTTTTACCCGACTACTGCAAAGCTAAATGATTTTAGAGAGATTTTAGAGATGAGAAAGGGTTATGATTTTAGCAGTCTATGTATGTATGTGGCCAATTTTAGTATGAGATTCTGTGTGAAACCACTAGCGCCTAAACTACTGGGCCGAGTTTGATGAATGAGGTGTCAATAAATTCTTTGTTATGGTCTGGGTGACATAGACTACATTTTATATACGAAAAAAATCGGGAAGCGACATGCGAGCGGCAAAAGTTTATTATTATTTAGTTTCGGATAGACATAATAGATGGCGCCAGTTGCTTGCCCCGCATAGCTATATTACTAAATAGCAAACTATAGCATATATTACTAAGCATAGTCGGGTTTTAGTTTACAAACTTTATCTCTTGTTCACAGATTTTTATATGTATATGTTTTCAATTTTCAGTTTTGAATGCCTAACGAAGATATGCTTGTTAAAATTAAATTGAAAAAATTGGGAAAGTCCAAAGGCCGGTTGTGTTCCAATGCCTAAAAATTTAAATATAATTTTTGATTACAGTGATTCAAGCCTTAGTTGCTCTTGTAAATGATCCAGAGCCGGAACATCCCTTGCGTGCTGAACTTGCTGAGGAATTTCTCAAAGATAGAAAAAAGTTTACAAAAAACGCAGAGGAATTCACTAAGAAACATAGCGAAAAACGGCCTACTGATTAACCCTACACATTTTTTTAATGAATTTACAGCAAATGTTTCATAATAACTAGGATACTTGTATAAAATATCCTTTAGGGTTTTGGGTTTTAGATATACATTCAAATATTAATACCTGTGTTAATTTTGCATTTGTTAACAATAAAATTTACAACTTTGAAGATGAAGACCAAATAATATATTCATATAATAAAGACACAACCATTATAAGGAGGATATAATACAAGTTTTCTGATATCATTTAAACATTGAACTTGCTGTAATTTCTAAATATTATGCTACCAGATATGAACTTATTATTTTCATAAACCACATTGCTTGAAAATTTTAAGCACCAATTTATTATGAACAAATGGTAATTCTTAAGTATTTCTAAAGGTCTATGCTTGTTTTTCAGTAAGTGATTGTCAAGATTTTGAAAATATTACAATTTAGTTGGTGTAATTAATATTAAAACAATAAGTTACTAAATGAAAGTGAGAAACTTGCCATTTTGTCTACAGGATATTTGGCTAGCATTAATTCGGTTCTGTTACACCAATGAATATATTATATACTATAATAAAATTGAAGTGTTTGTCTGTGATTTTGGAATGACCCCCATAATAAGCTCTAAAAATATGGTTATAACATGTTTTAAAATTCTCGCATAGCTGTTAGTCCAGACTAATCTTCAGAACGTCTGAACTGATTTTGAGGGGACTTTCACAGACAGGAAGAGAATTAAACAATTTCTGATCTTGGCTATATAAAAATTGTTATTTGTGACAGTATACACTCTAATTACAAAGATACAGCAAGCTATCAGCTTGCATCCTGGATATTGCTTTGTCTCGTTTCTTTACTCCCTAACTCAAGCCTAGGTACACTGAATTAGTATTAAAGTTACGAATACAAATTGCATTTTGTAAAAAGCATAAGAAGCATTAATTGAGAAACAATTATTATAATGTAACCTCATGTTGTAATAAAATTTAATTCCATTAACAATACTTATTATTATAATGCATTATGGAAAACCAGAAACCAATTACAAATACTTCTTTTTTTATTAACGCTGCAAATAATTAGGTACTATGTAAGTGAAGTACAGCAAATAAAAATGCATAAGGTAATGTGGCGTTACAGAATGATGTAGAATTATTTGTAACATATTGGTGTTAATCCCACTGCCAGAGATCTGCCTTCACTGTACTATATTATAGGATGGAAACCTACGGTGATTATTTTCTTATAATTTCCACTTTGTATACAATAATGGCTTGATTTTATTCACACTAGTTGGTGATAAGTTACAAGTAAGTACATACATTTATATATTTTTCTTTGATTGGTCAGTTTCAACAATAGAATAAAGATTGCAGACCCCTGGAAATGGGATCAACTTGTTAACTTTACTCTGGATACAACACTTGTTGTCATTATGTGTTTAAACATTTGTGTTGTAAATTGTAACAATCAGACAGTTGAATTTATTGTGCACTTGTTGAATTGTTTGACTTGTGATAAACTAGATAAACTATTTATTTGTATTTTGCTGCATTTGAAAAATAAATAAATAATGTTCATTGGATGTCTAAATTAAAAGATCACATTTCCCTCTATTTTTTTGTTGTTGCATTCAAAGATTTTAAGTAGGTAAATATGTCAGAGCTCGGGAATCGAACCTGCAGATTTTCTCAAAAATTGATAGTGATTAATCATGTTAATAGATTATGTAGTAAGAAAAAAGGAACCTCATTATTTCCATATATCTGCTAACATTCTGCTGTTACACTTTCACCGTAGTTACTTACACAAAATTCCTTTTATCTCCCCATACATACTTTTATTATTTTCCCCATACATACCTATTTTATTATAATTTACCATGGGATTTTCCAAAAAATCAAAATCCACTAGGACAAAGTTGCAGGGATCAGCTAGTCAGAAATAAACCATAAGCAAGAGCAATATTTTAATCAAAGAACTCGTAAACATCCACAGCTTCATGAGATAGTTGATACTGATCCATAGATTCTTCTTTGCTATTCTCAAATTTATCCAGTTTACATTTCATCATAATTGGATTGTTTATATGTTCAGTATCATTAATTTTTTGCTTCTTTAATAATGGCTCTACAATTTCTTCTGTTTGTAAATATTTTCTTAAATTTTCTGAAAACATTACCTTCCATCATTAACTCATCACCTTAATGTTTCATTTTGTACTTTCGTCCATCTCTGGTACAGTGGTGTGCACTGTGGCCGCAGAATTCAGAATAGGTATCATAGAAGTGTTAAGAAGCTAGAAATTCTCACAGTTGCTTCTAGAGATATTATGTTCTTTTGTATAATTTTTGTACGACTCTTAATCCGAATCTGACCGTGTTGACTTAAATTAATAAAAACATGTAACCTATTCTTCATTCATTGTGGCTAATTCTGTTGTACACAATCTCTAAACCTAAACTAAAATGACAGGCCTAAATCTATTGCTATCCTTTTCTGCAGTGAGCACTGTGATAGAGATAGGAACAAATTTAGACCTGTCATTTTAGTTTAGGTTTAGAGAATTGTGTACACAATACACAATCTCTAAATCTAAACTAAAATGACAGGGCTAAATATATTCCTATCTCTTTCACAATTCTCCCTGCAGAAAAGGATAGCACTATTTTTAAACCCGTCAATTTAGTTTAAGTTTAGAGATTGTGTACAACAGAATTAGCCACATTGTTTCGTTAAAATTATAAATCCAAAGGCGTGTTAGGTACTTTAGGCGACTTTCCTGGGAAATATGCTATATTTTATGCATTAAAAGAAGTTATAAAGGAGGATGGGCAAAAATGTATGAACGTTGGTCTACCTAATCAACACAAACTCCCTATATGGAAATAAGAAGCTAATAAGTAGTTAATCAAATTACGTATAGCGTTTATGCCAAAATATATGGGAGTTTTTCAAAATTCACTAAAAAATAAATGTTTTAAAAATACTCTATATTAGTAATTCTACTATGAATTTAATTAATAGTGCGTAGCGTTCTACGTTAAACTGCCTCTTAGGTCTAATGGTTAGCATAATCGACTGCAGATCACGAGGTCCCGGGTTCGATTCCCGGGTCAGGCAAATAATTGTTAGGTATTGGGTTTTTCTGTCAAGAAATTCTCAGTGCCAGCTCGGAGTTGGTAGTTGGAGCTGTTTCACCCCCGTGCCTCAGAGAGCACGTTAGGCAGTCGGCCCCGGTTATTATTACTATCATGTGACAATAATCGGTAAAGCCCACCAACCTACATTGGAGCAGCGTGGTGGGTTTAAGCTCTAAATCCCTCTCCTATGAGAGAGGAGGCCTGTGCTCAGCAGTGGGACGTTAAAAGGCTGTAGGTGGTGGTGGCGTAGCGTCTAGAATTAAATACATTGATCAAGTTGGCAGCAGGGGGCACAAAACCGGCCTAATGTCGGGCCCAACATAACTACACTAGCGGCACGCTATGATGGCCGGTTTGACACATTACAATAGTGATGTGGAATGTCAATTTATTCTCGAACAAAAAACAATTAAGTTTTGTTTTTGTACCTGATTAAATAGGTTTAATAAAACAAAAATGTATATGTTTATTTAATTTATTTGAACGAACTGAATATTTGAACGAAAATGAATATACATACTTTATATGCACACAAGAAACATATGAATACAAAAGATACCAAAAAAGGTGCCACAAAAGGCCATAATTAATCAGATTCGTCCATACTACTATTTTCACTGTCGTCACTGCTATCATCACATACATTAATAATTATATGTTCGTTTTCTATAATATTATCTATTTTCACATCTCTTTCATAATCTTCCCTTATTAATTTAACAGTTCTATTCACAACCTTTTCCCAGTCTCCTTTAGTCACATGTTCACAAGCTTCTTCTAATAATTTTAGCATTTTTTTTGTGGTAAATGGGGGTTCTGTATTGTGTCTTGCAGCATATCCCTTAATTTGAGCCCACACCAACTCAATCGCATTATACTCACAATGGTAAGGCGGTAACCGTATAACTCTGTGCCCATGTTCTAATGCTATTTCGTCAATGACGTATCGGATCTTGGTTGGTTTGTTTTCTTTTAAAAGACGTACTAATTCCGCTTTTAACATATTCATGTTTGCATCTACGCCATTTTTACGAAGCCATGCGACGATATCAGCTTTCTTTTGGGATTGGGCAGGTGGCTTGTCAATTTGCATCGAGTGGTATGGGGCGTTGTCCATAATTATAATAGATGGTTCAGGGAGGCTACACAACATTGAGGTAAACCATTCAGTAAACTTTTCTCCATTCATGTCTTCATGATAGTCTCCAGTGGTTTTTGACGCAAAAGCCATGAGAGAACCTTCGACAAACCCGTTGATGGTTCCGGCGTGACAAATTATAAGTCGCGATCCTTTTCCTACAGGAACTTTGGAAGTAGATGCTGCTGTGTCATCGTTCCAAGAACGGCCTACAGTATGGTTAGCATTAAGCCATGTTTCATCCAAGAACACAACATTTTGCCAATTTTTGATTTCTTTCACTTGCCGTAAAAAAGTATACCTTGCCATCGCTATATCAAATCTTTCCATCAATATTTTGCGTTTGTTACATTTTTTGTATCGAAATCCAATGGTCTTCAAAATCTTCGTTAAAGAACTTTCCCCACCGAAGAATAATCCAGCTTCCTTCAGTGAATGCACCAACTTTTTTCTTGTTGGATACTCCTTCTGTAAATAGTAGCCGTAAACATGTCTTCGGATAGCATCGGCATCAAAGCTATCGATGCCTACGACTGGTTTTGCTCGTTTTCTCTTTTTTGGTGTGTGAAGTTTATTTTCTTCTGTGCCAGTCTCACCATATTTTTTTTTAGTTATCCGTCTAACAGTTCGTTGTCCAATATTAAGCGCATCAGCTACGCGTTCAACCACTGACGTTATAGGTAAAATTGGCCCTCCATTTTGAGCTTCACGATCGAAATAGTTAGTTACGAAGGCGTATTACGAACTCACGTGTCTGACTATTTAGAACAGTTCTCTGCGTACGTTCGGTCATATCGACGAAATCCACAACAAAGGGCTTGAACAGAGTCCAAATTAACGAGCAAGGGTCAACAGTAATGCAGTATCAATATTTGAAATCCAAAGCCAGGTCAAAACTATATCACAATCGCATTGCACTGACAGTTTATACTTTTCGAAGCAACGTCAATTCGAAACTGCTTTGTTTTGCATTGAGCATTGACGCGAGTTTGCCGGAGGTAGTAGTTGTGCTAGCCAGCGATCCTATGTGACGATCGTATTAGATTCCATTTTTAAAAATTTATTGATATTTTTTTGCGATTTCAGAGGTTTGTCCACATAGTGAAAATTGTTCATATTCACAAGTACATTCACCCCTTAAATGGTGCAAACTGATTTTTCTACACTTGTATACATTTAAGAAATCAATTTAATAAATAAATTTTGAGTCCTAAACCTAAAACTACATTCGATAAAATTTATGAATCTCTGCACATCACTATCGTCAATAAAGTAATACAATTATTTCCTTCAAAGTCGTTATCAATTAATACGGAACTTCATGAGCGGACAAACGTCAAACCGGCCATCATAGCGTGCCGCTAGAGTAATAATAGTAATAAGTCGAGATTATTAGCACACAAGTAGATAGGTACAGAGGTAAAGCTTCATACAAACGGCTCGCTGTAGGTACACTCACACAAACACTCATCAACGGTTCACGGACGCCCGCGTCCATCGATGTATGTATTAGAACTACATCGATGCCCGCGTCACATCCAACCAGCTCAGTTAGATGACAAACGTGCGCATATGTGTGCGTGTACCTACAGCGGGCCGCTTGTAGAAGCTTCCCCTCTGTACCTATCTACTCATGTGATTATTAGCTTTATCGTTAGAAAGCTGCGAACTATTCCTATCGTTACTAGGTGGCATATTATGTCCTTCATAGCCTAATGCTTCTATATCTTGCGGTCATAAAACAGAAAATAAGGTAAGGGGCTTCCGTGGGGCTGCATTATGTTTTTCTCGAAAATCTTTTGAACCCCAAGACTTACAGCTTTGCTTCCATATAATAAAATTAAGTACTAAAAATAAGCTTTTCATTGAAATAGGTTTCATTTGTGTTGAGTAGGTAGACCACTTTGCCCATCCTCCTTTAGTCCGGTCTAGTGGGAGTCTTCTCGGTGAAGAGTAGACTTACCGTCAAGCTATTTGGAGCTATTATATTATATCAAAGTCGCGTAGAAACCGACCAGGGATATTGGTTTAATAAACCGGCCATACTACTTAAGTAAGTGCGCTTTTAGCTTAACTGCACATCAGGTGACATTGCAGTCAAGCGCTATTTGTAATCAAATAAAAAAGTACTTTTTGAAAAATAATATTAAGTAGGTGTCTGATAATATTACTTATCATAAAACATTTGTTACCTTTTACAAGAGATATGGTATGCATTAGATACTGTTTAGTGTTGACATCTTTACATAGCAATGGTTGCACTGATAATGTGTAATCAGGTCCATACTTAGGCCAAAATTTATGCTCAGGTATTGTCTCATCCAATTCAGTTCCTGTCACAAGAGCTGTAATTGTAGTCCAAAGTTTCGCAGTATTTGTGTGGTTATAGCCCCCTAGAAACATACAATAGTTTAACTATCTCATAATAAAAGCCTATCGTTATTATACGTCTTAGTTGACGTTTGAGAGGCAGGACGGTTCCTGTAGGGTAGGATGAATTTATACATCTCGACAAGGACAAAGATGATAGAATTCGAATATCAAAACTGATTTAAGGGTCAAGTTTGCTCATATACATATATTTGGCTGTAAGAGGCAGCGAAAGCAGAATCATTGCGAAATTAAAATCGATATGACTGTAATCTGAATGCAAGACTTTCAAACAAGCACCTTTAGGTCTATTTTACTCTGACGTTATTTTATTTTAATATTCGAAATCAAACTTTACAAACAGTACTGAGGGAGTAAGAGGTAGCTGCGCGGTGGGAAGGGATGACGGACTTCAGTTTTACGTCAACTGTCACGACTCCCGCCACCCAACCACCATGAATCCCCTACACCTAACCGTCGTCCCTCCCGCACCGCGCGACACTCAGGAACGGTCGCATGTATGACCAAAATGAGTATAGCAAAAAGAGAGTGTCGGTTAAACAGAGGTGAATGTGATCGTCACGCTATTTTTACACTATCGACGTCCAGTTTCAATTTAGAAATATACAACTGAATTAATGTCATTAATAACTTATTACCTCCTCCTAATAGCAAAGTAGGTTTTCGTTTATCGAGAACCTTTTGAATGCAAGAGCAGTAGGCTTTCATCGTAAGTCCCGCGCCGCCGACGGGGTCGTGCGCGAGCGCGTCCGCGCCGCACTGCACCACTATCGCGTCGGGCACGAAGCAACAGTACACCATGGTAAAAACACTGAAAAATTACATTAATTTTATTCAATAAATCAGATTACATTTAGAACTACAATTTTTATCCATCTAGCTTTTCAAGCAATAAATCAGATTATTGATATTCATTAGAATGCACAATGTATCTAATTCAGAGACTACACTAAGTTTAAATAATACATAAGTAATATGTATAAAAAAATAATATTGTTTAAATATAGTTATTTAAAAGATTAATTACCAGGCCACGATTCGTCATAGCTAACTAATATGATTTCATGACGTATATAGATCACATTGCGTTGTGTTGTGGTACTCGTAAGACATCGTGCGTTGCCTGTCAGTAGTAATTACACAGAGGACGGAATAATTATGTTGGCAAAGATCAAAAAATGCACATTCTGTTTTGGTTTCTGCATTTTTGTTTTTTTTAATTCTGTATAACTGCTTCGTCGGTCTCGCGGTTAGCACGTTCGACTGGGGATCATGAGGTCCCGGGTTCGATTCCCGGGTCGGGCAAATAATTGTTAGGTATTGGGTGTTTCTGTCAAGAAATTCTCAGTGCCAGCCCGGAGTTGGTAGTTGGCGGTGTGTTACCCGTGCCTCGGAGAGCATGTTAAGCAGTCCATCCAGGTTATTATCACTATCACGTGACAATAGTCGTTAAAGCTCACCAACTCGTATTGGAGCAGCGGGGCGGCTCTAAGCTCTAAATCCCTATCCCTATCCTATGACAGAGGCCTGTGCCCAGCAGTGGGACGTTAAAAGGCTGTAGTGGTGGTAGTGGCGGCTACTTTAATTAAAATGAATACTATTAACTAGCTTCTCCCGCGACTTCGCCCGCGTGATATTCGGTTTTTTACAAATCCCGAGGGAATCGTGGATTTCCGGTTCCCGTTCCCGCTCCCTTTTCCGACCTTTATACCTACTTTCAAGGCAGTTTGCTATAATAATCTACCTATAGCTACAGCTATAGATTTCGGTTTTTCAAAATCCCGTGGGAACTGTGGATTTTCCAGGATAAAAAGTAGCCTATTTGTAACGTCAGGACAAACTGTCTCCACAAAATTTCAGCCATATCGGTTCAGTAGTTGCGGCGTTAAAAAGAGTAACAAACACACACACGCACACAAACTGTCGCCTTAGTGTGATTAAAATATTAAATATATTTAAAATAATAAAAATATTTAAATTAAAAGAAAAAGAAAACATTTACTTATCAAAAACATATTCAAAAGTGTCATCAGAATAGAAAGCCTGCAGAGGAAAGTTACACATATAGCCCTTTCCTTTTAGTGTACCTACATCTTCAACACCCCCTGTGCCAGGGTAGAAACCCGGTTCACATTTGTGAAATGACAATGTAAATACAGATTTACTCAAATTGTAAGCATCTTGAACACCATTACCTACAAATAATATGATTTATTAAGTAAAAATCCCGCTCTGTAATTCATAAATTTATCCGTCTGCTCGAAACAGTTCAACCACTTTTATAAGCTACAGCAATATATCTAAACAGATATAACTGTTTGGGTAGGAACGAAAATATTATCCCCTGCTATTGGTTGTTCCATACACTTGGTGGCGTCCACTGTTACGGACAAGATAGCGTGAGTCTCTTGTTGTATTTCCAATCTAAATGTAAAACAGCAAGGCCTGCATTACATTGGTATTTAAAATTGTTTAGTTAAATGTAACTTATAAAAGTAGTTGTACTATACTTCTTTATCGCTCAAGTATTCAATATATTTCTACAAAAAACACAGAAATAGTTAGAGAGGGTTTTCAAAAAAAACCTAAGTCCATAAAGTCACTGGCCAAAGGGAGTAGTAAAGAAAATCAACAATATTTACCATGATGTACATCTAAATCAATGTATAGTATATCTGGGTATTTCAATCTTAGTTTCTCTATAGCGATGACTATATCATTCACATAACAAAACCCTTCTGCACCAAATCTATGGAAAATAAAACAACATATATTAAATCAGATCTTACTACAGGAATTTCCCATTTCATAAAATTATACTTTGGTTATATTTGGTATTGCTTATATTTGATACTAGCTTTTGCCCACAACTCCTGCATGGTTTTAGTAAATTTAAATATTATACATGATTCCTTTGTTTTTCCAGGATAAAAAGAGCCTAAATCACTCCTTGTATAATCCTCTACCAGCCTGTTATAGATGAAGTCGCATCAAAATCGGTTCAGCTGTTCTGAAGATAAGCCCAGACAAAAAATTTTAAAATGTGTGATTTGATTCATACTATCGGACAAATATTATATATATAAAGCTACTTGAAGTCAGGTACTGATCACCTCTCCTGAACAATTTTGTATGGGACTTTTTCACCATAATTTTCATGTGTGTAAAATTCAAAAATATAAGGTCTACAAAATTATAGAGAGAGCTGAACGTGGAAAACTGACTAGGGTGCCCTAAGGGATCTCGAAAACTATCAGTCGGAAAGGTACCGTCCCGAAACAAAAAATGTTTAAAACCTTGGGCCATTGGGTGAACCGGTGAAAAAAATATGGCCACCAAACAAAAAAAAATTTCGTCTCCATACAAAAATTTTGCAAATTTTCAAGAGGCTCTCCAGAACAATTTTGTATGGAACTTTTTTCGCCTCACTATTTATATGCGTAGAACTTATGGGTCTTCCTTCAGGAAAAATATGAAACGTCATGAATGTGGAAAATTTACCAGAGTACCTCATAGGTCCTCCAAAACTACCAGTCATACAGACATGGTCCCAAACAAATGTTATTAAAGACCTTGGGCCATTAGGTGAACCGGTAAAAAAAAGATGGCCGCCGAACAAAAAAAAATTTTCTCCATATAAATTTTTTGGGTAATTTTCAAGAGGCTCTCCAGAACAATTTTGTATGGAACTTTTTTCCCTTCACTATTTATGTGCGTAGAACTTATAGGTCTTCCTTCAGAAAATTATGAAACGACATGAATGTGGAAAATTTACCAGAGTACCTCATGGGTCCTCCAAAACTACCAGTCATACAGACATGGTCCCAAACAAATGTTATTAAGGACCTTGGGCCATTAGGTGAACCGGTGAAAAAAAGATGGCCACCGAACAAAAAAAAATTCTCTCCATACAAATTTAGTGAGTTCTTTTCAAGAGGCTCTCCAGAACAATTTTGTATGGAACCTATTCCCTTCACTATTTATATACGTCGAACTTATGGGTCTTCCTTCAGAAAAATTCTGAAACGTCATGATTGTGGAAAATTTACCAGAGTACCCCATGGGTCCTCCAAAACTACCAATCATACAGACATGGTCCCAAACAAATGTTATTAAAGACCTTGGGCCATTGGGTGAACCGGTAAAAAAAAGATGGCCGCCGAACAAAAAAAATTTTCTCCATACAAATTTTTTGGGTTCTTTTCAAGAGGCTCTCCAGAACAATTTTGTATGGAACTTTTTCCCTTCACTATTTATGTGCGTAGAACTTATGGGTCTTCCTTCAGGAAAATTATGAAACGTCATGAATGTGGAAATTTTACCAGAGTAGCTCATGGGTCCTCCAAAACTACCAGTCATACAGACATGGTCCCAAACAAATGTTATTAAAAACATTGGGTGAACCGGTAAAAAAAACATGGCCGCCGAACAAAAAAAATTCTCTCCATACAAATTTTTTGGGTTCTTTTCAAGAGGCTCTCTTAGACATTTTTGTATGAAAAATTTTCCCCCTACTACACTTATAAATAGAACTTAAAGATTTTTGTTCACAAAAATCACAAAACGTAGTGAATGCGGAAAAATTACCAGAGAACCCTAACGGCCCTCAAAAACTATCAATCATAGAGGCATGGTCCTGAAACTAAAAATGTTCAAGACCTTAGGCCCTTTGGTGAGCCAGTAAAAAAAAGATAGCTACAGAACAAAAAAATTCGTGTCCATACAAAATTTCTTTTTAATTTTCAAGTGGATCCTTTTTTTCCACTAAACGCATGCATAGAACTGATTAGTGTCCTTTCAGAAAAGATACGAAACGTGATACCAATATTTCTTTCTATCTTTCAAGAGACTCTCCAGTATATTCTGGTATTTGGTATGGCCTCCCATTTCTTTATTTTACGAATATTGAAAAGACTACAAGGCACGCGAGCTGCTTGCAGCTCGCGCACCGAGCGCAACACTAGTTAATCATATTATAAGCAGATGCACATATTTCAAAATTATCAACAGACACTTTTATAATAATATGCAATGTTTTATAATAATATACAGGGTATAAGGAGACCGCTTCCGAAAACTTAGCGCTATTATTATACTACCTAAACACAATCTTATAGGGTAGGTATCGGCGTCGGTGCGAGCTCGGTTTCGTAGGTACCTAACGATACGTAAATAGGTCACACAAAGTTCGTTGACCTCCAGCGTCAGCTGAGTTTATTTTAATTACGCAAGAATTACGTAACAAACTTTTAGAAAATACAGCAAATAAGTTTTTTGCAATTACAGTTCTGTTTAACCCCCCAAAACGGGTATTTAATAAAAAGTGCATTTTTTTTTTGTAAAAATGAACCCTGTATACAGGGTGTCAGGGGACCGCTCTCGGTAACGAAGACAGGTGATAGTACTGATGATTACTGACTGACTTAAGATATCATTAAAAAAATCATTTTTACAAAAAAAAAATGCACTTTTTATTAAATACCCGTTTTCAACCCGTACAAAGCCTAGGTACTGGCTGTGTTCAGATGCAGCCAGTATGCTTTTTAATTTTAAACTAGATGATGCCCTTGACTTCATCCGAGTGGATTTAGGTTGTTTAAAAATCCCACTGGAACTCTTTTGCTTTCAGGGATAAAAATTAACCTATGTCTGTTTCTGAGGTGTAAGCTAACTCAGTACCAATTTACATCCAAATCGGTTAAAATGTTGAGCCGTGAAAAGCTAGCAGACAGACAAACAGACATAGAAAGACAGACAGGCACACTTTCACATTTATTTTAATAGTGTGGAATGTGGATTAAGATAGTTAATAGTTATGTTTTGAGTTATTAGTAACTAGCAGACCCAGCAGACGTTGTCCTGCCCGGTGACATACCGACATCAGCGCCACCTACCGAGACCCGGTAGGTTACCTGTACCTACCCGGTAATTGTGTTTTCAAACCATCCAGGAACTCATTGAAATATCACACAAAATCTCATCCAAATCGGTCCAGTCGTTTAGGAGGAGTTAGGTGACAAATACACGTACAAAAGAACTATATAAGTACGGGTGAGAGAGTTTACCGTATTGACGGAATGAACATTTGAGAGTTCCGAACCCCATGAACTTTTTGTATTGGAAAATGTTATTGTTTCTCTTATTTTATTTTTTCATCAATTTTCTAATGTTTCTAATAGTTATTCTGCTATTCTGGACGGAGACAAATACAACAAATCAAAAACCATGAAAATTGGTCGTTCTCGAGTTAAGTGTTCGAATAAACATGATTTTAGTTTTATATATATGTATATAAGATATATTATGACAGGTTTAAAGTTTGGGTTGATATCTTTGCATTGTAAATAAAATTAGTTAAAAATAACTCTAGGACCTTCTATGTATTTGTAAAAATCCAGCCAAGTGAGAGTCAGACTCAGACGTAGGGTTCCATACCATTATCTATAAAAACAGCAAAAAAATCATGTCTGTATGGGAGCCCTCCTTAATTGTTTTATTTTAATTTAATTATTTATTTTTATAGTGAATATATAACTAAATATTCTGTAAATATTTCAAGCGTCTACCTGTTGCCGTTATTAATATTGAGCAAAAAAAAATTAGGTTTATTGTATGGAAGCCCCCAATATTTATTTTATTATGTTTTTTAGTATTTGTTGTTATAGCAGCAGTAGAAATACACCATCTGTAAAAATTTCAACTGTCTAGCTATCACGGTTCATGAGATACAGCCTAGTGACAGACAGACAGACTGACAGACAGCGGAGCTTTAGTACGTTTTACCTTTTGGGTACGGAACCTTAAAAATTGATGTTCAAAAAGTGTACAGTATACCAATTTTGAATTTTTATTTGAAAAATCTCAGTATTTATTTTACAGAGTTTTTAAAAATATTGGACGAGGGACAAACCTGTGAGCATGGTGCCATCCTCCACACCAATTAATAGCCACATCGGCAATATTAAGAAGAAGGCACTTGGCAGCTGTTACAGAGCTTCCAGTGATTGTTGCCACAGTGTCATACATATGTGACACAGGTGGACAATCATATCCTAAAATGAGTAAGGTAAAAGACATTTTTTCATCAAAACTGTTTAGTTTTGCTTTTGGAAAGTACTTTTGTCTTTACTGGCAAATTACTGTTAACTGCTCATTATTAAGCATCAAGCAGAATCATCTTCTTTAGATTTACATAACAGAACAATAAAATTAAAAAATAAATTACTTATTAACATATTTTTACAGGTTTTTTAAAGGGTACATACCTAAACCATATTCTTCATCCTCAGCAGTAGGCATGTAATCATCATCGATCTCACCAAATCTCTTCAAATGGTCAAGGTACAGATCGGAATGGAACAATTTTAAATCGCTAGAACTAGCTGGCGTGGATCGTACAACTTTCAAGTGGTCTAAAAGACCATACGCTGCTATTAAGCTGTGCACTAACGATGCCTGCAAATTATAAGTAAAAAAATTACATATTTACCTAACTCCTTGTTACAAAATTAAACAAAGAAGATCGACGGACCCTTCCGATCACTGCCGGCAAGCGATCGCAGTGTTCAATCAAATTTTCTTCCCATATATATGCCACCTTTCGACTATTCATTTTTGCATTTATTATTCAATTTCACATTTCAACTTGTTATTAATTTGTAAACAAATAAAAGTTCTAAAATAATAATTAATAATGTTGAAAATACATAATGACACTTATTTGAGTTTGCTGTTTGACATTACAAATGGCGCGAAAGGGTCATTTTGTTGCTCTGATGGCGGCTCCTCACTTCGCTATTCGTGTTCGCGTATTTGCCATATTTGCCGAAAACGGCGATGTGTAGATGGTATACTTGACGAAACATTCGCGCTATTTGCCTATTTGGGTAAATTTATTTGCCTATTCGGCAAATAGGACGAATAACATTAATTGCCGAAAACGGCGATGTGTGGATGGTAATTGACGAATATTCGCGTTATTTGCCTATTTGGCAACATAGATCATATACTAACCACAGATTAATAATTATAATCTAGATTATGACGAATAACAAACACGCTTATCCGCACAGCTGTCGGTTTTTCAACGCGCATCAAAGGAGCCGAATAGACAAATACACAAATACTGTGACTACATATTCGTCCTATTCACATCAAGGAACATACTCTTCAGGATAAACGCATAGCTAATAATATACTAATATAGCGCTCGCGTGCCGCTTACTAATACGAGCGTCACTTGTATTTGTTTTTGTGCCGTTACTAACACGTTTTATTACCATGAATTACTGGGACATTGCGACCATTTTACTGCCTCATTGGTCTAGTGGTTAATATATTCGACTGCAGATCACGAGGTCCCGGCTATGATTCCTGGGTCGGGCAAATCATTTGGTTTTTTCTGTCAAGAAATTCTCAGTGCCATCTCGGAGTTGGTAGATGGCGGTGTTTCACCCCCGTGCCTCGGAGAGCACGTTAAAACATTCGGTCCCGGATATTATCACTATAATGCGACAATAGTCGTTACAGCCCGTATTGGAGCAGCGTGGCGGGTCTAAGCTCTAAATCCCTCTCTTCTATGAGAGAGGGAGGTCTGTGCCCAGCAGTGGGACGTTAGAAAGACTGTAGTAGTGGTGGTGGTGGACCATTTTAGGGTTTTTAGAACTACCAAATTAACATAGTTCAGAGAACCGATAGACGTTGTGTCCCGTGACGTCCCAAGGTGCTAGGATGGCGACCTCGCACCGGAAAACGCAGTGATGGTAGACCCCCCACTAGGTGGACCGACGGTATCAGAAGAGTCACAGGGAGCCACTAGATACAAGCGGCACAAGACCTTGGCGTGTGGAAGTCCCTTCAAGAGACCTATATCTAACAGTGGATATCTATCAGTTGATAACGGCGACGACGACCACCAAATTAATTTTTGTATCTGGGACCCTAAAAAAATAATCACATAAAATTTATCTATATTTAATATACCTAGTAACAAGAATTAAAAATCCCGCTGCAAGTGCTATCTCGTCCGACGGTCCGACATATCCACAGAACCACAGAACATATACATTTTATAGTTAGGTACCTACTCCTAGCGGAGTACAGAACACAGACTACTAGCGAGTACCTATCTATCTACCATAGAGTAACTACCTATGTGCGATCGTATTCGGCCAATCATAGTTGCCAACTTAGGGATTCCTCCCTAAATTTAGGGAGTAAAAAAAAATCAGTGGGATTTTTGTAGGGGCCTTATATTTTTGGGGTATTTTTAAGTATTTTGTCTTTTTAGATTTTAAATAAAAGTTGTTCAAAATTTAATTTTCAAAAAAAATGTCTCGTATTTTTTATTAGGACTATTTATCATGAAAACCGTAATTTCAAAAAAAAATATTTCATAAAATTAGCAATTTGAATCATTCATTAGGAATCATAATTTTGGAATTACGTTAAAACAATTCTTGTTTACAATTTTTTTATAAGACCAATATTATCATCATAATTTCAAACCATTAATTTCGAATTTAAAGCAAAAATCTTGGCCTTTTTATTAGTGTTTTTGACTTAAGCTTTAGGGAAAAATATTTTTGAGAGTTGGTAACACATTGTGGCGAATATTCGGGTATTTTACTATTTGCTCCATGTGTGGATGGTCTAATTGTCATGTAATATTTATTCGCGTGTTCGTCAAATATTTTGCCGAATAAAGCTATACGAATACGCGAACACGAATACGCGAAGTGAGGAGCCGCCATGAGATCCAGTTGTTTAAGGCCGGCTTCACACAGCCAAAATGAACGCCGGAATTCAGAATCTGAATTCCGAATCTGAATTCAGAAAGCCCAGAAATGCATACAATTTCACTGTTCCCCACACACATTCTGATTTTTTCAGATTCTTAATTTTTCAGATCGAACTGACAAAAATCAAAATGCGTCGACGAGCGTTCATAATTCCGGATCTGAATATTTCTGATTCTGAATTCAGAACGCACGTCTTTCCATACATTTCTATATAGCGAATACACACACCCGGAATTCAGATTCTGAACTTCAGTCGTGACTGCAACCTGGTAGCGTATAGACGTGTTGTGGTGACTTGCTAGGATAATATTGACAGGTGACTTGCGATCTGTCGTGATGTGTGACACGGAAAATTTAATTTGATGCCCCCCATTTCCTTATTTTTTGAGATAAAAATTAAAAAAATATATATTCGTACTCTACTCAATGAGCTCTAAACAATCTAGGGTAGGGATACCCCACAAGCTAGGGTAAGAAAATAATTTTTTTTCCGGCTCCTTTTTATGTATGGGAGACCCCCTGAAAAATAATATATTTTAATTTTTAATTCAATATTTAGTTTTGGGTTAACGTTCCACACCAAATACCAAAATTTTAGGTTTGTAACTCATTTAGTTTACGAGCTAGAGACTTGTGACCGGCGGACAGACAGACAGCCGAGTGACATTAATAGGGCTCCGTTTTTACCAAAAATTATAATGATTACAATATTATTCTAAATTTTGTATGCGTGGTATTATTATTATAGTGCTTTATTATTATTATCTATAAGACACTTCGTTATTTTTAACCCCCGACGCAAAAACGACGGGGTGTTATAAGTTTCACGTGTCTGTCTGTGTGTGTGTGTGTGTGTGTGTGTGTGTGTGTGTGTGTGTGTGTGTGTGTGTGTGTGTGTGTGTGTGTGTGTGTGTGTGTGTGTGGTGTGTGTGTGTGTGTGTATGTCTGTTCTGCTGTAGCGCTCAAACAGGTGGGCCGATTTGAATGCGTTTTTTTTTGTTTGAAATGTGAATTAGTCGAGAGTGTTGTTAGCAATGTTTGATGAAAATTGATCCATATAATATTTTCACAGCTCCCATAATATGGGTATCGAATGAAATGGGCTTGACTAGTTAAATAGCACTATGCAAATCCAAGATGGCTGCCGCCACAAAATGGTGAATGTCGGGGGTTTTTTAAATTTTAATTTATTATGTATTTTTACTAAATACAAATCTGACATTTTATTAAAAGCAATTAGATATTGTAATTAGAATTAAAAAATCCGGTCAAGTGCGAGTCAGACTCGCGCACCGAGGGTTCCGTACTCCAGAAGTATAAGTACAATCTGTTTTTCATTAGTTTGTCTTAACCCGGCAGCACTCGCGCCTCAAGAAATTACATCAGCACTCGCGTGTAGAGCATTTTGCTCACGGTTATGAATGTCAATAAATGCAAGTTTTACCAAAAAATATGAATAAAAAAATATTTGATTAAATAAAATACACATCATTTATTCTACAAAATATATATTCAAAAAGTTAACAATATTAATCTTTTTTATTTTAATTAACAAACATAAGAACTAATTTGACAGTCTTGTAAGGCAGTCTTACGGAAAAAATTAAAAAAAAAAACAACTTTTCAAAAAAAACTTTAAACTAAGTATAAATAACTAATCTCCGTCGTATATGCGAGCTTTACACATATCACATAGTGTAAGACTTTGCTCGGTACATAAAAATTTTTGACAGTAAATACAGCTCTTTTTGGTCTTGCGATTTTTGCGTCTTGGGCAAACCGCGCAGATACCACTTGGTTTTTCTTCTTCCGGTAACTCAGATTCTGGTACAAAACGTTTCATCACTCATTGCTGAAGAGTGCGTTGCTCATCTTTTTTATACCAGCCATGTACAAAATACCAATAAAGGCTTTTAGTTCTACAGTATCCATCTCTCTGCAATCTCTCTCCCTTGAGAATAGGTCCTTGATTTTACTGATGTGGATATTTGTAAAGCGAACTATATTATCATTTAGCATTTCTTCACTCACAAAGAGGAGAAAACTATCCATTATAGTGTTAGCATTTTTAGCCACTGGTTTTACCCCTGGTTGTTTTTCGACAATGTTGTGAGCTCTTGTTCTCACATTGGAACGAAGTGGATAATCCATTCCATTTTGTACACCCATCTTTGCCTACGTAACACAACTGATTGCCCAGTGAAATTGAAGAAACCTCATCTTCTACTTCCGATGACGATTGTTCGGTGTTATCAATATTATATATCATCGGCTCTAAAAGACGGGTCCTCAATGTCTTCTAAATTTTCCTCCATCAACTATGCCAAAACTTGTTTGTCCTATATAGAAATACATAGATTACTATTTCAGTAATGTAAAATCATAATATTACATAAAAGTAGCAGTAAAACTGTCGCTAAGATGAAAAAAAATTAAGTCATGAGTAAAAAAAGTACTTACATCGATACCCGCGCGATGAGCAAAACGCCGCCTGATGGTACACGGCGCAACAAACCACCTCGTCCAAGTGACTGGCGCATACTGGCGAGAAGTGAACTGCATACAGGGGTGGGGGACGGAACAAAACTCAGCTACCAAATGAATGATGTACGTACGAATAATTTTGACAAAATGGCGCGTGTTTTAAATTTACTGTGAGCAAAATGCTCATAGCGCGAGTGCTCGCGGGTTAAAAGGTAAGGTGCTAATTAAGCTAGGCCTTTAAATTGTATGAGCGTTAATTGAATGAATCCAGTGTATTCGTTTGTATTTCTTTTTATTATAAAAATGAAAAAGAAGCGCGATGAGTATCATTCGCTCTTCCATATTCAAAGACGTTCGCCTGAACCGAGAATAACGTTACTATTGATCAATCGACAAATTCGGAATCTGAATTCCGGTACATTGCCTCACACAGTACCGGAATTCAGATTCTGAATTCCGGCGTTCATTCCGGCTGTGTGAGGCCGGCCTAAATCTAGATTCTAATGGCGGCTCCTCACTTCGCGTATTCGTGTTCGCGTATTCGTATAGCTTTATTCGGCAAAATATTTGACGAACACGCGAATAAATATTACATGACAATTAGACCATCCACACATGGAGCAAATAGTTAAATACCCGAATATTCGCCACAATGTGTTACCAACTCTCAAAAATATTTTTCCCTAAAGCTTAAGTCAAAAACACTAATAAAAAGGCCAAGATTTTTGCTTTAAATTCGAAATTAATGGTTTGAAATTATGATGATAATATTGGTCTTATAAAAAAATTGTAAACAAGAATTGTTTTAACGTAATTCCAAAATTATGATTCCTAATGAATGATTCAAATTGCTAATTTTATGAAATATTTTTTTTTGAAATTACGGTTTTCATGATAAATAGTCCTAATAAAAAATACGAGACATTTTTTTTGAAAATTAAATTTTGAACAACTTTTATTTAAAATCTAAAAAGACAAAATACTTAAAAATACCCCAAAAATATAAGGCCCCTACAAAAATCCCACTGATTTTTTTTTACTCCCTAAATTTAGGGAGGAATCCCTAAGTTGGCAACTATGATTGGCCGAATACGATCGCACATAGGTAGTTACTCTATGGTAGATAGATAGGTACTCGCTAGTAGTCTGTGTTCTGTACTCCGCTAGGAGTAGGTACCTAACTATAAAATGTATATGTTCTGTGGTTCTGTGGATATGTCGGACCGTCGGACGAGATAGCACTTGCAGCGGGATTTTTAATTCTTGTTACTAGGTATATTAAATATAGATAAATTTTATGTGATTATTTTTTTAGGGTCCCAGATACAAAAATTAATTTGGTGGTCGTCGTCGCCGTTATCAACTGATAGATATCCACTGTTAGATATAGGTCTCTTGAAGGGACTTCCACACGCCAAGGTCTTGTGCCGCTTGTATCTAGTGGCTCCCTGTGACTCTTCTGATACCGTCGGTCCACCTAGTGGGGGGTCTACCATCACTGCGTTTTCCGGTGCGAGGTCGCCATCCTAGCACCTTGGGACGTCACGGGACACAACGTCTATCGGTTCTCTGAACTATGTTAATTTGGTAGTTCTAAAAACCCTAAAATGGTCCACCACCACCACTACTACAGTCTTTCTAACGTCCCACTGCTGGGCACAGACCTCCCTCTCTCATAGAAGAGAGGGATTTAGAGCTTAGACCCGCCACGCTGCTCCAATACGGGCTGTAACGACTATTGTCGCATTATAGTGATAATAACCGGGACCGAATGTTTTAACGTGCTCTCCGAGGCACGGGGGTGAAACACCGCCATCTACCAACTCCGAGATGGCACTGAGAATTTCTTGACAGAAAAAACCAAATGATTTGCCCGACCCAGGAATCATAGCCGGGACCTCGTGATCTGCAGTCGAATATATTAACCACTAGACCAATGAGGCAGTAAAATGGTCGCAATGTCCCAGTAATTCATGGTAATAAAACGTGTTAGTAACGGCACAAAAACAAATACAAGTGACGCTCGTATTAGTAAGCGGCACGCGAGCGCTATATTAGTATATTATTAGCTATGCGTTTATCCTGAAGAGTATGTTCCTTGATGTGAATAGGACGAATATGTAGTCACAGTATTTGTGTATTTGTCTATTCGGCTCCTTTGATGCGCGTTGAAAAACCGACAGCTGTGCGGATAAGCGTGTTTGTTATTCGTCATAATCTAGATTATAATTATTAATCTGTGGTTAGTATATGATCTATGTTGCCAAATAGGCAAATAACGCGAATATTCGTCAATTACCATCCACACATCGCCGTTTTCGGCAATTAATGTTATTCGTCCTATTTGCCGAATAGGCAAATAAATTTACCCAAATAGGCAAATAGCGCGAATGTTTCGTCAAGTATACCATCTACACATCGCCGTTTTCGGCAAATATGGCAAATACGCGAACACGAATAGCGAAGTGAGGAGCCGCCATAAGAAAACCAAGAAAGTCAACAAAAACCTATGGAATTTGCGCTCCAAACAAAACGTTCGTGTTGAAGCAAAGAAATGCCTTGAAGGCTTGAACAAGTTTAGAAGTAGCTTTGTCTCGTTCTGACCTACTTATATAGAGTGTGTGAGGTATAGAAAAACTAGAGCGAAAAAATCGCAGGTGTATGAGTCTATATGCTCTATGGCAAAGTTCTGGGTTCAGTTCATCATTCTCTTCGTTCTTTTCATTCATTGCGGTTAGGTCATAGAGATAATAATAATAAATAGAGTTGGCATACCTACCTTAAAAACGTGCCAAAAATACACTCACACACGCACAATCCGAAGACATAAAATGGCGCGTGTTCATTGTGATGTCTCAAGTTGTGCGTGTGTGAGTGTTCATGTATACATTTTAGGGAGGCCATCTTAAGTCACGAGTCTGCCGTAAACTGTTTTATTATTATGTCAAAAATGTAAGGTTGTCTCTTTCACACTTATGAAAATTTTGATAAGCTTGAGCTATTTTCCGATCCACTAATTTCTATAGGACATTATGCCAACTCTATTTATTATTATCTCTATGCAAGGAACATACCTACCTATTTACTTTACTCTGATAGGTATAGATCGCCCAGAATCTCATGAAAAATAGGCAAATTAAATTTTGTAGTAAGCAACACTAGGTTAACTCGGCTGCCCTAGTGATAAACAAAGTAATTACATTCAGAACGCCTTACCTGGGATCGTTTCATGAAACGAAAAATCAAGCAACTGCATTTTAAATACAAAAACAAAGTAATCAACATCCAATTACTTTGTTTTTGTGTTGTGCTTGTTGTTTACTTGGTTTTTGCATTTATATTCCGGGTTAGTGAGTGCAGTTACTTTGTTTGGGCAATTTAAATTTCAGTAAACGGTTCAAGTTATTTGAAATATTAAACTGTGGTAAAAAACTACTCGACGTAAAACTTTTGTTAATGCAAAAAGTCAATTTCACAAAAAATGTCAGTTACTTTGTTTATCGCTAGGGCAGCCGTAGTGTTGCTAACCTTGGAATTTCATTTCCCTATTTTTCATGAGATTCTGGTCAATCTATAGGTATAGATCAACCAGATATCTATCAGATATCTATAAGTATAGGCTGCCCTAGCAATAAACAAAGTAACTGTCATTTTTTGTGAAATTGACTTTTTTCATTAACAAAAGTTTTACGTCGAGTAGTTTTTACCACAGTTTAATATTTCAAATAACTTGAACCGTTTACTGAAATTTAAATTGCCCAAACAAAGTAACTGCACTCACTAACCCGGAATATAAATGCAAAAACCAAGTAAACAACAAGCACAACACAAAAACAAAGTAATTGGATGTTGATTACTTTGTTTTTGTATTTAAAATGCAGTTGCTTGATTTTTCGTTTCATGAAACGATCCCAGGTAAGGCGTTCTGAATGTAATTACTTTGTTTATCACTAGGGCAGCCGAGTTAACCTAGTGTTGCTTACTACAAAATTTAATTTGCCTATTTTTCATGAGATTCTGGACGGTCTATACCTACCATTTCATATATAGACAAAGTACCTACTCTGTGGGTACCTACATAGTTCATTAATAATTTTTCTAAAGTCTAAACCATACACAATCGCCGTTCGTTCGTTATTTTTTGATGGATAGCAACACTAAATACTTGTTTAACATTGAAACCACAGAGTACATTATATATACTTTATTGAAACTATCGCGAGTGATATTCATTTTAAGGAATTGAAACACCGGCTTTAACTCACGTGTATTTTTGTCGGAGTGTGCCCGACTAGTTTCGAACCCATCCGGGGCAAGTTTCGCCTTAAAATAGAAAACACCAAGAGTGGAAACTAGAAAGTGCACACTGACAGCAACAGAAAACAAAAGAAGCACATTGAAAAAATTTATTCAAAAATGGATGTCGAATGACATTATCACCATGAAGTGTCTGTCAGGCATTTGTCATCACAGTTTGTCAATGGTTTGTCATCTACATGCGGCAGTTGATTTGTATTTGCACGTAGACAGAGTACCACATAGACTTATAGTCAAACTTTTAATTATCTGCAGTAATCTG
Organism: Melanargia galathea; assembly: GCA_920104075.1. Lineage (NCBI taxonomy): Eukaryota > Metazoa > Arthropoda > Insecta > Lepidoptera > Nymphalidae > Melanargia > Melanargia galathea. Next base: position 20,330,005 of record OV049857.1, on the reverse strand, counting down.
ACGTTTCCTAATGTCATTTCGTAAAATAATGTTGCCAACCCCATTTCTATAGTGATGTGATACGTTCAATTCATTCAATTTCATTCACAAAAGTTTCGTTCAAAGTTACTCTTTCATTATCATCATAATTTTATTTATCTATTAAGTAAATCGATGGCTCCTACGTATAAAAGCCAAATTAACAATTTTGTCATCTTGACTTTTTGTGGCAAACGCATCCTATTGGTACAATTAATTATATGAGCTTTAATTGAAAAAAAAAGTAAGAAGTACTATTTCTATTGCAATAACAGCCTATGTGTGTTGACGATATCTGTCATAGTTAACATGCTAAGTTGCTACTGCCCTTTTATTACAAAAAAAAAATATTTTTAAAAGAATACCTACTAGTTATTCAGAAAAAAATATATTTAACATTATAATAACATATTTACATATTTTTGGAATCTACTTATAATTTTCTAGATGATTTTGACCTCCCTGGCGCAGAGGTTTTGGTCTTTTTTTTATTTATTTTTTTAATTTATTTTATTTACAATACATAATATTAATATTTTTACATTGATTACTTCGTGCTCGTAAGCGCTTATAAGTGGGAGGTCCCGGGTTCGATTCCCGGCAGGGGCAAGTTGGGATTTTATAATTTCTAAATTGTCTTTGGTCCTGTCTGGTGGCAGGCTTTAACCGTGGGCCGTGGCTGGTTAGCACCCGACCGGCAAAGCTGTGCCGGCCGGCCGCCAAACGATTTAGCGTTCCGGTACGATGCCGTGTAAAAACCGATCAGGGGTATGCATACCTCTCTCAAGTTTGCCCGCTTCCGTCTTCGACAGCATCATCACTTACCATCAGGTGAGATTGCAGTCAAGGGCTAACTTGTAGTTGAATAAAAAAAAATAGATAATGATTATGAACTTAATCTGATTTTTAATTATTTTTTTTCAACTTTAGTCTTTAATGCGGGACCATGGTCATCATATCATTTTTTCTTAAATTTTACTAGCCTATGTCACCTAGAATAAGCTAAAGATTCTAACGATACCTACCTTATTCATCAAAATCGGTTCCGGCATATATAGAAGTTATGGTACAACATACAAACATACATGAACCCTGAAAACAATATACTCCTTTTTTTCAGGCAGTCCTTTAAAAAGGTTCTTTATGTCGATTCTTTTAAACACCGATGACCGAGGTTACGCTTTTTCAGGCTGCTGTTGACGCTGTTGACACTGACGCTCGGCGAATATTATTTTGTCGCCATTTTTCTCGTTTGTCATTCGACATTTTCATTTTTCACTGTCCATTTTCATTTCTACGTTCTGAGTGTGACTATTTCCATTTTGCCTACTGCGCGTTATATTTGTTACCAATTGTTAAGTTTTTGTAACGTTGTGTTTGGTTTTCATTATTTTTGTAAAATTTGCCATTTGGTTTTGTAAAGCACAATAAAATAAAAAAATGAATGCTCAGCCAAGTACATCGCATGCTGAGGATACATTTTTACCTTCTGTTAAAAAAAACCGCGTAAGAATTTAAGTGAAAATGAGAAACATTGAAATATACACACAAAATTTCATCCAAATCAGTCCAGCCCTTTAGGAAAAAGTACAGAAGAATTATATCGGTACGGGTGAGAGAGTTCCGTATCGACAGGATGAACATTCAATGTTTGACAGTTACGAAACCCATGAACATTTTGTATGGGAAAATGTTTTTTCTTTTATTTTTTCGTCAATCTATACTAATAAATAAAATTGAAGTGTCTGTCTGTAATATCGAAATAACTACCTCATATTAAGCTCATATGGTTATTTGAACGCAACCATAACCGAATCACACGTTTTTAAAATTTTTGTCTGTCTGTCTGTCTGTCTGTCTGTCTGTCTGTCTGTCTGTCTGTCTGTCTGTCTGTTTGAACGGGCTAATCTTCGGAACGGCTGAACCGATTTTGACGGGACCTTCACATACAAGTAGAGAATTAACCAGGGAGTAACATAGGCTACTTTTTTAACCGACTTTCAAAAAAGGAGGAGTTGTGTTTTTCTACCTATGTAGTCTATGTACACCGATATCTCCGAGATTTCTGAACCGATTTGCGTATTTTTTTTTTTAATCGATAGAGAAACATTGCGACCCTGTTCTATAAAAAATTTGGATTCCAACTCCTCAATCCTGATGCTGTAGGGGACCTAATCCCCAAAACTAATGGGTTTTAGAAACTTTCGGTTATTTAAATTGATATTGGGGGTACCAATTAAAGACTTTATCGTTGAATGATCTCGAGTAGGTACATATCCAACTCCTCAACCCTGATGCTGTAAGGAATTGTATTCCGAAATCGTGGGGATCCCACGGGATTTTTCCGTTTTGGGGACGGGTTTCTACAGATAAGCTACTTTTTGTTCTGGAAAATCAAAAGTTCCCACGGGATTATCCACACGGGCGAAGCCGTGGGCATCATCTAGTTTTCCAATATTTTTAACAGTTATTCTGCTATTCGGGACGAAGACAAATACAACAAATCAAAAACCATGAAAATCGGTCCAGCCGTTCTCGAGTTATAAGTGTTCGAACAAACGAGACTTTGTTTTATATATTAAAGTTATACGTATTTATATATATACTATATATATAAATATATATATGTAACTTTTGTACATAAAATATAATAATTACTTAAAATAAAAACTTTAATTTGAATAAAATAATTGAATGATTCAAATCAATCACCTGTACCCCATCCCTATTTTATTTTCGTTAAAAAGTGACAACCCACGAAACTTCACATTACTGCATACAATTAAAAGTCGAAGTATAGGTACTGTGTAACCGCGACTGAGATAGAGATAACATGACGTAACGATGACGTCAATGACAAGGTTATAGATTAATGTTGCCACAATAACTTCGCTCCCCTGTTTGGGGTATTAGATGGAATAGGGAAAATTCTTTCCCGAATTTTTAAATAAAACTAAAAAAGAAGTTGAATTGATTTTATTTTATTTTTTAAAATGCATACATATAAAAGGTTTACAATGAAAACAAAATTACTTTGCTATAATCCGCTAAGTGACAGTGACTTTGTAGGCACACTACCACACAAATTCACCAAAAAATAAACTCTACGATCGTTTCGCTTCGGATACCGGAGCATCTTCAGATGTCGACTTCACAACGGACGATTGCAAAGTCTTTGCAAAATTTGTCACTATTAGCGGATTATAGCAAATTAATTTTATTTTCATTTTGTATCATGGAATTCCGGAAAGTAACGCCTGCTTCTATTCAACATATAAAAGGTTGTCTAGGAGAGATCTTCTAGCCGAAAGCAGAAAGAAATTAGCTGTGATAAGATCCAAAACCTGGCGGGTGAAAAAAGAAGACTGCAGAGCTATCGAAAATTGTAGAGAATTTAAAGCTCATCATATGATAAACGAAGAATCCGCTGCTATGTTGTGTTCCATTAAACCAGCCAATACGGACTTTCAAAAAAAAAATTCTTAGTAAAGATACCACAGAGAGAAAATATTTTCCTCAGTTAAGAAAATTTGCCTTAATTCTGAATTTTATCAGCCCTAGAGCCTATAATTAAGAGCCGTCTTACCGTTGCCATCGAAAAATCTAAGATTTCAGGCTCCTAATTTAGCATCGTAAGAGAGACTTCCACATATTTGAATACATGTTTTAAATAAACTAAACTTTCATATTGACATTTTTCAGACCATATTTACAAAAACTATTTTATTTATTTTGTAATGATCAATGAAATGAAAATCCGACGAATGGGGAACCTAGAATCATGTACTAAATGTGTGGGACTCGTTTTAGACAACATGTCTGTTACACCCTTTATATATTTGTAACTATTTGAAAAATCAAGAAAAAATAAAAACATGCTCTTAAAGTTTACCTAAAACCTCACATTGGTTTTAAGTTTTTAGCTTTAATAGTTTCCGAGATATGTCACTTTAAACGATAGTAATAGTTGCGCTCATTTTTTATATCTGAAGGTCAAAGCGGAGTACGGCAGTGTAACTTATGTCAATAGCGTTTGTGCATTGTTCGTTAAAAAACCCCCGACATTTGCAATTTTGTGGCGACGGCCATATTGGATTTGCACAGTGCTATTCTACTAGTCAAGCCCTTTCATTTGATACCCATAATAAGGGAGTTGTGAAAAAATATGTAATTCGCCATTTTATAGCGGCGACCATCTTGGATTGATTTTCATCAAACATAGCTAACAACACTCTCGACTAATTCACCTTTCAAACAAAAAAACCGCATTAAATCGGTTCACCCGTTTGAGCACCACAGGGGAACAGATACACACACACACACAGACACATGAAACTTATAACACCCCGTCGTTTTTTCGTCGGGGGTTAAAAATAAGTTTTGATATAGGTTGTCATTTGGGGGCCGATTCGCTATTCTTATCCGGCTAGACCCTTTGTAAATTAAAAAAATCAGCCAAGTGCGAGTCGGGCCTCGCTCTTTCAGGGTTCCGTACATAATTATGAACAATATAATATTTTGGGTCTAAGAAATATTTAATTTCCGAGCTAGACATCGCAACAAACCGTGAAAGAAAAACCCAAAAAAATGTTCGTTTATTTTGGTCACAGCTTATAAACTATTTAATAAATCGTTGTTTTCAGTATTTGTTGTTTAAATAGAGCATATAGTACATAATATACTGAAATATCATATTCCCAACTAGTTTAGTTTTTGAGATAGCCCCCGTCACAAAAATGGTCTAAAACTGACAACTTTGATGGCCTCCCATTCCCTTATTTTTTGAGATAAAAATTAAAAAAATATATATTTGTACTCTACTTAAAGAGCTCTAAACAATGATACCCCACAAGCTAGGGTAAAGAAAAATTTTTTTTTTTTCCGGCTCCTTTTTCATGTATGGGAGCCCCCCTGAAAAATAATTTAATTCAATTTCTAATTCAATATTTGATTTTGGGTTAACGTTTTACACTAAATACCAAAATTTCAGGTTTGTAACTCATTTCGTCTGCGAGCTAGAGACCTGTGACCGGCGGACAGACGGACAGACAGACAGACAGACAGACAGACAGACAGACAGACAGACAGACAGCCGAGTGACATTAATAGGGCTCCGTTTTTTACCCTTCGGGTACGGAACCCTAAAAAATATATATTTCTCGAAAACTATTACGAATCGCGGGAAAATATTTCGGTGGTAGTTTGATTATATCAAAACCTATCTACAAAAAAAAAAATGGAACTGCCTGCTGACTGTCTGCTAAACTAAAGTTGAACCCTACTTTATATCCCGGAAAAGTTATAATTGTATTAAAATATCTAAATCCACGCGAACGAGTATCAATCAGCTAGTAAATAATATTTTTAGATACCGAAGCATTACAGGTTTATAAATAATTCAATATGTACATTTTTACTGAAAATCGGGACGTTGTATACCTAAAGGTGGCAACACACTTAGATAGTAAATTTAGGTTATGAATAATAAAAACATTACAATTTCCTTCTATTTAGCGATTTTTAATACAATAATTTGTTTCTGCGTAATAAGGTTTATGGAATTAACACTAACAGTATGAGATTACAAACAATAAAATGGTCACTACTTACGCGTGAAAAGATATTCCGGCAATTTTCTTATCACTATCACTATTGCACGAAATAATATGACAACGAACCATCGTACTTAGTCAATACTTGTAATAAACGATATGCAATATGAGTATCAAACGTATTCTGAAAACAAGTAAGTAAATCACTAAGGTGCGTTGGGGTAATACCGGACGGATTTTCGACTAGTTGGAAGAGTGTCACAAAAAATTTTTTTTCTCGAAATCCATACATCTTATATTAATGTAATATATCGTAAACGGTTAATGGTTAAACGTAGTTTAGCTCTGAAAATAGTTTGTTTATGTAAACTCAACGGTTTTTGTTTTTTACGTACGCAAAGTCAACACAATTTTTTTTATGACCATGATTAAGAATTGGCCACCAAGGGGTATGACCGGACATAAATTTAAAGTCACTTCTAGTGCTTGGAGAACAAAGTCTTAATAAGGAATACATTCGGTCTTTCCTATTCTAAAACATATTTGAATATGAATTATAAAAGACTAGAAACAAAAATGTTCCAATCGATTCTTTCATTTTTGGTTTTATGCCATTCGAACTTTCCCCTGATGTAAAAACATTGTGATTTTGTAGTTCTCAAACTTTGGCATGCCACAAAGTAAGTAAAACGGTAAAGATCGGATGCATTTGCCGTTGCCCAGTGGGGAAGCCTGGTGTAGTAAGTACCTACTCAATTGTTAAATTTATTGTGTATACAAGTTCGTGTACGTGTAGCAGGCGCGTGTCTTATTATAAACAGGAAAGGAGTAGGCATAAAAGAGTCGATTAGAATCGGAATAAAGGTATAGAACTTGATGAAGTAAAGCAAATGTGACTAAGTGGACCAGGAATCAGGATATCAGATATTTGGAAAAGGAAACTGAATTACTACATAATACGTAAGGTCCCTGGTTTGCCTTTGGATAAAACTTTAGGCAACTATAAAAACTAAGAAATGATTAGCAATGTAAAATTCATTTTTTTTATTAATGATACCTATTAGCCTAGTTCATGCTTGTAAGATAAGTAATTATAGTAACCAACTTTCAATAAACTTTTTTTTTAAATTGTCACATAATGTATCTTGTTATTAACGATCTATGAAAAGTACTCGTACCAGATTGAGCTATTAAGGCACAAAATTTGTGTTTTAACTCTACTTTGGAATCTTACTATTACTCAGTAAAAGCAATAGCGAAAGAAACCTCGTACGGCAGAAACATTTATGATTACTTAATAAAAGTTTGACTATCACTGCCTTATTTGAAACTTGCAAAGATCGGAAAATTTTCATCCGATCTTCACTTGCGAGGGGGTACACCGGATCTTCGCCAACATCAATGTTAGCTCTATTTGGATCAAATTAATCTCTTTGTGGCATCATAAAACTAACTATCCAGGCAAAATAATTACAAAAAAAGCTATATGTTCGCTAAAAAAGACAGATAAAAATAAAAGTTGAAGACCGGATTGACGAAAAAATTACGAAAATTACCTTGTTTTGTTTAATGGCGCATAGCATACGTCCGACTTGATGGAGCGATTTGCGGGAACCACGGGCCGGGGCCCAATGAAATGGCCTAATACACAATATTGCCCGCATTTAAAAATATGCCCTAATTCGTCCGAAATTTGAGTCATACGGTCTTAACCCACCTCCGATCTTACCCTAACGCACCTTACATAGTATAAAACAAAGTCGTTTTCTCTGTCCCTATATCCCTTTGTACGCTTAAATCTTTAAAACTACGCAACGGATTTTGATGCGGTTTTTTTTAATAGATAGAGTGATTCAAGAGGAAGGTTTATATGTATGATAACATCCATTAAATAGTGGAGAAATACTGTTATTTTTGAGGTTTCTAATGTGATGTCGTAAATAATTACATTTTTTCCGCTTACATTGCAAACGCAGGCTGAACCCTACGAGATATATCAATATAATGTACTAAGTATTGTACACATTGAAAAGGTCTATAGAAAACTCCGCGATGGTATATGTCTATCTCTTATGGATATCCCACAATAACATTTTTTGTCATTTACTTTTTTACGACAAATAATGGCTAATTTTAGAAGCGATTTTAACCAATACAGCATAAATCCTTATCTAATTAAATACCTTTATCTACTCTCATGTCATAAAATTCCGAATATGAAATCAAAATGTGTCATATATTGGACTACTTTATTCACATACATCTATAATATTTAAAAAAAAATTAAAAAAGTTCATTATAACACTACTTTGTTAGGAAATTATTGCAAAACAATGTTAAAAAATAATTTTTTCTACATTATAGTACAGGCACTGGGTTCTGGTATTTTTGAGCCATGCCGGGTGTTTATTATTATTATTATTATTTAATACTTTATTGTACACCAAAAAAACATAAATTAAACAAAAGAAACATTTTAAAAGAAATAGGTACAATAGTTAGTTTACAATAGTTAGTTAGTTTAATTTTGTTACTTACAATGATTATCCCGCTATCAAAGTTACCCTATTACTACTACTGCGAAAGTGTGGCGGTAGCAAGATGCGGCCAGAGGACAGAGTGTAGTGCTACCATAATGACCATAGACGCACTGCACGCACCGCACATTCGAAATTGACAATTGAATTTTGGCGCCTAAATTTTTAATTTATTATTTATTTACTATTCAGTTTTTGTAACTCAAAATTTTGTAAGTGATTTTTGTTGCGCGGAAAAATGTCTAGCAGTGATACAGAAGAGAATTTAACTCCACCAGACATTCTGGAAATAGCATCGGGAATGACAAATAATCTTTTGCCAGCAAAATCAAAGAAAATTTACGATAAATGTTACCAAGATTTTATGAGTTGGAAAATTTTGAAAAAAACCACTTCATTTTCAGAAAATGTAATGCTAGCATATTTCCAAGAATTATCAAATAAATTTAAGTCTTTGTCCTTATGGGCTAAATACTCAATGCTCAAAAGTATATTGAGTATCTACAACCAAATCGATATTATTAAATACACAAGACTGATTGCTGTTTTAAAAAGAAAATCGCAGGGCTTTAAGGGAAAAAATGCAAAAACGTTCTCCCCTGAAGAATTGAGTACATTTATAAATTGCAATATCCAAAACATGAATACTTATTATAATAAATAATTTTGTTAATTTCTTAGTCTTTTCTTTTATACGTAAGATACCTATTGATGAGCTTAGATAAAGTAGTGTATGAAACTCTACATAATTAGTTATTAAAACACTCGTGTAATACTATTAAAAAACTCGCCTGCGGCTCGTTTTTTAAACTAACACTCGTGTTTTAATAACCTCTATTATGCAACCGTTTCATAAACTACTATAAGTACATTGTTGATTTATTATAGATCTATATAGCCCTTTACAGCATATGATTTAAATGAATATTTTCGAAGATATTACAGATTTAAAAATTGCGGGACATAGACTTTGCGCGCGGCGCGCGGTTCCAGCCGGCCGGGGCGGCGATGCGTAAAGTTCTCCTATAGCATTTTGAATTTAGCAGCGATCGGACGCGTATGCTATCGAGTATCGGAGCTTTCTAGCGAGGAAAATAACAATCACACTAATATTATAAAGGCGTTATTAAGTTATTAAGTTTGTGTGTATGTTTGTTCCTCTTCTCCGCCGCAACTACTGAACCGATTTGGCTGAAATTTTAAATGGAGATAGCTTATGCCCTGACTTAACACATAAAGTAACTTTTTATCCCAGAAAAGTATTCCTGTAGGACTAAAATAGATATAGACCTCCAAAACGCCACAGAGGGCGGGAACGGGAACCGGAACTCCACGATTCCCTCGGGATTTGTTCAAAACCGAAATTCACGCGGGCGAAGCCGCGGGCAGAAGCTAGTAAATAATAAAAAATACAATGGCACCACGAACAAAGAGAATATAACCACTACGTAACCACGAACTGGCAGTTTGTTTTGCAACTAAAGTTGCAAAACCTTGAAAAAACTGGTTACACGATGAGGGACAGAAAATAAGATAGCTGCGTCTCTGTTTATCACATTAGTAACTTTATCTGTATTCTCTTTCTAGTGCGAATGAGAAAGAAATCGTCACTTAGTCTATCTGTTTCTCTGTCTACGTATTTGCATAAGTTTTGAATTTTTTATCTTTTTTGTGGGAATTGTTTTATCTCTGGTAACATTACGAAACGTCAGAATTCCAGGGAATTAGTAATAGTATACCACCATCACCATGAACCTATAGAAGTGGACTTGGCATAATGTCCTATAGAAAATAGTGGATCGGAAAATAGCTTAAGCTTATCAAAATTTTCATAAGTGTGTAAGAGACAACACTACATTTTTAAACATAACAATAAAACAGATCGTGGCAGAAATTTTATTGCACTTCCCTTAAGATGGCCTCCCTAAAATGTATACATGAACACTCACACACGCACAACTTGAGACATCACAATGAACACGCGCCATTTTAGTTGTAGGATTGTGCGTGTGTGAGTGTATTTTTGGCACGTTTTTAAGGTAGGTATGCCTACTCTACTTATTATTATTATCTCTATGACCATCACCTACCATAAGTTATTGGTCTGTGCCACCTACCGAAAAATCAATTTTGACGTTTTAGAAAGCAATGTTTTACTAAATTTTTCTGACTGTAATGAGTGAATAATTTTAAGTTTAAGCCGAAATATTATCAATTATGTGATAAATGTGGGATTTCCAAGTATATTCATCTGTTCCCTAACATGAAAATAATATAAAACAAACCTATAGAGTTTGACAAGTCTATTACAAAACATTCGTAATCTCTAAGTCTGTGTTTTAGTAAGTTTGTTTATATCTAGTTTATATAGGGTTAGAAGAAAGGATACTTCGATGGTGTTTGATTTTGCTTCAGAAATCATCATTTTCAAGTGGAAATGGTTCGAGGTTAGTTTAATCTATTTATATAAATAAACATTACTTAGAGGTAGTAACAACAAACTGCATAAGATTAAAAAAAAATAAAAAATATTTTCCAACTTAACCTAACATCTATTTTTATTCAGTATGTTTGAATTAATTTATATAATACTAGCTGATGCTGGTGACTTCGCCTGCTGGATTTAGGTTTGATGGAGTTTTAAAAATACTTACCACCTTTATGCACCTCTAGGGTACTCAAGGAATATTTCCTCCAAATTTCAAAGCTCTAGCTCCACTGTATTAGGATTTGCATTTTCTGTAGTTAACCATGTTACTTGTTTTAATACAAAGAATTCAACCCTTTAGGAATGAAATTTCAAAAATCCTTTCTAAAGGTAGTCTTTGAGGTATGTGACTGCAACATGTAACACTTAAATGTTGCACCATCAACTGCTTTTTATGCCTAAGTGTCACATGTTGCAGTCTCTCATCTCAAATGTCCTTCATACATCTCTATACAAGTGTCACATCACATGTGTCATGATCACATACCTCTATCTAATTTCAATGCACTTCTTGGGTAGATACACAAGGAAAATTTCCTCCAATCAATCCTTTATGCCCACTGGTTTAGGCTGTACCTTGTCTGTAGTGCTATTTTATATATTATATAGTTATAGTAACTAATATTAATCTACCTTCAAAAATATTTTTTTTAGTGAAATCCAATGTAAATCTAGGATTAAACTTAGCTAAAAATAGTTTTGTGAGCACTGTAACTTTGTCTTATCAGAGTTCTGCATTATTCAGTGTTTAGGTTGAGCTTAGTTTATTGTGTATTTAAAATATGTGCATTTATGTATGATGGTTTCCAGTAAATAGCCTGATGGCTTCCCAGGAAGGTGTAAAAACGCCGCATCGTATTGAACTGTGTGAAGAGAAGCTTGTCAAACCAACACGAAATTATAGAAAACGCAGGTAATCTGTTGGTGTGACATGTTTACTTAGGGCTAGTTTAATGTATTAGAAGTGATGCAATTTCAAAGTAAACTTTCTGTGCAGGATAACCACTACTGCCCCTGTAAAGACTGAAAATGAAGAATTGACCTTGGAACTGCCTGTTAAGAAAGCAGAATTGAAGTCAAAGCCATTGAAGGCTTCTAATGGGATTTCGAGCATGACAAATGGCAGGACAGCCAGGTCTAGGGCGACTAGAGCGGCCTCCCGCGCTGCAGAGAGTCACAAACTCACAGAATATTTTAAAGAAGAACTCAAAGTTCCTAAGGTAGAACCTCCTCCATCTCCACCGCCACTAGAAATCAATACTAAAACAGAAATCTCCTCTAAAGAAGAGCTCGTAACCAAACATGATGCCAAAGTAAACGGTAGCACTAATCATAAATTGACAGAATACTTTCCTGTTCGCCGTAGTGTAAGAAAGACTTCTAAATGTGTTATGGCGGAAAAGATGAGAGATTTAGAAAGAGCAATAAGGGAACAAAGAGAAGATGGTCTTCAGGTAAAGTAATGTAATATTGAAATTATTGAAGTATACATAAGTATTGAAAAACAACAGCCTTTATATTGGTGCTTATTCATTACTAGATGATGCCCACGGCTTCGCCCGTGTGGATTTAGGTTTTTTAATCCCGTGGGAACTTTTGATTTTCCAGAACAAAAAGTAGCCTATCTGAAGTAACCCGTCACCAAAACGGAAAAATTCCGTGGGATCCCCACGATTTCGGAATGCAACTCCTTACAGCATCAGGGTTGAGGAGTTGAATATGTACCTACTCGAGTTCATTCAACAATAAAGTCTCTAATTGGTACCCCCAATATCAATTTAAATAACCGACAGTTCCTAAATCACATTAGTTTTGGGGATCAGTTCCCCTACAGCATCAGGATTGAGGAGTTGGAATCCAAGTTTTTTGTAGAACAGTGTCGCAATGTTTCTCTATCGATTAAAACAAAAATTACGCAAATCGGTTCAGAAATCTCGGAGATATCGGTGTACATAGGTAGAAAAACACAACTCCTCCTTTTTTGAAAGTCGGTTAAAAAAGTAGCCTATGTTACTCCCTGGTTAATTCTCTACTTGTATGTGAAAGTCCCGTCAAAATCGGTTCAGCCGTTCCGAAGATTAGCCCGTTCAAACAGACAGACAGACAGACAGACAGACAGACAAAAATTTTAAAAACGTGTGATTCGGTTATGGTACCGTTCAAATAACCATATGAGCTTAATATGAGGTAGTTATTTCGATATTACAGACAGACACTTCAATTTTATTTATTAGTATAGATTATACAAATCTCTAATTAGTTTGGGAGTTTGTGGCAATTTTGGTATATGATTAGGATACCGATGAGATTGATAGGTAATAGAGTATTGAAAGTGAAATATGTAGGTAGTGACAAAGTAAGGTGTTGTTGGTTTTTCGAAAAAAAAAATATGTTTGAAAGATTAAACAAGTAAAAGCTATCATATCCTATCCTAAACTGATGTTTAGTTTTTGTATAAGTTTGAATGGAATTATACAAAAAACCATTTGCCATTGTGATATACCTTCATAACCTTTTCTTCCTTCACCGTTCTGCTACAGAACCGCCAGAAGTGTATGGAACGCACTTCCAGCGTACATGTTTACTACCTCGCATGACTCAAGTCATGAGAGGTAGTAAACATGTAACATGTGCCTTCAAGGCAAGAGTGAATAGGCATTTTCTAGCCAAGTTTCAAACCAAACCTTATCCTTGCTTCCCATCAGGCATGATTGTCATCAAGCCCAAACCTGTCATGCAATAAAAAATAAATTAAAATTAAATAAATAAAATTAATTAGTCATTAAGGCCATGAGGTCATGCAGAGACAATAAAAGTTTACAACGAGATTTATATGGAAATCTTGTCAAGGAGCATTAATGAAAAAGAGCCAGATATGTGATGATTAAGATCAGCTGTTTTCTTATTAGGTCAAACAAAGCTGTTTTGGTATATTAGGTCAAACAAAGTTGTTTTGGTGTATTAGGTCAAATATTTCGATGGAAAAGGTCGCGGCGTTATCGCCACTCGTCCATTCGGTCGCGGCCAGTTCGTCGTGGAGTACGTGGGCGAGCTGGTCGGCGTGGCCGAGGCGCGCGAGCGGGAGCGCATGTACGCCCAGGACCCCGATGCAGGATGCTACATGTATTACTTCAGACTACAGGATCAACAGTATTGGTGAGTTTATGTAGGGTGAGCTGCAAATATCAAAAGCAAGCCGCATCGCGGAGTAAGCTAACATAGCTTAGCTTTAGTGTATCCAACCACCTACATATGCGAGTTATTTTTAGTACTGGAGTACTGGATATGCGAATGATGTCATGCGACCGATGACGGCGACCCGCGACGGTAGACGGTAGTATAATGTGACTCCATATATTGTAGTTTCTTACTAAAAGCATGCTGATGATGTCATCTGTATTTCTTTGGCTCGTGTGCGATAGATGTAATTTGTGTTCTGTCAAAAAGAAAAACTGTCCCTGAACTAATATCACATTATCGGTTTTTAGTATCGACGCCACAGCCGAGTCGGATCGCCTGGGCCGCCTGGTGAACCACTCGCGCAACGGCAACCTGTCGACGAAGGCGGTGTGGGTGGACGGGCCGCGCCTCGTGCTGCTGGCGGCGCACGACATCGCGCCGGGCGAGGAGCTCACCTACGACTACGGGGACCGCTCCAAGGAGTCGCTGCGACACCACCCCTGGCTCGCGCTTTGACCTGGGTAACGTAGCTTGCGTGTATTGTTAGTACGCTATGCTTATTTCATTTAAAGTCTAGTCCGGTCTGGAGAGAGGCTTCAGCCGTGGCTAGTTACCATCCTACTGGCAAAGCCGTGCTGCCGCCAAGCGATTTAGCGTTCTACGATGTTGCGTAGAAACCGATCAGGTATATGGGTTTAATAAAGAATGCCAATACCTCTTCAAGCTAGCCCGCTTCCACCTTAGACTGCATCGTCACTTACCATCAGGTGAGATTGCAGTTGAGGGTTAACTTGTAGATGAATTTAAAAAAAATGAATTTAAATATGAATGTCTTCTACTGGGAAATTTTTATTTTTGCATACATTTACAATCGATCGGTAAGGGCTTTCTTTAATGGGCGCGAAAATGTCGTTTTCAGAGGCTCGATAATTACGAGCCTCATCGTTTTTGCAAGACCTGACATTTGATAATCAGACTGGAAAAGATTGCGTGCGCAAGCGATAATTTTCTCAATATTAGAGATATCTAAAAACTTGGTTGTCAATATTATACATCAATTTGTTTGTAGTTTAAGTTCTCGTGTCCAAGCATTTCGATTTATCATACAATGAGAAAACTACCTAAGAAACTTATTTTGTCATTTGTATGGAAGCAATTCAAATAAGAATAAGACCAGTCAATTGTTTTTTTTTTTAATTAATAAGAGTCTTTCTTTGCAGGTCTGCATCCGGTAATCTCAATTTGTCTAAGTACGGTTATTTATTAATTTAAAGTTAGTTAATATAAAGTTTGTTATGGTTATTTGAGTTTGACATCGGTTATACCTAATGTTAAGTAGTGAGAAAAGTGGCCTACTCTAGTTTGGAATTTCAACAGGGTGGATGTTCGGAAAAACTGCCTTTTATGCCACTCATAATAAAATTAATGTATTTACTACAGTAGTGAATTGTTTAAGACAAATGTGACAATGTAATAATATTCTACCATTGCAATTGTCTCATTTGTGACGATTTCGACTTTGTCGACGAAAGTAGTGTTATGCTTATTTTAACTTAAACAACGGTTGTTCATGTTCATAATTATAATAATAACATCAGTATTTCCTACATTAAAAGCTAATTGTTATGGAAATATAGAAAAAATCGTAATATCGAATTTTTCATAAGAAAAATATATTTATAAACATTAACACAATATATTGTTTTGTTTAATCTAGTTTAATGTTTACATAATAACCATAATATTATATAGTTCCTGTTAGTGAACATTGCTTATTTTTAGGGTTCCGTAGTAAACAAGGAACCCTTATAGTTTCGCCATGTCCGTCCGTCTGTCCGTCTGTCCGTCTGTCCGTCTGTCCGTCTGTCCGTCTGTCCGTCCGTCCTCGGTTAATCTCAGAGACTATTAGTGCTAGAAATCCGTAATTTGGCATGAGTATAAATATTAATCACGCCGACAAAGTGGTGAAATAAAATTTTGATAAATATTTTTTTTTAGGGTAGCTCCCCTACATGTAAAGTGGGGATGAATATTTTTTTTCTCGTCTACCCCATAGTGTGGGGTATCGTTGAATAGGTCTTTTAAAAATACTGTGGGTGTGGGAACATCATTTTTCGATTTCTAGATCCGTTTGTAAAATATGATGTTTTAAAGTGCAAATTTTTATTAGAGTCAAGTGTCCCCCCCCTCTATCAGCCAAATGGCAGTATATAGGAACTTGAAAAAATTCACAGCAGTAGGGTATATAATCAATTTTAAAGGAAAACTATCACGGCTAAGTAGGGTTCACAGGTTAAGGAGTTATATCTGTTTTTCGAGGATTGTGACTACGGAACCCTACACTGCGCGTGGCCCGCCACGCACTTGACCGGTTTTATTTTAACTTAATTTAGGAATAAAAAGCCAGAGACACTGAATTTATATGGTACAAAAGAAATAATTGAATTTTACATTATTTATGGTTTGAGAACAGCGAATGGTAGGCTAGCTCAACCATTGTCAGACTCAGTATAATTATCTAGCTGTGATTGTGATCACGTGAAGTTTACTTGAAAAAAAAAACGTGAAGATTATTTAATTTGAATAAAATTAGTTAAATATAAACTCATTTGTTGTCTCTTGAGCAAAGCTAATAGTAAAAAATTAAATACTGAAAGGTAATGATAATTATTATTGGAACTATTGATGTACTAACTTTGACTCAAACTGTAAAAACGGAGCAAGACAAACTCGAATAATTCACTTAATTACTCGTATTTTATTTATCATTAGTTTTTAGTGTGGTATATTTAAGTAATTTTGTGAAAGACGTGAGGTTGTAAGCGTTGCTCACATCATAAAAGAACAAAGTCCAAAAACTCATATATTTTCATTTATGTATTACGAAAAGAGTTTAAGAAGATCGCAAGGATACGAACTTGATACGTTTTTTAATCAAATACGTAATAATGGAACGACCTCTAGCCTCTGATGACTGAAAGAACGCATTGTCTTTCTTACTGTTGTGTTTATAAAATAAAAAGCAATAATATATCGCAAAGATACGACATCGTTCTAAATCGGAAGCGCTTTACTTTCCGATGAATTGACTTAAGAAATCTAAAATATATTAATATTGAAAAATAGTAACGTCCAAAATCATTGTATACTAATTTATAGATTCCGCATCGATTAAGTTGAGACATGTTTTGGCCGCGGGAGTCAGATATCTCCCGTAAATCAATAATCGTTTTCGATTGATCATTCATAAAATAATGTGCATACCGTCAATATAAATACAAACACTTTGTTTAGAAAACCTAGTGTATTAAGTAAAATAAAACTTGAGTCCATTTACGAGACTTGCAATAAAGATTTTTGATAAGCGTATGTGTGATAGAGGCTGCAACTCTATAGAATTCATGTATTCCCAGTCTATGAAAACGCCAGTATATTTTCTTAATATTGTAGAAGTCACGGCAAATAAGTCGACCGGTGACCTTCAATGCGCAGTCGAAAATGAGGTATCTCTCTCCAATCGTATTGTGTCCCGCTCACTCGTACGACGCTGCGCGCACTTGAAGGTCACCGGTCGTCTTACGTGCCGGGGGTTATATCTATTTGAAGAAAAATATTTCATACAACTTTATTTACATCAAAATCTGTATGTATTAAAAAAAATTGTATCTATTCTTTTACAATATTATTACATATGTAGGTGTGTAATGTGCATGTTGTGTTAATTTATAGACTGGGGATACATTATAATTATATAGGTATAGAAAAATTTAATAAGTTTGGAAGTAATATTAAGATTAGTATAATATATTATATTAATTACATTATCGTTATAGTAGTTTATCATTGACTTACTATGTGATACTACTATAAGTCAATGTAGTTTATGAAGCTGTTGCGCCACGGGTTATTAAAACACGAGTATGAGTTCAAAAACCAAGCTGTGCGTTTGCGGTTTTTAATATCTAGTATTTTTAATACTTTGTGTTTTAATACCTAGTCATACACTTTTATCTTAAACCAACAAAAACAGTTCAAGTTCACTTAAAATAATATGTACATATATGACAAAATCCAGCTGCCTCGAGCGTGTGCGCTCCGTCATATTTCATAACGACCGCAATATATATATATATATATATTTGAAACCTACTTGGTCGGGCTAAAGTGTACTTTAATGGAAAAAAATTAAACCATTATTTTGATAAGGAAATAATGCTTTAATATTTTTGGTGTATGCCCCGTTGACCAACCGGCCAGACCAACCAGTTGGTCAAAGGGGAATTCGTGTTTCCCCTTTGACCAACTGCGGTAGGGTAAGAATTAAATGTCGATACATTGTATCGATACATAATATGTAAATAGGTATAAAACAGAAAAATACAAAACAGGTGTGGTATGTATTAATCACACTAATGTTACGATAATCACAGTAATATTTTAAAGGCGAAAGTTTGCGTGCGTGCGTGCGTGCGTGTGTGTGTGTGTGTGTGTGTGTTTGCGTGCGTGCGTGCGTATGCTTTATGGTATTAAGCTTTATGGTATTAAGCCCTTATTGACCAGTTTTAAGGTTCCGTACCCAAAGAGGGACGGAACCCTATTACTAAAACTTCGCTGTCCGTCCGTCTGTCCGTCTGTCACCAGGCTGTATCTCATGAACCGCGATAGCTAGACAGTTGAAATTTTCATAAATGATGTATTCCTGTTGCCGCTATAATAACAAATACTAAAAAACAGAATAAAATCACAAAAGTGTATTTTTTTCCCTCTTTTTTCCCTCGATATTGATAACGGCAACTGGTAGATGCTTGGAATATTCACAGAATATTGAATTATACATATATTCACTTTAAAAATAAATAATTAAAATAAAACAAATATTTAAGGGGGGCTCCCATACAACAGACATGATTTTTTTTTGCCGTTTTTATAGATAAGGTACGGAACACTTCGTGCACGAGTCCGACTCGCACTTGGCCGGTTATTTTGTTTAGCAAAATGTATTTTGACGTGAGATTGCTATGAGATTTTGACAAACAAATTGAAGTGAGATTATTTTGGTTACGTTAAACTCAACTTTTTTTAAAGAATTAATTGATTTGTTCTGTAAATTAAAAACAACTTTTTTTTATAAAGTGAAATATAGGTATAATAGTTATTATATATAGTATAACATTCTCTATTTTATAATAATTGTTTTTTATTAAAGCGCTATGAAAATTTAACTATTTTAATTTATGTATCGATATAATGTATCGACATTTAATTCTTACCCTACCGCAGTTGGTCAAAGGGGAAATACGAATTCCCCTTTGACCAACTGGTTGGTCAGGCCGGTTGGTCAACGGGGCATACACCATATTTTTTTACATATTATATTATTAGAGATGTTCAAACTATGTAAATAAAACATGTCATTATTCATTATTTTTGAATTAATTAAGATGTGAAGTGTGGATAAAAGCTTTTACAAATCTGTATTAAGTTTTGATATAAATACGGAGTTGTGGTTTGCCAGTCGTTAAAACTGTTTAAATTAAGGGCCTTATGAATCAGCTTGTTAGGGATATATATCCTAATTTTGCTACAATATCTATTATTTATTACATACTATAAAAAAAACCTCAAAATTCATTTCTCCCACCATTCTTGTTAATAAATCGAGTAATATTAAGCCAAAAATTTAACGACTGATAGACCTTTAGATTTTTATGATTAAGTAACCTAAAGTTGTATCGGATGTGCACATCCATGGTTGAGATGTTTATGTATCTTAATATAAAATAATTTAATAAATAATGTTGCCGGAATGAAAATTCTCACGTTGGTTGTACTCATATTTAAATTACCATTCTTCATATTATGTAAATTTATAAGGACACGAATAAATTACTTACTCGAATTTCAAGGGACTTATATGGAAAATCGTGTTGAAAACTAGTTTTCAACGGCAAACAACAAGAAATGTCAAATGATTGTAAGTATCGGAGTTGAAAAGTGATCTTCCCGTGTAAGGAAGTCTTACACTTATCTCTTAGGATCATCGCAGACAAGAGAATCCTCGGTATACTTTTAATGACAAAAATCGATCTTTTAAAAGTATATTTAATCAATAAAATATTATATCAATGGAAAGGGTAAACAAAAAATAAAATCCAGCAACATTATCACTAATTATAAGTATTGCTTTCTGTAGTTCCTATTCCCGGATTTAAAATTACCTGCCTTGGCTGATCGCCTAACCTACCCTTTCGCAATTATATCAATTACTATCTTACAAACCTACTTATCTAATCTGTTGATAAATCATGTCTTTGTTAAACTACATAATTTAGTTACTAAATATTTTCTCTCTTTTTAATGTTTGATTAATTTATATATACATAGAATAGTGTGCGTACCCCAGCAGAATGTCAAATTAAATGATTTTAGTATAATGAGTATAATAGATAAATAATAATAATTAGTGTATCACGTGTTTAGTTTAGTGTCTAATTAGTGGACAACGACGTGTAGATGTGTATAAAGTGAGTAATTATTGTATTTCTTTTTTATTTCTTTGAGAAAAATATTGCAGTTGGGAAAACAGCCCTGTTTATGGCAATTTTTTCAAAAACCGTTGGACGCACACACATTCTACACATGTCGTTGTCCATATCAACTAAAAATCAAGTTTGACATCATTCCGCTGGGGTATCGCACTATACAATAATATATTTTGAAAACAATTACATATTTTGTTTGATGAAATAATCTGTAGGTCGTGTTTATTTTAATTAGGCGTTAATATTTTCTACAATGAAAATAAAGATAAATGCATTTGTATGCTTATAGACTCAATTTGGTTTTTTATTTGACAATAAATTTCAATTTGAAAATAAAAATTAAAATCTAAGGAAATTAGTGACTTGGAAGTTGATGATGTTTCACCCCCGTGCCTCGAAAAGCACGTTAAGTCCTCAGTTATCACTATTCACTGACAATAATCGTCAACGCCCGCCAATCCGCATTGGAGTAGCGTGGCGGATCTAAAATCTGAATCCCTTTCTATAAGAAAGGAGGCATGTGCCCAGCAGTGGGACGTTAAAAGTACTGTAGTGGTGGGTGATGATGGGACATTAGGAAATTAAAAACAGTTAACATGGTTTATAATTACTTTATTTTAGCAATTTCAATTATTTGATCTATAAATTGATGGATTAGTCAGGATAATTTTAGGGTAATCCATACGATTCGCAATGTTTCGCTATAATAATCATTAGAAATAAATATTGGCTAACTTAGTGTTGTTTCTGTGTATAATTATAAATCTTATAATAATCGTAATGAAATATGAACTAAGCGACGGCGACATTATGATGATTCTTCAAATAATAAATCTGCGCCTGCGACTCCAGTTCCTGTAGCGAACGGACCACGGGCGCCATTTGAGTCACGTGATCCTGAAACAACGATTCACATACTATAGAAATAATTGTAAGCTAAAATAGTGGCGATGGCAACGTACAGATCGAAAGATCCCTTGGTCTCTATCAAGTAGGTTGCGCGTTCGAAGCCTGGATACCACAAGTATAAATAAAAAATTTAAAAAACCCCCGACATTTTGTGGCGGCGGCCATCTTGGATTTGCAATAGTGCTATTCTACTAGTCAAGTCCTTTCATTTGATACCCATATTAAGTGAGTTGTGAAAAAATATGTAATCCGCCATTTTGTAGCGGCGGCCATCTTGGACCGATTTTCATCAAACATAGCTAACAACACACGTCAAACTTATAACACCCCGTCGTTTTTGCGTCGGGGGTTAAAAAGGGTTCAACAAAAATAAATTGATAATATTCAGTCGAAGTGACACTTATTATTTTGAGGGGTTTGCTCGTTTATAGGAAATTTGTAAAAATTTTTAGACTTTTTTCGGTCAATGTGACGTACGCGAAAAGGGGTTTATGTATATGCATACCAATTCAAAGTTAGCCCGCTTCCAGCCACGATGCAGGCTAACACGTCACTTACCATCAGTTGAGATTGCAGCCAAGGGCTAACTTGTAGTTGAATAAAAAAAAATACAGTTACCTGGTACCCGGAGCCCACTTGCTTTCTCTTCTGGCCGTACACGACCTTGCCGTCGAACTCGTCGCATGGCACCTTCATATCGGGCTCCACTTGTTGGATCGTTATGTTCAAGTGGTCTTCGATGTCCGCCAGATACTGGAACAATCAAACAAAAGATAAAATTGAATGTGTCCGACTTTGAAATAAACACCTTTAATAGAAAGAAAGAAAGAATAAAAAATAATAAAGGGTTATTTACATGTTATCAAACCCCGATTTTCAAATTCGTTTAAGAAGCTTTCACAAGACTTTCGCAGGTATGTAAAGATCATCAAGAAGGCATGTGATTAAACACTGAATGAATTAAATTATCAAGGCTTCTTGTTGAGATTTATTCTCATAGCATCTGACCCACCAACCTTAGTTTAATTCCTATAATAATAATTAGTTTAAATAGGGGTAAAAATTATTGAAGCTGGGGCAAATCAAAACACTAGTAGATTCGAAAAAGCAAACGATTTTTACGAGATTATAAACCTAAATCCACGCGAAGTATCGAACAAAAGCTAGTTCAATAATATAAAATTACTTTCGAATCTTTAAAATTTCAATATTTAAAGAGATAGACTGAATAGACGTAGCCACATCTCTTCAGCCGCATGGATTCAGGTCATTCAGGTTTAAGAAATGAACTGTCGGAATTCTTCATTATTCCCAGAATAAAAAGTATCCTCTGCCCTTCTCCAGCTTAGTGTAAAATCGTCCCGGGCATTACCTGTGGCTCGTTGTACCACATGCAGCAGCCCTTCGGGCGGTCGTCGACGAGGTTGGTGTTCCAGCAGTTGCGGCCGCGGGACGAGCACCACTCGCCGTGGTACCACACCTGCGATACAATTACAAAATCAAATTTAAAAAAATCTACGATTTCAGAGTACCTTGGTGGTCTTATAGCCTTAAAACGTATCTCAAAAATTGCTGAGGTCACTTATGTTTCGATCAAAAAAGTCCAACCTTATACTATTTTTTAGGACAGTGAATTTATTCAAAAATATTTGGATTTAGTAGGTGAATTTATCCTCAGATAATATTATTAATAATACTGAATATTCTATATTAAAAAAAATCTCACACATTTTTATAATGTGAAAAGTTTTTATCTAGTGAGAAATTGTGACGACCGATAGAGGGCAAAAAACAATACCAAACAGAGGGCGGTCGAGCGGCCTGCAGGGATACACTCTTCTTATGGAAACAACACGGATTTTGTAAGTTATTCAAATATTTAGTGATTAGCGATCCACCCCGGCTTCGCCCGTGGTACATAATATATTATAGCCTATAGCACTCAAGGATCACTTACATATCTAACGGTGAAAGAATTTTTGAAATCGGTCCAGTAGTTTCCGAGATTAGCGCGTTCAAACAAACAAACTCTTCCGCTTTATTATATTAGTATAGATAGATAGATAAGACACACAGTCGCATCACAGTTTCAAAGAAAAACGACTTCGAGGGAACGGCGATGTCCACTAGTAATTAAACCCCCCACGCTACTGCCCCTAAATCACTTACCTTTTCTGGTACAGTAGAAACGAGACTGATGGCGAGACCCATGCGTTCAGCGCGGCCCACGCGACCGATACGGTGCACGTAATTTGATTTCTCATCTGGCAGGGTTACGTTGATCACTGAAATAATGAATTACATTAGTAGGTCGAATATCTATATATATAAAACAAAGTCGTGTTAGTTCGAACACTTATAACTCGAGAACGGCTGGACCAATTTTCATGGTTTTTGATTTGTTGTATTTGTCTCCATCCAGAATAGCATAATAAATATTAAAAACATTAGAAAATTTACGAAAAATTAAAATAGGAGAAAAAACATTTTCCCATACAAAATGTTCACGGGTTTCGTAGCTGTGAAACAATGACATCCCGTCGATACGGTAAACTCTCACCCGTACCTACATATTTATTATTCTTCTGTACGTGTGTTTGTCTCCTAACTCCTCCTAAACGGCTGGATCAATTTGGATGCAATATTTCAATGGGCTCCTGGATGGTTTGAAAACACAATTACCGGGTAGGTACAGATAACCTACCGGGTCTCAGTAGGTGGCGCCGATGTCGGTACGTCACCGGGCAGGACGAAGTCTGCCGGGTCCACTAGTATTCTTATAAAAAAACCTTTATTTTTTTGAGCTGTAAATGACTACTAAAACTGGAAACGGCTTCATTTCTATTATTCGTTCGCGAATATAATTTTAGGGTGGAATCACAATAATTATGTCTGCAAGAGGCCCGTCAAGACTTAGCCGATGTACACTGCTAAAAGAACAACACCGGGGAGGCAACCCTCTCCGCACCCCACCGGGGTAATGACGCCTCGCCTCGATGCCCGCACCTCCGTAGCCACGAGGAAGACCACAACGACGACGTCATTTGTCTGCATCGAATCGCCTTCGGCTAGATAGTTTTGGGTACACTTCCATGCATCTGCCATGCTTCCAGATAGGATGATATCGGATACTATAACCTACTTAAGGACGATCGATCGAGGACGCCATAGCGTTTCTTCTAGAGGAAAATAAACTTTAAAAACACATAAACGCACATAAATGATCGACTTCGGGGAAAAAGAGAACCTAAGAAGCAAAGCATGTCGGTATAATCCATAAAATAAGTCAAAGGGTCGGGGCATACTTGCACAGAGTCGAAGCGCATCGAAGGGAATCGAAAAAAAAAACAGCATATTGGTACCTACATATCTCTACAAAACAAGGCATAAACTACCAAGAAAGAGGAGCGAATGCGCGCGCATTCTTACGAACTCGTCGTGCCTTATTTTATAGAGATATGACGTGTTAAGGCCACTCTCTTCACGCGCTTCTCCATACAAACGTATTACGCCTATTATTCTAATATTTGTCGCAATAGGTCTAAAGTTAAGCTAGATATCAATTTATATCTCCATTATCTATGCCATAAAATAAAAATATTAGTAAAATTATATTTATTTTGAAAGTTATGACGCTTGAAAAATCACTATTTTGGGGCAACTTCGTGCGTAAATAAACTACATAAGAAACTAGAAAATTGAAAAACGACCGAAGTCTTATCATAGGTTACTTCATAATAATTACAAAAGTCTTTAGTTCATGTAAAAAAATCGCCAAATATTTGCTAAAATAGGCGAAATACCAAACCTAGATTTGCATCTTTTTACTTTGCCGTTTTTCACTAAAAATCATGATATCTCAAGCAAAATTTATTTATTTATTAATTTATTATTTACTAGCCGACCCCTGCGACTTCGTCCGCCTGGATATAGGTTTTATATAGGATCGGATTGGATCCCATAATCCTTTTTTGAACCTAAACTAAATGTAGCCTAAGTTACTCCTTATAACATCACCTATCTGCCATTGAAAGTTCCATCAAAATTGATCCAGCCGTTTCGGTAATTAGCTGGAACAAATAGACAGATCGACAAACATAAATTTAAACGCACACCAGTTTAAAATAAGCCGTACGTTCAAAGATCCGGGTCCCAAGTTATTTGAACCCAATAAATGTCTGTCATTTCTGAACTAATAAACCTATGACCTTGAAATATTTACGGGACAATACTTAAAGTACTACCTTTCTAACAAAAAAAGAATGAGTTAAATCGAACTACGCGTTAATGAATTACAGCTAAATACATGTTTTAACTTTCTTCCCCTCTCCCTAGGGAACCGTGCTGAATTTCGGGATAAAAAGTATCCTATAACCTACCTCGGAGTATAAACTCAAATCGTACCAAGTTTTATTCGAATCCATTCAGTAGTTTCGGCGTGATGCGCGGCCAAGATACAGACAGACAGACAGACAGACAGACAGACAGACAAAAATGAAAAAAATTGTAGTTTTGGTTTCAGTATCGATTATAGAGTGCCCTCCAATAAAAATTTTCAAAATATCTTCAATGTACAGAATCGGATCTGTTACAGTTTTATTATATTATAGATTTATGTATATATTTTTAGTACTCTTCTTTACTGAAGACGTCTCGCTCTCTAAATGCAGAAATCACTGTTTTAGACTCCACTCGCCAACGATTTGTTGATGCCATGGAGAGGGCTCTTAATATGCCATGAACATTTTTTGCTTGACGCTTGGACTCTGTGCTAGTATGCCCCGATGCTAAATATCTTACTGAAAGGCAGTCCGGAGATGTCGATGCCCCTGGCGGCCACGTCGGTGCAGATGAGGAACTTGACCTGGCTCTGCTTGAACTTTTCCAGGTTGGCCTTGCGCTCGGCCGGCTTGCGGTCGCCGTGCAGGCACACGCACGAGAACTCGCTGCCGAACGACTTGAGGTAGCGCTCCATGTTGTCGCAGTCCAACTTTGTGCGACAGAATATTATCGCCCTTCAAACAAACATTTTTGAACTAATTCATCATCATCATGATCAACCCATTACCGGCTCACTACAGAGCACGGGTCTCCTCTCAGAGTGAGAAGGGTTTTGGCCATAGTCTACCACGCTGGCCAAGCGGAACTTGAACTAATTACATGGTAAGAATATGGCTAATTCTGTTGTGCACAATCTCTAAATCGACATATTTAAAAATATTGCTATCCTTTTGTGAAAGAGTTAGAACTAGATTAAGACCTGTTATAAAAGTTCATTTTAGAGATTGTTTAAAACAGAATGAGCTTCATTGTCGATGTTGCATATCTGTAAGGTATGGCACAGTTCTTTCCGTAGCATGTAATAATAATGTAGTAAGCAATTAATAAATGTTCTCGAAATTAAAATACAGTCTAAATTATTACAATAGAAAATGCATGGTACGCAATACGCGTGGCAATGCAAAGGTACCGTACGTACCTATCCATTTTGTGTTCCCTTATAGCGCGTACACAGTATTCTCCTTTGAGTATCTTCACGGCTTCGGACAATGTCTCCGGCGTAGTGTTGCCGCTGCGAATGTTGTCCTTTGCGTGGACGCCGTCGGTTGTGATTTGTCTACAAGAAACCATTCTTTAGGCCGGTGGCCCTATTTAGTAATAGTGACATAAACTACAGATGAGCCATCAACATTCAGTGAAAGCATCTCAAAAGATTACAAAAATCTCGTCTATTTGAGGATGTTTTTTGTTTTCAACGAGTCCCCTTCAGATTTTTATGTATCGCGTAAACCTGTAAATGAGTGCTGAAACTTGTACAATATTTGCTGGTGAAAAGAGCAACAGTGGAGAGTTGGAGTGCGACTCTAAAACACGTGAATTTAGAAGCCTCCATAGCGCAATGGTCAGGGGGTGAACTTAAAAGGGAAAGGTCATCTACGCTTAAAATCCTACCCGTTGCACTGTTTTATTTGCTTTTAGCTTTAGACCGGCCTCACACAGCCGGAATGATTCAGAATCTGAAATTTTCAGATTCTGAATTCCGGCTGTGTTCAGACACATTTTGTCAGATCGATCTGAAAAATTAAGAATCTGAAAAAATCAGAATGTGTGTGGGGAACAGTAAAATTGTATGCATTTCTGGGCTTTCTGAATTCAGATTCGGAATTCAGATTCTGAATTCCGGCGTTCATTCCGGCTGTGTGAGGCCGGCCTTAGACTTAGTTGGAGGGGAAAGGGAAATATTACGAGTTCAGAATATTGTATTTTTTTGGTGTTACTTTCTCAGACTCTCCCAGCAGCGGTCCTTCTGCGGGTCGACGTTGACGACGACGTGGTGCACGGTCTCGGGCACCGCGTCCTCGCCCTTCAGGTCCACCCACGTCGGGAAGTGCATCAGCTTCTCCTGCACCAACATAACAGGTGAGAGCACCGCTCTCGGAAACGAACACACTAGTGATGATTACTGACAAGATAGCATAAAAAAAACGCAGAAAAACAATGAAAACATTTCCTGTATTTTTAAAAGTTCGCGATGTAATGCAATCAGCTGACGCTAGAGGTCAACGAACGTTGGGACTTGGGTAAATACCTAAAGTTGTCGCCGCATTTTGTACTCCATCGCGAGTTTGAAAAATACTAAACCACTAAATACTAGAAGTATAAGGCAAAATATAGTGATTGTGTTTAGGTAGTATAATAATAGTGCGACGTTTTCGATAGTGGTCCTTATACCCTGTATTTAATTGAATAAACATTTTTTTTTAATATGGAGCCAAACCCAAAGCCAGAAAGGGTTGGCTTCACATAGCTTCATTCACTTCCCATAGTTGATAGTTTTGATAGTTGCTGAAAACTGAAAAGCCATCAGCCTTGATACAAGTATTTGGAGGTTTTTGGGATGCTTGTTCAAATTCAAGATGATGGATAATTATGTGAATGAATTAATACAACGAATACACGCAACCATTTGTTTCTAATAAAGAAATAGGATTTATTTTTAATTTTATGGGTGATTTTAGAAAAAAAATATGTTAAATTAAAATCGATAAAATTTTGCAAATTCAATAAATTAACAAAAAAAAAAATAATTAAACACTCAAAGTAGCTTCTAGCTTCATACCGCCATTTTCTTGACTTCGAACGCGTGCAATGTCGCGGAACACACGACCATCTGCAAGCGGCGGCCGTCCGACGTGATCTTCGGTATCTGCCTGTGCAGGCGCTCGATGAGCTCGCCGCAGCCCGCCTTCAGCAGCCCGTCCGCCTCGTCCAGCACGAAGAACCGGCAGTGCGTCAGAGCTAGGTAGCCTGCGAGATACTTACTACTTTACAACTGAACGCGGAACGCAACGTGAAACGGTGGGCAGTTGCAAGAAACCCTATGAAAGATTTTTTTTTTATTGAACTTTGTCTAATAGTGAGCTAAGAAAATTAATAAATCATGTGAGGTTCTTTAACCGACTTCCAAAAAAGGAGGAGCTTCTGAATTCGGCGTTTGTTTTTTTTATTGAGATTTCTGAGCGAATTGTTGAAGTCGGACGGACATAAATATAAAACACGAAACCGACGCGCGCGTTGTTCGTCCGAATTCTACAAACGAGTTCAAATTGGTGTGGTGTCGAAATTTGTTTCTTAAAAATAATTTTATATAATAAAACAATAAAATATGTAATACTAACCTCCCTGAATAAGATCCTCTAATCTACCAGGTGTGCCAACAACGATATCAACGCCCGAGTTAAGTTGGCTGATCTGATCTTTCACATTGATACCACCGACCACCAATAGTTCCCGCACCTTCGGGTTGTCCAAATATTTCTTGAACATCGCTATTTGCGTACAGGTTTGCTCCGCTAGCTCTCTGGATGGCTAAAAGTTAATTTAACATTGGTGCTCATTCACATTTTACATGTACACAATATCTAAATTGACAGGTCTAAAAATAGTGGTCCTTTTCACAATGTTAACTTGTTTTAACCTATAAATTGAATTTAGTTTTGAAATAGTTCATAACTGAATAACCACTATAATTGCCAATTTATTTCTGATTGTAAGTTGTATAACATGTCTATTCAAGTTGTAAAATCAACAAACAAATCACTTCTCCTGTGCATTTGAGACAGTTTGACCAAAGCTTAAGCAAAAGCTGAACTAGAACTCTGTTAAGTATGGGTTAAGAGCTCCTTATTCATAGCTCTTCTTCTGGTTATGTTTAGGCTCATGGCAAGCATCCACAGAGTCACAGCCGAGCGCATGAATTTCAGTTTTGACTTCCAACCTTGCTTGTCAATAATCTACTTTCAGGAAGAGCTCTGTATGGAGAGATGCTTTAAGTGAAAAATTAAGCAAGAAATTCAACTCAATACATGGTACAACAAAGATGACATAAATTTTTTACTTCAATAATAATAGCTTGTGGGGCGTTGTTGACTGACACAGCTCCGGTAGCGGCGACGGCCGACACTACATTTTGTTTTACATATTCCTTAGGGGCCTGGCACACTGCAATGTAGTCGGCAGGAGGTGGGTACTGAAAACAGGTTGTTACTTAACAATTTTACCATACTTGTTACTTTTTAACTAAAAACCAGCTCAGTCCAAAATGTAGTTTTTGAATAAACTTCAAAAAACAATGGGAATTTCTAAGGAGATAGTTTTTTGAAACAATATTTATGCCACTGACAAGCAAACAATATTTGTCAATGGCATACATTTTTTCCAACTGTTTTTTTTTATTCAACTACAAGTTAGCCCTTGACTGCAATCTCACCTGATGGTAAGTGATGATGCAGTCTAAGATGGAAGCGGGCTAACTTGGAAGAGGTATGCATACCCCTGATCGGTTTCTACACGGCATCGTACCGGAACGCTTAATCGCTTGGCGGCACGGCTTTGCCGGTAGGGTGGTAACCAGCCACGGCTTAAGCCTCCCACCAGACCAGACCAGAGACAATTTAGAAATTATAAAATTTCAAATTGCCCCTGCCGGGAATCGAACCCAGGACCTCCCACTTATAAGACCACAGCGCTCACCATTGCGCCAGGGAGGTTTTCAAAGCAATTGTCGTAAATATGTTTTATTTTTTGATTAAATGCTGCTGCTTTCTTTCTTTCCTTTTTATATATTACAATAATAATTATTTTTTAAACTCTTTGTACCTTAAAGGGTGTAGTGCCAAAGTTAAAGCTCATCTCAGCATTCTTGAGAACAACTGCTGGGAAGTAGCAGTCAGCTTTGCGAGACTGGTCCAGCTTGAAAGCAAGTCCCAAGTCTTCACCATTTTTTGTGTATCGAATTTCTCCAGTGTTTAAATTTAATAGACAACCTAAAATTAGAATAAATTTTTCATAAAAACAATAGCTAAAAACATATAGTGATACATATTAACGTATATTATTATAAACATATAGTGATACATAAGTATTGTTAACTTTCAAGCATGCATGTTATGAGAAATGGTGTTCTCTAAAAAAAATCTACATAGACAGGAAGGCACCCTGCTTACATATTGTGCTAGACCCCACAAACCATCAGTTTTTCAGTATTGTATTTAACACTCTCCAGACGCAGGAAAAAGAAAGTTTTCTGGCAAACAATTTTTGATAATATGCAGCAGGCCTAATTACTGTTATTTTACTAAGTATACAAATCTTATTAACATTATACTGTTTACACAAAAATTCTTTTAACAAGCAACAAATCTATAATACATCCAGTAACATATACATCAAATTTTTTATGGTTTGCTTACATTTCTTAGTATTCTAAATACTAAGAAATGTTGACACATGTTGACACACTTAACTAGACATCAGGGTGTATCAAGAAACAGCATATAAATACTAGTGTTGCGCTTGGTGCGCGAGCTGCAAGCAGCTCGCGGGCCTTGTAGTCTCTTCAATATTCGTAAAATAAAGAAATGGGAGGCCATACCAAATAACAGAATATTCTGGAGAGTCTCTTGAAAGATAGAAAGAAATATTGGTATCACGTTTTGTATCTTTTCTGAAAGGACACTAATGAGTTCTATGCATGCGTTTAGTGGGAAAAAAAAAGATCTATACAAAAATGTTCTGGAGGGCCACTTGAAAATTATAAAGAAATTTTGTATGAACACGAATTTTGTTTGCTCCGTAGCTATCTTTTTTTTTACTGGCTCCCCAAAGGGCCTAAGGTCTTGAACATTTTTAGTTTCAGGACCATGCCTCTATGATTGATAGTTTTTGAGGGCCGTTAGGGTACTCTGGTAATTTTTCCACATTCACTACGTTTTGTATTTTTTGTGAAAAAATCTTCAAGTTCTATTTATACGTGTAGTGGGGGAAAACGTTCCATACAAAAATGTCCAAGAGAGCCTCTTGAAAAGAACACAAAAAATTTGTATGGAGACGATTTTTTTTTTGTTCGGCGGCCATTTTTTTTTAACGGCCCACCAAATAGTCCAAGGTCTTTGACAACATTTGTTTGGGACCATGCCTGTAAGACTGGTAGTTTTAGAGGACCCATGAGGTACTCTAGAAAATTTTCCACATTCTTAACGTATCGTATTTTTCCTGAAAGGACACTCATGAGTTCTATATATGCGCTTGGTGGGGGGAAAAAAGTTCTATACAAAAATGTTCTGGAGAGCCTCATGAAATTTAAAAAAAAATTTGTATGGACACGAAATTTTTTTTTGTTTGGTACCTATCTTTTTTTTACTGGCTTACCAAAGGGCCCAAGGTCTTGAACATTTTCAGTTTAAGAACCATGCCTCTATGAATGATAGTTTTTGAGAGCCATTGGGGTACTCTGGTAAATTTTCCACGTTCATGACGTTTTATAATTTCTTTGAAGGAGAACTCAAAAGTTCTACGCATATAAATAATGATAAGAAAAAAGTTCCATACAAAAATGTTCAGGAGAGCCTTTTGAAAATTCAAAAAAAAAATTTTTGTTAGGCGGCCATCTTTTTTTTGCCGGTCCACCAAATTGCCCAAGGTCTTTAACAACATTTGTTTGGGACCATTCCTGTATAACTGGTAGTTTTAGAGGACCCATGAGGTACCCTGGTAATTTTTCCACATTCACTACGTTTTGTATTTTTTGTGAAAAAAACCTTTAAGTTTTATGTATACATGTAGTGGGGGGAAAAAGTTTCATACAAAAATGTCCAGGAGAGCCTCTTGAAAAGAACCCAAAAAATTTGTATGGAGAAAAAATTTTTTTGTTCGGCGGCCATCTTTTTTTTACCGGTTCACCCAATGGCCTAAGGTCCTTAATAACATTTGTTTGGGACCATGCCTGTATGACTGGTAGTTTGAGAGGACCCATGAGGTACCCTGATAAATTTTCCACATTCATGAAGTTTCATAATTTTCCTGAACGAAGACCCATAAGTTCTACGTATATAAATAGTAAGAGGAAAAAGTTCTATACAAAAATGTTCTGGAGAGCCTTTTGAAAATTTAAAAAAAAATTTGTATGGACACGAAATTTTATTTTGTTTGGTACCTATCTTTTTTTTACTGGCTCACCAAAGGGCCCAAGGTCTTGAACATTTTCAGTTTCAGAACCATGCCTCTATGATTGATAGTTTTTGAGAGCCGTTGGGGTACTCTGGTAAATTTTCCATGTTCATGACGTTTCATAATTTTCCTGAAGGAAGACCCATAAGTTCTACGCACATAAATAGTGAGGGGAAAAAAGTTCCATACAAAATTGTTCTGGAGAGCCGCTTGAAAATTAAGAAATTTTTGTATGGAGACGAAAATTTTTTTTGTTTGGTGGCCATATTTTTTTCACCGGTTCACCCAATTGCCCAAGGTGTTGAACATTTTTTGTTTGGGGATAGTACCTCTCCGACTGATAGTTTTCGAGATCCTTTAGGGTACTCTAGTCAGTTTTCCACGTCCAGCTCTCTCTATAATTTTGTAGACCTAAATTTTTTGAATTCTACACACACGGAAAGTATGGTGAAAAAGTCCCATACAAAATTGTTCAGGAGAGGTGATCAATACGTAACTTCAAGTAGCTTTATATATATAATATTATATCAATATAGTAAAATAAGTCAAGAGATAGAATAATGTAGTGAAGAATAGTGAAAATAAATAACTGTAAATGCACTTTTATGGAACTGTACAGACCAATGACATCATTTTTTCCATAAGCACTGCCATAATCATCAAACTGCTTTGCATTTGACTTCTTGCCCGTACCACCAAATCCAAACCCTAGTCTATCTGTGCCAAGATCCAATCTTGCCTGTTAACAAAGCAAAACAAATCAGAAACCAAATTCAAGTCCTTCTCCCACGAGGCTATCGACAAGCGACTTGAGTATTGTACGCGTATCAGACTAGTCGCTCGTCAGTAGCCGCCGTACAAATTCGCCATGTTCCGCACACGAAGCGTCGCACGCGCTTCGCATCGACAACACGTTTGAAGTCAGTCGCACGCTACTGACAGTACTGGTCGCATGCTACGCCAGACGGGGTAGCGTTGTGTCAAAATGGAGTCCGATCAACAAGTGAACATTGAGTTTGTTCTCGAAGTAGAAAAATACCGTTGTTTATATGATTATAATACTCCGGAATACCTACATGAGAAAGGATGTAGTAAAAAAATGCTCTACATTGGATGTTTCTATCAATTTCATGGGTATTCTTGTGATAAATACAAATAAAAAGAACGTCTTCATCACTAAAGTCACTTATCATTGTATTTACTTAATGGTTTTCGGTTTGGTTTCGTTTAAATAGAATGTACTCGGCTTGACTGCTCAAGAAAAATGATAAAATGATAAAATTAAGGTAGCGAAGTGTGCGGAAACCAGTTGGATAGAGTAGCATACCAGTAGACAACCTAAGGATTGCATCTCAGTCGCGTAACTTATGGATAAGTCCGTAGAAAATACAACATTAGACATAAAAAACGAGTAGTTTATATTTTTGTTAAAATACATTAGTTATTAGGTTATAAAGATACATATTTTCTGATCTACTGAAGTTGACTTTTTTTACTCAAGTAAGTAGTGTTAGAACTTGAATATTTTAACTTATTTTAACAAACATTGATATTCTAGGCTGAAATATTGATATGCTTACAGCCTGAGTGGACCATCCAACTCTGCATAATCCTTCATCAGTAACCATAGCTTCATAGTAGTATGCACCCTTTGTATGTACTCCTTTTGTTGCTCTACAGCCGTGCCAACCAGAAGCATCTCGAGATTGACACCTGAGGCCATCTGGAGTCACCGCCATGGCGTCGGTGCGATCAAAGAAAGACATTGTCCATTCCGAGGAAGTTTGCTGTATAACTTTACTAGTTTTTCCTTCCTGTATATCCTTAAGGGTCTCCCATACTATCTGCAATATTGGTAAACAGAAAGCGCCGGTTTTACCACTACCGGTCTCCGCTGCCATAAGCACGTCACCTCCACCTAGGATAAGCGGAATAGCTTCTGCTTGCACGTCCGTTGGAAGTGTCCAATCCATTTCGTCTATCGCCTTTCCCAATTCGGGTAGGACTCCGAACTCTTCAAATGCAGTCATATTTGCAGGCAATTTAGTAATTAGTATAGTGGTTTGTTAAAATTGCTAATTTTGATTTTTGATTAATGCATACAGGCTTTTTTATAAACTATAAAGTCAATTTGACAATCAGTGTTGACAATTGACATTGACATGAATTGACATTAACACAGACAAACGATACTGGCATTGAGGAATTAATATTATAGAGGCGCCCTAATGTCCTATAGAAAATAGTGGATCGGAAAATAGCTCAAGCTTATCAAAATTTTCATAAGTGTGCAAGAGACAACACTACATTTTTAACATAACAATAAAACAGTTTGCGGCAGACTCAAGGCAAAAGATGGCCTCCCTAAAATGTATACCTATCTCTCTTCTTCTTCACGTAATTCAAAAGGGAGGTGAAACGTGAAAGTGCCTTACAAGCTACTAGCCCAGTGTCTATAATTTTTGAAACCAAAAAAAATCACAGTAGGATGAAACCCATTGGAAAAGGAGGACAATGTGGGCGATTCTGTTGTACACAATCTCTAAATCTAAACTAAAATGACAGGTCTAAATATATTCCTGTCTCTTTCACAATCCTCCCTGCTGAAGGGGATAGCACTATTTTTAAACCTGTCAAATGGTTTTTTATGATGACAGGGAATTAAAGTAGTTTGGGGTAATATCGTACTTCGTAGATGTTAACCCTGTTCTCCATACAAATAACTCATCTGTAAATGACAATGACAGCTGTCAGAATTCCGGGGAATTGGTAATTCGGGTATAGGTACTCCATAGAGATAATAATAATAATAAATAGAGTTGGCATACCTACCTTAAAAACGTGCCAAAAATACACTCACACACGCACAATCCGAAGACATAAAATGGCGC
Source organism: Melanargia galathea (assembly GCA_920104075.1). NCBI lineage: Eukaryota > Metazoa > Arthropoda > Insecta > Lepidoptera > Nymphalidae > Melanargia > Melanargia galathea. The sequence continues at coordinate 20,294,380 of OV049857.1, read as the reverse complement.
GTGTTCATTGTGATGTCTCAAGTTGTGCGTGTGTGAGTGTTCATGTATACATTTTAGGGAGGCCATCTTAAGTCATGAGTCTGCCGCAAACTGTTTTATTATTGTCAAAAATGTAATGTTGTCTCTTTCACACTTATGAAAATTTTGATAAGCTTGAGCTATTTTCCGATCCACTAATTTCTATAGGACATTATGCCAACTCTATTTATTATTATTATCTCTATGAGGTACTCTGTGTAAAAGTCAATGTCATTCACTGTCAGTCTGTGCTGTCAGTGTCAAATGTTACTAAGGTAAGAAATCATAGAGATAATAATATTAAATAGAGCTGGCATAATGTCCTATAGAAATTAGTGGATCGGAAAATAGCTCAAGCTTATCAAAATTTTCATAAGTGTGAAAGAGACAACATTACATTTTTGACATAATAATAAAACAGTTTGCGGCAGACTCGTGACTTAAGATGGCCTCCCTAAAATGTATACATGAATACTCACACACGCACAACTTGAGACATCACCTAAGATATTGTAATATATACTCTAAATAGATGTCAAGTTTACATCTGTCAGTAGTCGCAAGTTTTTTAATGACATGTGACGATGACACGTGACGTGCTAGTGATGTAACTATCGATATTTTGACTGTGAGGATCTATAGGGACACAATGTGGCTAATTCTGTTTTAGTTTAGATTTAGAGATTGTGTACAACAGAATCGCCCACAATATGCGTGTTTAAATATGTGCACCATACTCTAATATTACATTATGCGAAAGTGTGTCTTTCTGTCTTTTACCTTTTCAGGGCCCATCCGATTTGGACGAAATTTTGTACACAGACAGCTTGCATCCCGGGAACCGATATCTAAGGCTACTTTTGTCTTGCAGTATCCAAGCGTTCCTACAAGATTAATAAAATAAAAACCTAAGCTCACGTGAATGAAGTCTCGGGCATCATCTTGTTAGGAAATACAAGAATAACATGTTTCATATAGTATATTTTTAACCGACTTCAAAATAGGAGGTTGTATGTATGTATATATGTATGTATATAAGTATGTTCGCGATTATCTCCGCAACTAATGAACCGATTTTGATGATTTTTTCACTATCATAATCTACATACTTTCAGAAAGGTTTTAGTGTACACATCGAAAAATATTATAGTTTTATATATATATAAAACACAAAATATACATATCCTTCTAGAACCTTTGTTGTGCCTTCTAGAACTGAAATAAAATCGAATCTTTTTGGAGTCGATGAAACTTTATAAACGGTGTTTCGAAAATACGATCATACAAGCTATTTTTAAGAAAAATTAAACCGACTTCGGTCCAGCAATCTCAGAGGAACCGGTGTACCAGTCAAAAATATTAGTGACATGTGGGTACATTTATGCGTGTAACTTCGCACATAAGAATGGTAACTAGGTGTGTTATACATATACTAAAACCTTCCTGAAAGTACTATGTAGATTACAATAGTGAATTGTTTTGTCTCGAAATACAAAATATTAAACCTATTTATATTAATAGGTAGTAATATTAATAGGTAGTAATATTATACTTCGTGCAATTTGCACATTGCACACGTTGCACATTGCACGAAGAACCGATGGACGTTGGGGTCCCAAGGTGCTTGAATGGCGACCTCGCACCAGCAAACGAAGCGTAGGTAGACCCCCCACTCGATGGACAGACGATCTCAAGCGAGTCGCTGGTAGCCGCTGGAATCAGGCGGCACAAGATCGTGTGCTGTGGCGATCCTTGCAAGAGACCTATGTCCAGCAGTGGACGTCCATTGGTTGAAACGAACGAACGAACGAACGAATATTGTACACTTACTAAATTTCTTTGAACATTAATGTTTATACGTCACTCCGTTAATGTGCGAATGGAAACTTCATTGGCGGAATTTTCTTCTGCATTACAGACATCCATTGGTAACGGTTCTCTTGCCTTAAATTAAAAAAATCAGACCTGGTAGAACATTTTTCACGTTTCGCTTCAGCGTTTTTCATACACTAATAACAGCTTTTAGGGTAAAACTTTTAAAACGTGCCGCCTTGATATGGGTTATGGGATGGGGGGAGGGAGAGGGTAAATCATCCAGTGTTGAGGTTAGAATTGATTTTCGTTGTTTTCTTGAAAACGATGAATTACCTTATTATAAGAGTGTTAGCATTATACTCGTGGACCAAACATCTATCACTAATGACTATTTTATCTCTGAATTCGTGCCAAAGACTATTAAATCCAACCCTAGTATTTGCATGTATTTTGCACCTTCACACAACACTAGCATGAAATTATGGTATTATTACAAATATCTGATATTATTATAATTACCAATGTGTCTATATGCGGCAAAAATAATAGCGTTTGCTTTTAAGCGCCTCCATTTTAAATTGTTTTTGGGCACAAATCAATTAAGTGTGAAGTGTTTTGAACAAATATGACTGTGTTTCTGCGATGTCCAATATTGCGGTCTTATTCTTTGTGCCCATTCATTTCTTATTTTTGGGTTCTTTGGAAATCTGTAACAAATAAAAATTTAGCGATCTTGATACTCGTACTACTACTACGTATTCATTGTGTGTAGTGGCTACGGAATCTAATGTTCAAAAAATTAAAAAAAACCCCCGACACCATTTTTTGATCGCGGCCATCTTGGATTTGCATGGTGTTATTCTACTAGTCAAGCCCTTTCATTTGATACCCATATTAACGGATTTGTGAAAAATAAATAATCTACCATTTTGTAGCGGCGGCCATCTTGCATCGATTTTCATCAAAATAGCTGACAACACTTTCGACTAATTCACCTTTCAAACAAAAAAAACCGCGTTCAAATCGGTTCACCCGTTTTAGCGCTACAGAGGAACAGACAGACAGACAGACAGACACACACACATACACACACACACACACACACACAGACACATCAAACTTATAACACCCCGTCGTTTTTGCGTCGGGGGTTAAAAATTTTATCGCACGTAATGGATATGCAATTTTAGTACATCACTATGCTAAAAAACATAACCTTTATTAGTCAACACGAAAATATTTAAAAAATAGGCAAAAATCGGTGTAGAATTGACCACGATGATGATTTCCAAAAACTACAAATAACGTTACATAATTTTAGATTATATTTACATACAAAACTATCAAAACTCACCGATGAAATGATAATATTCCTTTAAAATTTTCTTTTCGGCCCCTATAGGAATTACATTCTTTCACAGCACAGGACATTATAATAAAACTACGGAAAATTTATCAAAAATAACTTAAGATCAAACATTTATAAATTCTTGGAAGAAGAACACCAAAATAATAAAAATTTATCAGCCTCGTAATGTATGTTTTTGGAAAATTATGATACGACTAAATTCAATAGTCAATTGACATAAAACATGCAAAAACAATATCTAAACAATCCATAAAGTAATGTTTATGAGACATACCTATTTAATTTGGTAGGATTACATTTATTAAAATTTAACAAATAAGTCCATTTGACAATCAATTTAGTGACATGCTTAGAAATAATAAAAAGCAAGTGCGATTCGGTGTTTCATTTACACCTAGACAGGAGTCATTTAGGTTAGGTGAGTACAATAACTGTACCTCAAGTTAATTTTTAGCTTCAGATCTCTTAGTTAATAGATCAATGGACATCACAATGAACACGCGCCATTTTATGTTACAGGATTGTGCGTGTGTGAGTGTATTTTTGGCACGTTTTTAAGGTAGTTATGCCAACTCTATTTATTATTATTATCTCTATGTAAGAAATAGAGTCAATGAAATGAAAGCATAGAAATAATAATAATTAATAATATAGATGTGCCGATTCGATTATTTTGATAATCGATTAATCGATTATATTAATCGATTATAAAATAATAATCGATTATTAATCGATTAATGATCGATTATGAAATAATTCTTAGAAAGAACTGAAAAAACAATTCTACTTTCTGGAAAAAATTCTGAACCCTTGCATTTAGTAGCAACATCTTTATTATAAACCTTTTAGACTGTTCTGAAAAAAGAAAAACAAACACTATTTTTTAAATTTTTTGAAATTGAAATTAGAAAATTAAATAGAATAATTAAAAAATAATGTAATTGATCAAAATTAAATATACATACCTATTAGGTACCTATTTATTACACTAAGGCGAAAGTTTGTGTGTGTGTGTGTGTGTATGTATGTGTGTATGTTTATTACTTTTTAACGCCGCAACTACTGGACCGATTTGGCTGACATTTGGATTGGAGATAGCTGGTTATGTCCTGGAATAACACATAGGCTACTTTTTATCCCGGAAAAGTGTTCCTGAGGGACTTAAATAGATATAGACTTCCAAAAACGAGATAGGTTCTGTTAAACTCTGATTGTTCTTAGGTACATCACGCTCACACTGTCTACGCGCTCACATAACAAATTATTGCAATAGTTTGCTGTCGTTGCATGCATTTGTATGCTTTTGCATGAATTTGCTGTCGTTCTCGTTGCTAAGTTACTCTTAGATGATTTTGTTCAATAGTAGATTGTATCATAAGGGAGCAAAATAATATTTTTACGGCGAGGGCGCTTTTTTGAATCCAGAGCGAAGTGAGGGATTGTATAGTAGAATCCCGAGCGTAGCGAGGGATTCTTTAGTACAATCCTGAACGTAGCGAGGGATTCAAAGTACGTCGCCCGAGCCAAAAATATATTGCGCCCGACGGCCCGAGTGATACACTCTACTTTTCATCACCCTCTATGAGGAAATAAAAGGCGCCTCATATTTTTAACCCTCGACGCAAAAAAGTCGGGGTGTTATAAGTTTGACGTGTCTGTGTGTGTGTATGTGTATGTCTGTCTGTTCCCCCATAGCTCTCGAACGGATAGACCGATTTGAATGCGGTTTTTTGTTTGAAAGGTGAATTAGTTCGGGAGTGTTTTAGCTATATTTGATGAAAATCGGTCCAAGATGGCCGCCGCCACAAAATGGCGGATTAATAATAAAAGTATAAATTAAAAATTTAAAAAAAACCCGACATTCGCCATTTTGTGATGGCGGCCATCTTGGATTTGCATAGTGTTATTCTACTAGTCAAGACCTTTCATTTGATACCCATATTGAGGGAGTTGTGAAAAAATATGTAATCCGCCATTTTGTGGCGGCGGCCATCTTGAACCGATTTTCATCGTACACAACTAAGAACACTCCCGACTAATTCACCTTTCAAACAAAAAAACCGCATTCAAATCGGTTCAACCGTTTGAGCGCTACGGGGGAACAGACAGACACACACACATACACACACAGACATCAAAATGAAAGGTCGTGACAACAAGACCTTTCATTTAATACCAATATTGAGGGAGTTGTGAAAAAATATGTAATCCGCCATTTTGTGACGGCGGCCATCTTGAACCAATTTTCATCAAACATAGCTTAAAATACTCCCGACTAATTCACCTTTCAAACAAAAAAACCGCATTCAAATCGGTTCAACCATTTGAGCGCTACGGGGGAACAGACAGATACAGACACACATACATACACAGACGTCAAACTTGTAACAACAATAACAACAATCGATATCATTCGCGCCTAGCCCAGTGGGACCACGGGCCCTTCATCTTCAAAAAGTGCGCGGCAAAGATAATTGCGGCGCACTTATTTATAAGTGCGCCGCAATTATCTTTTACGCGCACTTATAAATAAGTACGCCGCAAACACCACCTTTGGGTGCACTTAAAGGCGAACCAAGTCGTCCTTTTCGAATAGATGGGATGAAAATATTTTTTTTTGTGTACAAACTTATTAATCACGGGTAACATCGCGGGGCACAGCTTGTACATATATAGATACTCATAGCGGGGGTAATTTCGCTACAGTTGGTAAAGGCGTATCGTCGGTTCGGTGTGTTCGAAAAGTTGAGTATGTATGAAAAAGCTGTAAGCTGCATAACGCTCGCTCACAGTCGGCGGCTGACTATCCGTTTGCTGTGAACAAAGCCTAAAACTAACTTTGAGGGAATACCCTTTTTGCAATGATAGGGTTGTCAAACCATATTATATTTTAGCAAGCAGATTAATAACAGAAAGCTGGTAGTAAAGTTTGGTAATTAACGTATATCTTTATAATCGATCATGATCGATTATGCAAAATCATAATCGATTGCAATCGATCATTTTAATAATCGATTAATCGATTATTGATAATCGATTACGCACATCACTAATTAATAACATAGAAGATAGATAGTTTAACTTTAAATAACCTAAAATAAAATCAAAAATCAACAAAAATAATTAAAATGTTCATCTGTCCTGATACTTTCACGTAAAGAAAATGGATTTTCAATCAAAGTCACATACAGAAACTCGGAACAGTTCTAAATTATCAATGCTAGGGAAAGCTTTGATATGTACTACGGGTGGTTTAGCAGTAGGAGTGAGCATTGTTTGTATACCATTCGTATCACCCGCCTTTAGAAAAGTTTGTCTTCCTTATGTACCAGCTACTACTGATCAGTTAATAGGAGTTACTGCAGCACTAAAAGGTCGAAGCGGAAGACTACTTGACATTGGATCTGGTGATGGTCGAATTGTATTCACAGCTGCTAAACTTGGTTTTAAAGCTGATGGTGTAGAACTTAATCCAGTTTTAGTATATTTCTCTAAAATTTCAGCACTTGTCAACCGACAGTATGGAGAAACCAAATTTTACAGACAAAATCTGTGGACATTTGATTTGATGCCATACAATAATATAGTAATATTTGGTGTAGAACAAATGATGAAAGATTTTGAAAAGAAGTTGTTGCTGGAAGTTAAGGATGACACAGTGGTGGTAGCTTGTAGATTTCCCTTACCTAATATGAGACCAGTTGAAACTATAGGGCATGGTGTGGACACAGTTTGGAAATATGTTGTTAAAAGATAATGCCTGTTAACATTGTTCATATTAGTTTATATCTGCACAGATGTGTATAGCTCAAATTGTACTTATTAGTTAGTAATAAATATCAAAAGCGACCACTTCTTTTTCTTCCTGTGTATTTTGTATCAGGTTTTGTTTCTTTGCCTTGTTTCCTTCTCCGTTCCTTTTTTTCTAGGAGCCAAGCTCTTGTATTTTTCAATGGTTTACCACGGGCCCCTTTTGATGCTTCTCTTCTAGCATATTTGACTTGTAGTGAATTATCACATTCTTCTGTACCTAAAAGATATGTTTTGGTAAAGTGTACACATTTACATTAAGACTACTACTATTATGTTACATCTACAATATTTGTTTAGCAGAGTAGTAATCTGACTAAAAATTATTGATGAAATACCCATAAAATATAGGGCTTTGTTGCTTTACATCATCTTATCTTGTTCATCGTAGCAGATGCAAGGGTTACTACTATAGGGAAGAGCTGTCTTGTCGATAATAAAAGCCAGCATACAAGCTACATGAGAAGAGTCCCTCAGTGGAGTGACCTTCTCCCGACTCACGACGCACACATCGACTCTACTTATAGTCCAAACAGACTGATTGTAGATAGCCCAAAAGTACTATAGAACAGCTAATAGAGAATGAATATATTTTCATGCCATTCTGGCACAGGAACATGTAATCTAGATATATATATAAAAATCAATGCCACTTTTCGTTGTAATTTAATAACTCAAGAACGGGCTCACCTATCCAAACTAAATGCTTAGGCTTTGTTCGGACTATTTAGTAGATGGTTTATGTGAAGTTTGCACAAAATCGGTCCAGTGGTTCTTCATTTATCACATTTTTCATTTTTATCAATGGGTTCCTGAATGGTTTGAAAATATAATTACCGGGTAGGTACAGGTAAACTACTGGGTCTCCGGGCAGGATGACTTCTGCCGGATCCACTAGTGTTCATATAAATGAACAGTTTTAGCTCTGTAATACTGGAAAACTGTAAGGCCAATTTATGTCTTACCTAGTGCCTGAGGTAATGGTGCAGCACCTCCTGTCATAAGTACAAGAAAGAACTTCTTGGCTTTAGCAGAATTTGGATAGTCTATAACAACACCTCCATAGAAACCTGCCTTCATAGCTTGTGTAGTCAACAAATCTAACTGGCTTTCATTCTCTGGATAAAATTGAAACACCGCTCTTGCTGATCTTGACTAGAAAATGTAACAACATCAAGTATAGAGGGAAAAATATCTGTAACAAATATTAAGGGACCAAATATCTTCTTTTGTTATATGGAATATTTTATTTAAGAGAGTGTAAATGTAGGTTCAAAACTGCAAATCTGAAATAACCACTAGACAGGCACTTGTGAGTTTGAAATAGCGGGAGGGCAGTCATAGTTACTGTACTGCTTTCATATTCATATCAAATCAAATCAAATCAAATAAACTTTATTCAAAATTGGTACACTGTACACTTTTTGAACGTCAATTAAGGTACAGGCAATGGTGATAATTATTTACGGAAACTTAAATCATAGTATTTTTTTGCCATATATTTTTATACACACAATTACATCTTAGAAAGCAAACTATCATTTAAAAAAAAAACATTTTTGTAAAATTTTCACAGAGGTTTGAATGCTGAACAACAATTTGACAAGGACATACAAATTTCAAATTACCAATGATGCATACAGAGAACTGAAGAATTTGTACAATCTTTTGATGGGTTGGTGTGTTTTTTTATCAGCATTGAAGAGCCACTGTAAGGCAGACACTGAGACTGCTCCATCAAAACTACCAGCTTTGAACGGCACACCCTCACCCATATCAGCCAGGATTAAATCACCCTCTGTCTCTCTTTCCAGAGCAACATCTGTTAAATATTGAAATTTTCAGTTAGGCTTTTATTAAATTACATATCTGATATTCAACACTATAGACACTTCGGTCAACAAAAAATTCAATCCATAAAATCAAGTATCAAGCCAACAAGTCATATTTATAAATATGACTTGTTGGCTTGAGAGTGTGACTTGATTTTATGTAAATAACTATTTTAAACAATATTGATTTTATGTATGTGTATTGACTTGATTTTATGTAAATAACTATTTTAAACAATAATTAAAAATAGTTATTTAGTAATTATTAAGAGAAAATGTGCTGGTGAATATCTTTATGTTATATAACTTGAATTCAATTGAAATTGAGAAATAAAGTACCTAACATAGCAGACGAAATGTCTAAACCAATCCACATGTGTCCATATTCCTCAAGCACTGAGCCAGAAAGACCTGATCCACAGCCGATATCAAGTAGTAGGCACGGTGTATCTTCTGGTAGAACTAAAAGTTCGACACATCGCTCAGTCATTTGTGCTTGAATATCTATTATTCGTGAGCTAGAAAAGAAACGTTTTTAGTATTTAGCTAAACCCAAGTAGAAACTAACCTAGTAACCGATACTTGAATTGCCACCTTACTTTTGCGTATATTTCCTAGCTTCATCTTCATTATAAAACTGAAAGTAAATAAACAATGAAATGTTAAGGAATCTACACTATTATTATCACAAATAGATTAGGACTATCATTAAAAGCTTACAAGTTCTGGTGGAGCCTGATGTTCTGGTCTTTTAGACATTTTTATTTTACAATTTGTTATTATTATTTATATTTAGCACTACCTATTTCTTTAAATTAATTCCATAAATCTAAATTCTAACCATTCTAACTAAAATCACATTTAATTGATGTTTAAAACGACAATTAAAAGTAAAAAGAAAAACATTTTAGTAGTCTGTTACCGTCTAGGGATGTGAAAAAATAATCGATTTTTAAAATAACCGATTTTTTTTTCTAATAATCGATTTATAAAATACGATTTTTTAAATAATAATAATCGACTTTAAAAAAAATCGATTATGTAAATTACACGTATTAACGCATGACGCATCTACCTACTTATCTTTCAGTTTTCTTATGACGTTATCACGTAAAATTATCTTCCGTAAACCGACTTTATAGACAACCAATTTTTTTTCATTATCGTTATCAACATACTTTCAAGAATGTTTCAGTATATAACACAACTAGTTATCATTCGTATCTACGAAGTTACATGCATAAATGTACCTGTATGTCATTAATATTTTTGATTGGTAGGTAGGTACACCGATTTCTCTAAGATTGCTGGATCGAAGTCGGTTTAATTTTTCCTAAAATATAGCTTGTTCTAATAATAGAGAAATAATCGTTTTTCTCACAAAAATCGCTTATTTTTTCAAGAAAAATCGATTTTTTGTAAATCGATTATTATTAAAAAGTGAAAAATCGATTTTTTTCACTCAATGTCACATCCAATCTGTGAGAAAAACATAGAGATAATAATAATAAGTAGAGTAGGCATACCTACCTTAAACCGGCTTTACATTTGGCTGGATTCAGTGTGACTGAATTCAGACACTAAGTGTGGCTAATTAGAGCTTGCTCTTTACACTTGATCTAATTAGCTAGCTAACTCAGTATAACCAAGGATTCCGAAACTGTCGCACGTATTTATAGAGCTCTCATGGGACCATCAAAATATCAAAGAATAGGGCTCGCCTTGGCTATGGTTGCGTCGATCTCAATTTTAATTAATAAAAAAAGACGCAGGAAGTGTTGGATGAAAAAAATATTTGCTTTTAAGACAAAAACTATCTACAACGAATTATTTATTTTATTAAATTTTTTCTTTCGACATCGTTGCTCAAAAAGTAAATGTAGTATACACTAGCTGATGCCAGCGACTTTGTCCGCTTGGATTCTTATAAATTTCATCCACTACCCTTACCACCCCCTACCCACTTGGGGGTAGAATTTCCAAAATTCCAGAAACACGTAATTCTTTATTTTTAACTGACAATAGGTACAAAAACCGATTTTCATGGACATAACTTGATAAATGACGGACTTTCATTTAAACTTTCATCCCCTATTTAACCACCTTAGGGGTATAATTCGCAATAATCCTTTCTTAGTGTGCGCCTACGTCATATTAAAAGGAAGCTACTGCGAAAATTTCAAGTTTCTAGCTTCAGTGGTTTAGGCAGTGCGTTGATAATAAGTCAGTCAGTCAGTCAAGATAAGCCTCTGTATATTATTATAGATAACGCTCCTCAAAAGCGCTGCGTTCGGCGACTAATGAAGCGATATTATAGGTACTGGATGTGTGGGCACTCCACCTCGAGTGGCGGTCAGCGGACAACTGAACGTATTTTTTTGGCTAAATCGCTTTACACTTGGCTGGATTCAGCATGCTAACTGCAGTGTCGACTCTGACTGTCTAATTAGTGTGTCTTACTGTCTGAATGCCTTTACACTTGTCTTTCTCTAGAGTCTTTTTCATTTAGTGCACTGAATCCAGCCAAATGTAAAGGGCTCTAAACGTGCCAAAAATACACTCACACACGCACAATCCTGTAACATAAAATGGCGCGTGTTCATTGTGATGTCTCAAGTTGTGCGTGTGTGAGTGTTCATGTATACATTTTAGGGAGGCCATCTTAAGGGAAGTTGCAATAAAATTTCTGCCACGATCTGTTTTATTGTTATGTTTAAAAATGTAGTGTTGTCTCTTACACACTTATGAAAATTTTGATAAGCTTAAGCTATTTTCCGATCCACTATTTTCTATAGGACATTATGCCAAGTCCTCTTCTATAGGTTCATGGAGAAAAACCATGGAAAAACCATATACCCTCCGCCCAAACCATTCCACAAACGAAACCACAGATCACTAAAACGAAACATGCTCTATTTTCATCACAGACTCAAAAAATAGATTTTTTAACTCTCGCTATAGCTCTGGATTCTAGTCTTTCAAATAAAAGACCACAGATCAACTAAATACAGAAAACTACAATACAAAAGTAAAAAATACATACATTTTCTAGAGTCTACTGTCTAGTAGGGTCTCATGATCTCATAAAGCTAAAAAATATATTAGGTACATAGGTAATGAATAACGTTAATTAACGTTAATTTCATTATGATATTTATTTGTAGGTAGGTACCTATGATCACGTGATTCTTTGTCTGTGTAATTTTCATAGAGATAATAATAATAAGTAGAGTAGGCATACCTACCTTAAAAACGTGCCAAAAATACACTCACACACGCACAATCCTACAACTAAAATGGCGCGTGTTCATTGTGATGTCTCAAGTTGTGCGTGTGTGAGTGTTCATGTATACATTTTAGGGAGGCCATCTTAAGGGAAGTGCAATAAAATTTCTGCCACGATCTGTTTTATTGTTATGTTTAAAAATGTAGTGTTGTCTCTTACACACTTATGAAAATTTTGATAAGCTTAAGCTATTTTCCGATCCACTATTTTCTATAGGACATTATGCCAAGTCCTCTTCTATAGGTTCATGGTAATTTTATGGTCTGTGCAGTCAATCGACCATAGAGATAATAATAATAAATAGAGTTGGCATACCTACCTTAAAAACGCGACGTGCCAAAAATACACTCACACACGCACAATCCGAAGACATAAAATGGCGCGTGTTCATTGTGATGTCTCAAGTTGTGCGTGTGTGGGTGTTCATGTATACATTTTAGGGAGGCCATCTTAAGTCACGAGTCTGCCGCAAACTGTTTTATTATTATGTCAAAAATGTAATGTGGTCTCTTTCACACTTATGAAAATTTTGATAAGCTTGAGCTATTTTCCGATCCACTAATTTCTATAAGACATTATGCCAACTCTATTTATTATTATTATCTCTATGGTCAATAGTCTTTCTTTGTCAACTGTCATCATGTCATTACGCGGGAAACAGCGGGAAAACAATATTCGACTTCCATACAGCGTTGCCAGAAGGTTACTTTTGTAACCTTTTAGGTGATTTTTAGCTCGGTCAGGTTACTTTTAGGTTACACTATTCAAAAGGTTACTTTTAGGTGATTTTTCGAATCTTCATAAATACTCTGTCATCTGTGGTTCTTAATGTAACTCTTCTCGACCGATCTCGACCAATGTCTGAATGCAGTCTGAATGAATATTATATTTTGTGCAAGTTATTTACAAGCAACGTCAATTCTATCAACTTGTAATACAACTTTCTACTAGAAAAAAAAAAATAGTTGTCTGTGAAGTCAGTTTACGGACATTTTTACGGGTTAACGTTATAAGAAAACATTGCCTCTCTATCGCTTGTCCCGCGCTCTCGCTTGCACGCTCGGCTATGCCGGCTGATCGTGTTTTCTCTGTCGCTTGTTCCGCGCTCACGCTTGCACGCGGTAGGTACGTGACAATGAGTCATGCTTTAACGTGCGTGCGACTGGCGTTCATTTATTTATAAGACGTTAATGTCACGTCAAAAAAATGAAAGGTTATTTTTTACACTAAAAGGTTACTTTTTTATTTATTTTAGGTAACTTTTGACATGACCGTGCTGGCAACACTGCTTCCATATAATTTTACAATTATTCAAATAATTAAGTCGTGAATTTTCGTCTCTCGTTAGAGAGTATTTTTGTTCTGTGATTTTCGTTTTATAAAAAGTTAGTGATTATATTCCTTGTTAGTGATTAATTAAGTGAAATGCCTAAAGCGCTAAGTTTAAAAAAGGTAAGTAATATAAAACAGCTAATAATTATATATTTTAACCAAAGAATTTAACCATTTTGATTCAGATTCATATTAATTTTCCATATTTTTGTTTATGTTTTACAGGCGCTGAAAAGTCAAGTAAAGAATCAAAAAGCGATAACGCAATTTTTCAAAACTGTTCCATGTAGTCCAGATAAGGAATCGCTGGTTAAGGATCAAGACTCATTATTAGGATCAAAAGTTGCAACTAAGTCATTAAAGAGAAAAGCTGATTCACCAGTAAAACTAGAACAAGTAAATATTAAAAAAGAATCAACAAATTATGATAATTCTGTGAAAAAGATTAAAATAGACAACAATCATGGTCATGAGATTGTAGTACATCATGAAAACACAAACTCCACACAAAAGCCTTGCCTTACAAATTTAAAAATTTCACCTAGAAAGAATCTCATAACTAAAAAATTATTTTTTGATAATGAGGAAGGTTCAACAAGGCATACTAGTCAACAGGATAAATCCCATACTTCTGTTTATCCAAGCAAAACTCCAGAGATTAGTTCAAATATATCAAAAGGGCAATTGAGTCCTAGAAAGAGCTGTAATAGTAAACAACACGAAAAAGAAAACTGCTGTAATCATAGCAGTGAAGGGAACAACAATAATTGTGTAACAAATTCCAATACAAGGATACATTATAATTCACCAAAGAAAAATCTAAAAGGTATAATAATTATTAAGCTTATTCTGAGTTCTGACAACCTCTTTGGCACAGTGTTAAGCGCTATGATCTTGCAAATGGGAGGTCCCAGGTTTGATTCCTTGCAGGGACAATTTGTAATTTATAATTTCTATTTTAAATTGTCTCTGATTCGGTAGGAGGCTACCAGCAAAGGGGTGCTGTGAAGCGATTTAGCATTCCAGTATGATGCAATATCATCATCATCAACATACCGATCAGCAGTATGGGTTTAATAAAATCTGCCATACTATATGTACATCTCATCTTTTTAATTTACAGCAGCTGTGAGCGTTTCTCCAAAATCTAGTACATTAAGAGCTCAAAAGTGTGATGATCAGTCACCATCAAAGTGTGGATCCACAGCTAAAGTACTTGAATGCATAGAAAACCATGTTGATATGTTTGATGATTGGGGGGAACTTGATATTGAAGAGGTAAGTAAAATGTTATAAACCCAAATATAGTAGATTGGAATAGAAATTCTTCATTTGCGGAATACTAGTAACATAAAAGGTGATAATAGTTATTTAATAAATTCAACAAATTAGCAGCACAGCATATTAACATTGTAACAGTGCTAAAATATGGTAATAAGATTCAATTTACATTGATTGTATTGATTGACAATTATTTACATTGAAGATTACTATAGTAAATCATACAAAATAAATAGTAATATAATTATGCAGACATAATATGAAGTAAATGAGTATGAGAGAGATAGATATTTGAATTTGAAATGCCTAAGCTGTTGAACTATTGTGGCTTCATTCGTTCATTGAATGTTTTCCATATAGGACATTAAAGAAGACTTGGATCTAAGGGTGATGCAGAGGTGTGAAGTGCTGTCTGTGGAGAGACATAATCACAGACTCGAGCTGAAACTTCGAAATGATAGCAACAAAAAAGCCACATGTTTTATTGAAGGAATCTGGTAAGTGTAAAATCATAATATAATACTTGGTTTGTAGGAGTTAGGAGTACATAACAGTATTTGGTTGGCTGAATGACATAATCTGTTTTTGTGATAATTGTAATTTCAAAGTGGTGTGGTTGAGATTACTCAAGCTGTTGATTACGATAATGATGTCCATTTACAAATCAATAAAATAATTTAATTAGAATACTTTATTGCACAACCAGTGGAAGAAAATCTAGACACTATAGCTTCGCATTTTCTTCCACATCTTGCTGTAATATTTTGCGACATATTCGATAATTAAAATTTCCAGGTTAAACACACCGCTTGAAGCGGGCGAGACGGTGGGCGTGCTCGCGACCCGGGACGCGTCGGGCCGCTACTGCGTGAGCAACGCGGCGGGGCTGCTGGCGCTGCGGCCCGACCACCTGGTGTCGAGCACGAGCGTCGTAGCGGGTGTGTTCTGCAAACGGAAGGCGGTGCTGCAGGAGCGATGGCGGGGAATCGATTCTGCTAATTCTGCGGTAATCAATCCTTTTTTAATTTACTTAACGGATGTAAGCGGACCGCTGTCGGAAAAAAAGACATGTAATAATGATGATTACTGACAAGATACCACAAATCTCGAAAAAAATAAAAATATTTTTTTGTAGTTTTTCAAAGTTCCCGATGTACTTAATGCAATCAACATGATACCTAAATACCTAAAGTTGTCGTCGGCCGGCTGCCGCTCGCGGGGCATTGACCCCGAGTTGTGCACGCTATTTGAAAAATACATACTAACACTAATACCACAGCTAATACTACGTATAAGTATACGACAAATGGTTATTGGTATTGAATTGTGTTTAGGTAGTATGATAATAGCGCTAACTTTTCGATAGCGGACCCCTTATACCTTGTATATTATTCCGCACTAAATATTATTAGAAACTAGCAGCAAGCCCACATTGGAGCAGAGTGGCGGGTCTAAGCTGTAAACCCCTCATTACTGTCATTCTATCCTTTCAGATGACCATAGGCATTCTTATTCACGAGCTAGTGCAAAAAGCTCTTACGCAAAATATAACCGATACGAAAAAGCTGGGCTCAGAAGCCGATAAACTAATAAAACAGTCAATACAAATGTTGTACGACGCGGGAACATCGGAGACGGAGGCGCGGTCTAACATGCAGACGTACTTACAACCGCTAGCTGATTTTATGCAGACTTATGTTGTGACAAATGCAAAACCATTGGTAAGTGTGTTTGCTTTATACATGTTTACTGTAGGTTCAGTGTACAATGTGCGCAGGTCGCAGCAGTCTGAGTAGCACGGATTATTCCTTAGGCTGGGTGCACATTGACTGTGATCACTTGAGTCGGTTAGCCTCTACCAGCCATAGGGTTTAAAGACAAATTAAAAGCTCATTAGCTACACAATGGTCGAATCCTTCCGTTCGATAGCCCGAGCCGCCCGCTAAGCTAAAGCTAAGCTGCTATAAATGAAACACTCAGCTGCTGAACAGAAGCTACCGCACAAACTAAGTTATTAGCCAATGGAAAGGAAACCCGGATCAGAAAAAGGGTGTTACCAGACCAATCGATCGATCGTCGATCGACGGTATCAATCGATGGTAGAATGGTTTAGTCGACGTCGATCCATAGTTTCCACCAGATCAATCGATCGGTTGTTGATCGATGGTAGTATGGATTAAAGTTCGGCCGTTCAGAGAATGCGTTCCTGACACGTCGCGATTGAACTGACGACGTAGCTTTGTAATGGCGTTGCAGTTACGATAAAAATATTTTTGCTGGTTGTTTACCGTTTTAACAATTGATGAGCATTAAAACAACATTATTATATCAATAATCAATGAATGTTATAATTTTGTGCCAAACTGAGTGTCAAATAACTTGGTAAACAATATTTTTCTAAATCTATACTGCGCTATTACAAGGTTATGTCAGCGCTTTATATTTGTACTAGAAGAAAACCCGGCTTCGCTCGGGGGACTCATAATACACATCTAGGTAAAAAATGTAGGTAGATATTTCTGTAGTCATCGGTTCTCAAGGAATATTAAAGGAAAGCAAGGCATAGACTCGTATAGCTTGTGTTGTTGTGTTGTTGTTCATTGTGTTTAATAAATATACTTAGTAGGTAAATAAAAACTGCAAATCTGGTAATAAGTATTATTTTTCATTTTACTGTACTTGGTGACCTGCACCATTAACTTACCCGAAAGTCATCAAATAAATCTTGTGATTTGTCAGGTTGTATTGTAGAGGCAGCTAGTGATTTAACAGATGCAACAGAAGCAGTTTAATTTTTTGGAAAAATGTTTGACAGTGCCCGAGCCTTGGTTATTCTTAACTCGCAATAATTGAGATTATCTGCAACAAGTGTAAATTGAAAATTTAAAAAAACCCCCGACATTCGCCATTTAGTGGCGGCGGCCATCTTGAATTTGCAATAGTGCTATTCTAATAGTCAAGCCCTTTCATTTGATACCCATATCAAGGGAGTTGTGAAAAAATATATCATCCGCCATTTTGTAGCGGCGGCCATCTTGGACCGATTTTCATCAAACATAGCTAAGAACACTCTCGACTAATTCACCTTTCAAACAAAAAAAACCGCATTCAAATCGGTCCACCCGTTTGAGCGCCACAGGGGAACAGACAGACACACACACACACACACACACACACACACACACACACACACACACACACACACACACACACACAGACACGTCAAACTTATAACACCCCGTCGTTTTTGCGTCGGGGGTTAAAAATATATTATACAATTAATAATGTCTAATTGTATAATAAGAACCAGCCAAGTTCAAGTTGAACTTGCGCATGAAGGGGTCCATTCCATTATCAAGAAATAGTGTATGTTTCTGTATGTGTTCATGACACCTCAACACAGGCTATGCATGTCGTCGTCGTCTCAACCAATAGACGTCCACTGCTGGACATAGGTCTCTTGCAAGGATCGCCACAGATCACGACCTTGTGCCGCCTGATTCCAGCGGCTACCAGCGACTCGCTTGAGATCGTCTATCCATCGGGTCGGGGGTCTACCAACGCTTCGTTTACTGGTGCGAGGTCGCCATTTAAGCACCTTGGGACCCCAACGTCCATCGGTTCTTCTAGCAATGTGCTCCGCCCATTGCCACTTCAGTTTCGCGACTCGATGAGCTATGTCGGTAACTCTAGTTCTCCTGCGGATCTCCTCATTTCTGATTTGATCCCGCAGGGATACTCCGAGCATAGCTCTCTCCATCGCCCGCTGAGTGACCCTGAGCCTTCTTATGAGGCCCATTGTTAGCGACCATGTCTCAGATCCGTAAGTCATCACTGGCAACACGCACTGTTCGAAGACTTTCGTCTTCAGACACTGAGGGATGCATGTGGCCATTTATTATTATTTGTTGGGTTATAGAGAAAAAATATTGAGCCGCTTACCGAGTATAATGTTGTCGCATTCCACACATCGACTGCACATTTTAATTTCAGCGTAAATATATAATCCATGTGCTCTTGAATGGATACATAAATTAGTATGGAAGACGTAGCGCCTTAAAATTGTAAAATTACAATTTACATACTTCCTGATATTATTTTCTAAGATTATTTTTGATTTAGCCGATTTGATTAAAGAACAACAATTTCATTTTTTATTTTTAAAATTAGTAAGTACTTATCTACCTGCCAAAGTAGAGAAAAAGGCTGAGTGCTTTAAAACAAAGAGGTTTACACAGAATAAACGTTAAAACTTGTATTTTGTTAATTTTAATTTGATTCGTTTTGACAATGAACGAAGCTATATGAATCTATGCCTTGTTTTCGTATATATTCCTTGAGAACCGATGACTACAGAAATATCTACCTACATTTTGTACCTAGATATGTATTATGAGTCATTGTCTCAAAAGGGCTTAGAACCCAGAGCCGTAAAACCAGTTAAATCAAATAAAAATAAAAAAAGATATGTCAAATTGGCGAGTCGTATCCATGGCGACTGCGGTTTGTTTGGATGACAAACGTGATTTGTTGTTTGTCAGTGCCGTTAGAATTTAACGAAATTCTCCATAATCCGAATTTTACGGATATATGTTGTCGACTCGAAATCAATATTTTTTCATGCGCTGTTATTCTCATAAGGTTTCGATCGAGTCTACCGTACCCCTGCACGAAATTATTAATATAGATACTAGTGCTGTGCTAAAAATAACAGGCAAGTATTGTAATATGTTCTTATACAGTTATACTTATAATATAAAATAATACGCTTTGTTTTTCTTTTTAAGAATTTGAAAATAATGGACTATAAGATAACTTTTATGAAATATAAAAATAAAACTATGACCAAACCGAACGCGCGAAAGAAAGTAGCATTTTTATATTTAGGTTGAAAATGGTAACCCCAAATGGCGTTGGGCCGCCATTTTGTGACGCTAAAACAGTCGTCTGTTGTCGTTTCGTGCGCATAGACCACGTTCTTCAAGTGTTTTCGATCTGTTTTTATTTGACAATTTTATTATATGAATATTACCTTTTTTTGGTTTCTACTTAAATAACTAAAATATAAATTTTAAATGATTCCGCCAATTTAAAACGAAAATAATCTTAAAATAATGCGCCGGTTCATTTTGGAGGAACGGTAACGAACTCAGTGTTATGTTGTGCCCATCACTAGTCGTGACTAACTGATAGGTGACAGGAACGCATTCTCTGAACGGCCGAACTATAGTCGCCGTCGATCGAGCTAGCCGCGCCGACCGCTCCCCGCCCGCACCCCGCGTGCTAAGTACCTGGCCTGTTTGTGTTTATGTGTTCAGTTGTATTACAAGCAACATCGTACTGGCCAACAACAACGCGTCCTCTTGTGAACACACATTTCGAAAGAAACTGATGAAATATAGCCGGGGTAGATCGATCAACGTCGACCGATGCCATCGACCGGCAATCGATTGATTGGTTAGTCGAAACAGTGTCCGTCGATCAATTAAAGCTACCAGACGATCAACTTCGACCGACGTTGACCGATGCCGTCGATCGACGATCGATCGATTGGTCTGCACCCAAACTGCCTCAAAGTGCTGTCGGTAAAAAAAAATAGTGCCTTGGTTTTTCACATGGCAAGACTTTATTTTTATTTTTATTAAGAAGCTTCACCCATAGTAACACCACCGTGATTTTATTTGGTGCGACACGTCGTGTTAAATTATGAAGTACCCTGAGCTTATATTTTTAGCAAAATGTCAAACGCAGTTGGAATGGAAAAATAGAAAAAGTACTGGATATAGAAGAGAATGTTTGCTGTCCACAACTGGGCTTAAAAGGAAAGATCGATGCCACTTTACAGGTCTCAATAAACAACAGTGGAGGTAAGAATACTAAATTTCTATTTGCATGGCCCGAATTCTTATTAATGAGGAAACCTGCACGCCTGAGAGTTCTCCATAATGTTCTCAAAGGCGTATGAGGACTACCAATCCGCACTTGGCCAGCGTGGTGGACTGCGACCTAAACCCTTCTCATTCTGAGAGGAAACCCATGCACCATAGTGGGCTGGTAATAGGTTGAGAATAATGATTACAAAAATACTTTCAACTGTATGATTAATTATTTCTCTGCTCATAAAATTTATATAAAAACTTAAGATCGCCGCTACTTATATGTTTGGTAGAAGCTAATAATAATTTTAATTTCATTCACAGATCATAAATCAGAAATCGTGCCATTAGAGTTAAAAAGTGGTCGCGCCTCAGTGTCGGCGGAACACCGCGGTCAGCTCGTGCTGTACGGCATGATGCTCAGCCTGCAGAGGCGCGACGACCCCGCCACCGCGCTGCAGCGGGGCTTGCTGCTGTACTTGAAGTGAGACAACTCTGCTTACCGATAGTGACACTAGGTCGCGCCTCAGTGTCGGCGGAACACCGCGGTCAGCTCGTGCTGTACGGCATGATGCTCAGCCTGCAGAGGCGCGACGACCCCGCCACCGCGCTGCAGCGGGGCTTGCTGCTGTACTTGAAGTGAGACAACTCTGCTTACCGATAGTGACACTAGGTCGCGCCTCAGTGTCGGCGGAACACCGCGGTCAGCTCGTGCTGTACGGCATGATGCTCAGCCTGCAGAGGCGCGACGACCCCGCCACCGCGCTGCAGCGGGGCTTGCTGCTGTACTTGAAGTGAGACAACTCTGCTTACCGATAGTGACACTAGGTCGCGCCTCAGTGTCGGCGGAACACCGCGGTCAGCTCGTGCTGTACGGCATGATGCTCAGCCTGCAGAGGCGCGACGACCCCGCCACTGCGCTGCAGCGGGGCTTGCTGCTGTACTTGAAGTGAGACAACTCTGCTTACCGATAGTGACACTAGATCGCGCCTCAGTGTCGGCGGAACACCGCGGCCAGCTCGTGCTGTACGGCATGATGCTCAGCCTGCAGAGGCGCGACGACCCCGCCACCGCGCTGCAGCGGGGCTTGCTGCTGTACTTGAAGTGAGACAACTCTGCTTACCGATAGTGACACTAGGTCGCGCCTCAGTGTCGGCGGAACACCGCGGTCAGCTCGTGCTGTACGGCATGATGCTCAGCCTGCAGAGGCGCGACGACCCCGCCACCGCGCTGCAGCGGGGCTTGCTGCTGTACTTGAAGTGAGACAACTCTGCTTACCGATAGTGACACTAGGTCGCGCCTCAGTGTCGGCGGAACACCGCGGTCAGCTCGTGCTGTACGGCATGATGCTCAGCCTGCAGAGGCGCGACGACCCCGCCACTGCGCTGCAGCGGGGCTTGCTGCTGTACTTGAAGTGAGACAACTCTGCTTACCGATAGTGACACTAGATCGCGCCTCAGTGTCGGCGGAACACCGCGGCCAGCTCGTGCTGTACGGCATGATGCTCAGCCTGCAGAGGCGCGACGACCCCGCCACTGCGCTGCAGCGGGGCTTGCTGCTGTACTTGAAGTGAGACAACTCTGCTTACCGATAGTGACACTAGATCGCGCCTCAGTGTCGGCGGAACACCGCGGCCAGCTCGTGCTGTACCATGATGCTCAGCCTGCAGAGGCGCGACGACCCCGCCACCGCGCTGCAGCGGGGCTTGCTGCTGTACTTGAAGTGAGACAACTCTGCTTACCGATAGTGACACTAGGTCGCGCCTCAGTGTCGGCGGAACACCGCGGCCAGCTCGTGCTGTACGGCATGATGCTCAGCCTGCAGAGGCGCGACGACCCCGCCACCGCGCTGCAGCGGGGCTTGCTGCTGTACTTGAAGTGAGACAACTCTGCTTACCGATAGTGACACTAGGTCGCGCCTCAGTGTCGGCGGAACACCGCGGCCAGCTCGTGCTGTACGGCATGATGCTCAGCCTGCAGAGGCGCGACGACCCCGCCACCGCGCTGCAGCGGGGCTTGCTGCTGTACTTGAAGTGAGACAACTCTGCTTACCGATAGTGACACTAGGTCGCGCCTCAGTGTCGGCGGAACACCGCGGTCAGCTCGTGCTGTACGGCATGATGCTCAGCCTGCAGAGGCGCGACGACCCCGCCACCGCGCTGCAGCGGGGCTTGCTGCTGTACTTGAAGTGAGACAACTCTGCTTACCGATAGTGACACTAGGTCGCGCCTCAGTGTCGGCGGAACACCGCGGCCAGCTCGTGCTGTACGGCATGATGCTCAGCCTGCATAATACATAACACGTTAAATTGACGAGTTGGAACAGATAAAACGTGTGTCAGAACTCATGTTTTTTTGGTTACAGAGAGAGAATAGATCTTCGTGAAGTGAGCTGCGGGTATCCGGAAAGACGCGACTTGACGATGTTGCGTAACGAACTGGTACAGCATTTAGCAGCAGGACCACGAAGTATTGATGTTGGTTAGTTAATTTAAAGAGCACTAGCATATGTTTATATTTTACGTCAGTGCACTTGGTCCAATGTTTGGGCCACTTTGCGTTATTTCTTATTTGGCTTTATACTTTGGTCCTATAGTTCGGCCGTTCAGAGAATGCGTTCCTGACACCTATCAGTTAGTCACGACTAGTGATGGGCACAACATAACACTGAGTTCGTTACCGTTCCTCCAAAATGAACCGGCGCATTATTTTAAGATTATTTTCGTTTTAAATTGGCGGAATCATTTAAAATTTATATTTTAGTTATTTAAGTAGAAACCAAAAAAAGGTAATATTCATATAATAAAATTGTCAAATAAAAACAGATCGAAAACACTTGAAGAACGTGGTCTATGCGCACGAAACGACAACAGACGACTGTTTTAGCGTCACAAAATGGCGGCCCAACGCCATTTGGGGTTACCATTTTCAACCTAAATATAAAAATGCTACTTTCTTTCGCGCGTTCGGTTTGGTCATAGTTTTATTTTTATATTTCATAAAAGTTATCTTATAGTCCATTATTTTCAAATTCTTAAAAAGAAAAACAAAGCGTATTATTTTATATTATAAGTATAACTGTATAAGAACAGATTACGATACTTGCCTGTTATTTTAAGCACAGCACTATTATACAAATATAAAGCGCTGACATAACCTTGTAATAGCGCAGTATAGATTTAGAAAAATATTGTTTACCAAGTTATTTGACACTCAGTTTGGCACAAAATTATAACATTCATTGATTATTGATATAATAATGTTGTTTTAATGCCCATCAATTGTTAAAACGGTAAACAACCAGCAAAAATATTTTTATCGTAACTGCAACGCCATTACAAAGCTACGTCGTCAGTTCAATCGCGACGTGTCAGGAACGCATTCTCTGAACGGCCGAACTTTAGTGCCACGTTTACAATCTTATTTTTCCATTTGTTGTTTTAACATTTTATAATTACATAATTTAAAAAACAAAGGTCAATAATTTTGGGTAGGACTTTCAAAATTACACCTTGATTATAAATAAAAGTGACGTCAACATATTATACACAGTTTTTAACCAATCAGGAGCGTTAGATTTAAATGTGTGACGTCAGCATACAGCGTACAAAAAAGCGCACAAATCTCAAATCAATCTGCAGTTTTAAATAATTTTATTTTCGTATGTAATAATTAGTGCCTGATGTATTTTGTTTGTAATAAAGAATAAAAATAATAAAAAAAGAATAAAATTTAAAATAAACATTCAGAGTATATTAATTTATATTATATATTTAAATAAAATAAAGATTATAATATTAATTTTTTTAACTTTTACATACAATTATGGTTATAAATAAAGTACAGATAGGTATGTATGTATATTCAAATAGAGCTTAAAAGTAATTTTTAATTTTGTTCACAGATGAAATAGTAGACATAGAGGACGCTTCCCGGCTGTTGCAGCAGAGCCTGCCCGAGCCGGTCCAGCACCCGACAGCTTGCTCTAAATGCCCCTACCTCACTCTCTGTTCATTACATTTGTGGTAAGTAAAACATTTCATGTTTCGTTACGAGTGAAATGCGTCAGTAAAAAGCCGTGTCTCAAGTTGTAGTTACAATAATTTCGATAAAACGTCGATTAGTATTTACCTGTATGATTTCGGAGTGCAAAAGTTTCATCTCAATCGGTTTAGTAATTTTTGAACATATCAATAGACAAATCTATACTAATAAATAAAATTGAAGTGTCTGTCTGTAATATCGTAGTAACTACCTCATATTAAGCTCATATGATTATTTGAACGATACCATAACCGCATCATACGTTTTTAAATTTTTGTCTGCCTGTCTGTTACTACAGATAGGCTACTTTTTGTTCTGGAAAATCAAAAGTTCCCACGGGATTTTAAAAAACCTAAATACACACGGGCGAAGCCGTGGGCATCATCTAGTTATTACTATATTGTTAACGGTGAAGGAAAACATCGTGAGGAATGGAACCTGCATGCCTGAGAGTTCTCCGTAATGTTCTCAAAAGCGTGTGAAGTGTACCAAAGTGTACTCGGCCAGCGTGGTGGACTACGGCCTAAACCCTTCTCATTCTGAGAGGAGACCCGTGTCTTGTAGTGGGCCGGTAATGGATTGATATTGATGATGGTGAATTGTACATGATCATTATTATGTACCAGGCACACAGACGGGCCTACAGTATCGGAAAGTCATCCGCTTTCAAAGTTGCGCGATCAAGCGTTGGGTCACTTGTCCCCGCAACACGTGAAGTACTTCCTGCATTGGACCAGCCTACTGAAGCTCGAGGAGAGGGGACAGATGATCACGTCTCCCTTGCACGCCTTGTGGACGGAGAGCGCTGAAAAACGGTCGGTTTCCAAGTTATGAATTCGTTCTCTATAGTTATCATATTCCAACATTGTGGTTTGGGGAAAAAAAATGAATTTACTCTCCACAGAAAAAACGAGAGAAAATGCATCATCCTAGGTTAAAGGTTTCGAAGCACTATAATTTTTTTTATATGTCATGATTGTTGACATCAGTATGAATAGAACAACCTTTTCGTACATATAATACAGTAGCCGTCACGTATTGTAACAAGAAACACGTCCAAGGTCCTTAGGCATAAGCTTTGAGTTCGGTTAGCTTGAGTTGCATTGTGTTAACCAGCTCATGACTAAGGCTACAATTAAAAAAAGAACGTTACAATTAGAAAATTTAAGTGTAAAGAAAGTTCAATAGGCTGGTTGGTATACGTCTTCAACTAACGTGACGAGAATCGTAAATCGTATGTAATACTTTTGTTTTTAACCCCCAACGCAAAAACGACGGGGTGTTATAAGTTTGACGTGTCTGTGTGTGTGTGTGTGTCTGTCTGTTCCCCTGTACCGCTCAAACGGGTGAACCAATTTGAATGCGGTTTTTTTCTTTACAAGGTGAATTAGTCGAGTGTTGTTAGCTATGTTTGATGAAAATCGGTCCAAGATGGCCGCCGCTACAAAATGGCAGATTACATATTTTATCACAACACCCTCAATATGGGTATCAAATGAAAGGGCTTGACTAGTAGAATAGCACTATGCAAATTCAAGATGGCCGCCACCACAAAATGGCGAATGTCGGGGGTTTTTTAAATTTTTAATTTATACTTGTTATTATTTGCAGTGCCAAACGGGGCGTATGCGCAGTGAATTTGAAATTAAAATCTGTAACAAGCTTTGGCGACAGATTTTCACATATTTTTGTCCGAGAGTCGACAAATGCGGGTAACTTCGTTTTTTTTTTTTATAAAATCTTTATAATTTATAGAAATACTAGCTTTGTCCGCGACTTCGAGTGAACTGTTGTTTTATCGTGATTAAAAGTAGCCTGTATCACTTACTATACATTACGCAAAAATTACTTACGTCGATCCGTATCTCTGTTGCATCTTGATGAAAGCGCAAACTAACAAGCAAACACACTTTCGTGTTTATAATTAGCAGTGACATAATTTAATGGTTTATTTTATTTTAAAGAACATTCCTTGAACGACGACAGGCCTACAAAAGGGCCTCAGGAGGGAGAATTTTCTATAGTGAGCATAGAAAATCGTCCGTGGATAGCAGCAGGAGTGGTCACCGTATCGAATACCAATGAGTTGCATATACTTTTGGAAAGGTGAGGATACAACTTTTTATTATAAAATAAAATATTTTCGAAGTAGTTTAGCTTGTGTCAAGTGTTTTCACATTAATATGAACAGATAACTTCGCACCTGTAGTGCTAGTACGAACTTGAACATTTCGAAAACGTTGGTAGATTTCGAGTATCGAAATATTATAAAGTCAAAGTAAAATTGATCTAAAATTGACTCAAAATCGGTACATAGATCGAAAATAAAAGCCTTCACAAACAGTTTCATGACTTATGTACAGCTATAGTTTTAAGTTTCCGTAAGTAATTATCACCATTGCCTGTTCCTAAATTGACAAGCTGTGATAGCCTAGTGGTTAGGACGACCGACTTCTAATCGGAGGTCGTGGGTTCGATCCCGGGCACGCACCTCTAACTTTTCGGAGTTATGTGCGTTTTAAGTATTTAAATATCACTTGCTTTAACGGTGAAGGAAAACATCGTGAGGAAACCTGCATGCCTGAGAGTTCTCCATAACGTTCTCAAAGGTGTGTGAAGTCTGCCAATCCGCTTGGCCAGCGTGGTAGACTATGGCCAAAACCCTTCTCACTCTGAGAGGAGACCCGTGCTCTGTAGTGAGCCGGTAATGGGTTGATCATGATGATACGTTTTAAAAGTTTTAAAACATTTCAGGGATCTGAGTCGTCGGCTGAGTGAGCACACAGTGTTCCACATCGACACGTACGAGTCTTTCGCCACCACCGTCCAAAACTTGACCAATTTAGGCGTGCTCATGGAAGACAGCGACCGCGCCTTGAGACTGAGAAAGTACGGGATCATTTTAATTTTTAACCCCCGACGCAAAAGCGACGGGGTGTTATAAGTTTGACGTGTCTGTGTGTGTGTGTCTGTTCCCCTGTGGCGCTCAAACGGGTGGACCGATTTGAATGCGGTTTTTTTGTTTGAAAGGTGAATTAGTCGAGAGTGTTGTTAGCTATGTTTGATGAAAATCGAACCAATATGGCCGCCGCTGCAAAATGGCGGATTACATATTTTATCACAACGCCCGCAATATGGGTATCAAATGAAAGGGCTTGACTAGTAGAATAGCACTATGTAAATCCAAGATGGCCACCACCACAAAATGGCGCATGTCGGGGGTTTTTAAATTTTTAATTTATACTTGTTAATTTTATTTAAATCTGAAGCTAAATAACAAGTTTTATGAATTTTTAAATACAAACGTGAAAGGGCGAAGCCACACGCAGTGGTTTTGGCTGATTGTATGCCACACGCCTTGTACGTCGAGCGTAACTGCTGGTAATTTGTCACTGCTTTTTCGATCACTTTCACTGATCAACCTGGAAAACATATACCTGCTTTGAATGACAATAGAGGATTATATTGCCATTGAGGCTATCTGATAATGGAGGTTGGAGATAGGCTGGAATATGTTAGGACAATCGAGTTCAAACTGATTGTTTTGTTTTCCTGAGTACTTTTCCATTAAAATGATCGCAAGAGCATGATGACGGAGGGAAGGTTGGCATCGGTGCTCCCTATTTAAAAACGGCAGGATAGACAGATGTATTTCGATTCATTTGTTTTGTTCTCTAGAGCACTATTTATAATCAAGGTGTTATCTTTAAAAGTTTCTTCTTCTTCAAGTGCCGTCTCCTCTACAGAGTTTGGCTTTATCATTAAGGCTATTTTGATCGTTGATGCCGCCGTTCGGAACAATGATCGCGTGCTCATCCCGTACCACTCGCGGAGATTCTTGAGCCAGGAAGTACGTCGTCTGCCAGGTTTTCGGCGTCCCTGGATCTTGCCCTGTAAAAAGTTTACTTTACTTCTATTTCCAGTTTAATCATAGACCGAACGCCGCCAGAGTTTGTGGCTAAGTTACCTCGGGAGGTCGGTCGTTTGGGCTCCAAGCTGATGCGCTCGCTGAACATAGAGCAGCAGCGCGCCGTGCTCAAGGCGCTAGCCTGCGAACACTATGTCTTGTTGAAGGGGCTTCCCGGCACTGGTGAGTGGCATAGTGGTGCTCATTTGGTTGTACACAATGTCTAAACTAAACCAAATTGACATGTTTAATAATTTTTTTCAAAGAAAAATGAACCGTCTTCAAACGATTCGAACTAAAAAATTTAAAGTAATTTTTTATTCATTTAGATTGACGATTAAACTACCTAACTCACATGATATATAATTTTTTGAAGTCGGCGCCAAATGACTTCAAATTCACTGCAAGTGGAAAATGTGCCCCCCGCGTCCCGGACAGCGTCGCCCACCGCGACTATTATAGTTCACCACGCTCGCATTCAAGAGTGGATACTCTGATTTTACTTACACGAATTGAATGTGGTTAGGCGCCGACTCATCAATATAATTCAATCAATATAATTTTCATTACCATTCTGTCATTCTTTATTCCATCGAGATAAAGTCCTAAGGATGTTCAGCATCGTTTTTGAGCGTAGTTTCTAGATAGCTAGATTTTTTAAATTGCTAAACTATGTGTTGTTTTCTAGGTAAAACGCAAACGGTAAGCGTACTCATACAAATGCTGGTGGGGCTCAACCAGCGCGTCCTGGTCACTGCGCACACGCACTCTGCCGTTGACAATGTGCTCAGTAGGTACGTATGCACATCAGTTGACGTAACACATCCTTCACGTACCTGCCCTCCATATCGGGTGCAACATGCGGAGTATAAAGGGGAAAGAATTTTCTTTCCAAATGCGTTTTGCTGCTACACTTTCGCTGGTACATCTTTTCTGCTACCGTTGCCTATTAAAAATTTCAAGTATAAGCTTGACTGACTGCATAAAGTTCATGGTATTTTCGGGTGGGATTTTACTTAAAAATGTATCGTAAAACATAGTGGACCCTATCGCGTATACATATTAAAATCCTCGCCTACGGCTCGTTTTCAAATTTCGGCAACTTTTATAACCAAAACAGCACACATACCTTAGAGTACAATTAGTATTTTTCGTAACAGGCTCCCAAAGTCGCTGAAGGTGATGCGACTGGGGACGGCCAGCCGGGTGTCGCCGGCGCTGGTGCCGCGATGCGAACACACTCTCACACAAAAGTGTCACTCTACTGAGCTACTCGCGCAACTCTATGATTCTATGGTGAGTTATTTTGCGTTTTATTCTTACATATTAATTATGTTTATGATCGTTTACGTTCTTTTTCGACTATGCATTTCAACTAAGAATCGTTCCGCCATAATATGCGAAATGTAAAATTTTAAGCAGTAATTAAAATATCTGTATTATAGGTTTCTGCTTATTTTTCACAATATAATAATTTATTGTGATGCTATGCGAAATACGATGTGCCTAGCGAATGATTTTCTCTCATACCATGTTTGTAGATTTTGCTGAGCACAGAACACGTTGTTAAGTCATTGTCGAGTTCCACTGACCGATAAACGAGCTAGTCCCGCTGATACCTGTTTGCATTCTGCGCATTGAAACGCGGCTACAGTGCGACAAGGATCTTTTGGCATACGAATAACATTAGCAGGGGAGCGCACATAGAGATAATAATAAAAATATAGAGGTGCCCTAATGTCCTATAGAAAATAGTGGATCGGAAAATAGCTCAAGCTTATCAAAATTTTCATAAGTGTGTCAGAGACAACATTACATTTTTGACATAATAATATAATAAAACAGTTTGCGGCAGACTCAAGACAAAAGATGGCCTCCCTAAAATGTATACATGAACACTCAACACGCACAACTTGAGACATCACAATGAACACGCGCCATTTTATGTTTCGGATTGTGCGTGTATGATACCTAATCTAAGCGTGTGTGTGTATTTTTGACACGTTTTTAAAGTAGGTATGGCTCCTCCACTACTATTAATTTCTCAATGGGAGCGCAGTTGGAGCACAACTTAATAGGATTCTTAGGTACGGTAACCCTTACCTGCAAGATGGAGGCATTAGTCCCGATTTTGGCCACATCATCATCATCATCATGATCAACCCATTACCGGCTCACTACAGAGCACGGGTCTCCTCTCAGAGTGAGAAGGGTTTTGGCCATAGTCTACCACGCTGGCCAAGCGGATTGGCAGACTTCACACACCTTTGAGAACGTTATGGAGAACTCTCAGGCATGCAGGTTTCCTCGCGATGTTTTCCTTCACCGTTAAAGCAAGTGATCTTTAAATACTTAAAACGCACATAACTCCGAAAAGTTAGAGGTGCGTGCCCGGGATCGAACCCACGACCTCCGATTAGAAGTCGGTCGTCCTAACCACTAGGCTATCACAGCTTTTTGTTTTTTTGGCCACGCGCCAAAAGATCCTAGTCGCACTACATGTTCAAAGCATTCAAATAGATCGGCGGGGACTTTACCTACGTATAATTCAATATTACAGGAGGTGGTCGGCGTGACTTGCCTGGGCGCCGCACACCCGATGTTGTCTCGCACTACATTTGACGTTTGCATCGTCGATGAAGCCACACAGGTGATTTAGTTAGTTTGACTACTGCGTTTAAAAATTTGTTCCACTTTCAGTTTCTCCTGCTCAGGTATTTTTTGAGATGTTTTGAAAAAATGTCTACTATCAAAATGAGTTGGGACGAAGAAAATTGAGTGGAGTAAAGAAATATATTAATCCACTCGATTATGTACTCGAAGCCCTGAAAACAACATTCGTGGCAAAAACGAATAAATAATATGACGTCCGAGACTAGCGAGATTTAAATAAAACTTCCATAGATCTCTCTATGATAGACTCGTATGAAACATGTTACCGTCACACAAAATAACGTGAATATAATAACCGCTATACACCGCTGCGCTGGTTTCTATGAGTTTCTTCTTCGATGAACAAACATTTTATGTACATATTATTACTTTATAAAGTTAAAAGTACTTAATTGTTGTAGGTATTGCAATGCACGGTCTTACGGCCCTTGTTTGCAGCTAAGCGATTTGTGTTAGTCGGAGATCCTGAACAACTACCGCCTGTAGTGAGAAGTAAAAGTGCGAGGTAACCTTAATACCATAGAATAATGAATAAGAGGAGAATTATTGGCCTTTACATCAAATTATATGGAAACCTGCTGCCGTTAGTTTGTCCCTACCACTTGCTACAAAATGCTATATTGCATACTCATAGATCAGTGCAAGCAGCACCAGCAAATATATACGTTTATTATCGTTTAGTACAAATCGTTCAATTTCAATCACCGTGCATCACACGTTGTCGATGTTGAGTAAAGGCGCCCGTTCCATGAAAGGTCTAACGTTTTAGTGAAAGAATATATTTATATAGTACAAGTACCATTGCGTCCTAAGACCGACCGATTCAATGTTTGATTTCTACTAAGCAAACAATGGTTTTTGTTCATAATGAGATATAGACTTCTCAATTTAACACATTTTGAGCATAATGTAAATATACAAAATAATGTTTTCTTGTTTTTTATGGAAAATAACAACAATAATTTGTACTTAAGTGTGAAATGAGATGCCATCTTTCGTGTGATTCACTTTTTTGCTTGATTTTTTGCAAACAACCACTAAACAACACGGCATTTTGTTAAAAATTGAGAGCGGTGAAGAGATCGTTGGACGACATTCGACTAAAGACAGAAACGGTTCTCAGGTGTATTTAACACCAGAAGAGTTCGCACGAACCACGCCCCCTTGCCATATCTCCCTTATTCATTTATCTATGCTTAATACTATATGTTTGAACCGCTTAGTTGGCGGTAAGCCTTAGCTTATTACGTCACAGGCGCGCTTTATATATAGGTGTGCGAAAGTGGGCTACAATAATATTTAAACTGTGGCCAATTCTGTTGTACACAATCTCTAAACTAAACTAAACTGACAGGTTTAAAAATAGTGCTATCCTTTTCCGCAGGTATCACCGTGAAAGAGATAAGAATATATTTAGCCCTGTCATTTTAGTTTAGGTTTAGAGATCGTGTACAACAGAATTAGCCACACTGTCTCTCTCGTTAAGAGATCTTACGAGAGATCTTATCTCTTCTTCTTTCTCGAGTTAGGTACATCCTGGGGTTTTGAGATTATTTTGCACAAACAAAATACAACATGATTTGTCCAAAAGGTTATTTGAAAATTAAGCACATAATATGTAGGTATATAGTTTAATTCAGAGTCATAGAATCATAGCCTTTTCTCAATTCATGGATTCGCTATCCATGATTAAATTGGTTTTTATAACAGTCAGAATATTTTTTTTTTCAAAACTCATTTATTCAAAGTAGGTACTGCACACTTTTTGAACGTCAATATATAAAGTACATGAAAGTGATGCAATGGTGATAATTACTACGGAAACTTAAAACTATGCTATGAGCATCGGTGGTTCAGTGGTAGAATGCAGCATTCTACCACTGAACCGCCGCAGCTATGGTTCGATATTCCACTTCTGTATGAGCCGCGCCTTGGGTTGCCCTATTCATAAATGTCCATGTTTGTAGACGGCTCGGCATGGAGGAGAGCCTGTTCCACCGGCTGGTGCAGGTGGCGCGGGGCGAGGCGACGTGCACGCTCGGGCTGCAGTACCGCATGAACCGCGCGCTGGCGGCGCTCGCCAACAGGGTCGCCTACCGCGACTGCCTCAAGTGCGCTGACCAGGACGTCGCGCAGGCCAAACTTGACATTGATATGCAGGTATCAATGTTATCATATTATGTAAGCAAACTGCTAGACCGACTGTTGACCTTGGACTAGAGGTTGGCACGTTCGACTGCGGATCGCGAGGTCCTGGGTTCGATTCCCGGGTCGGGCCAAAAAATCTGGAAATTCTCAGTGCCAGCCCGGAGTTGGAGGTTGGCGGTGTTAGATACATACCCCTGTGCCTCGGAGAGCACGTAAAGCCGTCGGTCCTGCGCCTGATCTCTCACCGGCCGTGTCGCATTGGCGTCCCATCGGACTATGAGAGTGAGGGAATAGAGACCGCACCTGTATATTGTATGTATGTGTGCACACACTTGTGCACTATTATATCTCCTGCGTAGATGGCTAGTCTCCGCCTCGGTTCAGATTGGCCGCCGTGACCTAAATTCGGTCGGGAGGACATTATGTAAGCAATTAAAGTGTCGTATCTGTTATGCTCATAAGATAATGAACGATACCACAACCCGAACACATATTTTCAAAATTATCGTCTGACTATCTCTTTGTACGGAATAAATAATAGGCTAATCTTCGGAACCATTGGACTGATTTTGACGAAAGACAGATAACGTGCACCACGGAGATGGACATATTATTATGCTTTTTTTTTGACGGTAATTTTAAAAACCCTTTTTAAAATCCACGCGAATGTAGTCGCCGTCATCAGCTAGTAAATATTATTTTTTTTTTTTTTAGAAAATATCAGTTCATTCAAAGGAATCGCCGTGGCTGATCACAGCGTGTAGTCCAGAGTTCGAGGATGCTGCTGTTTTCCTCAATACGGCTATTCCTCCTGCGGGAAAGAATAATAACGAGAAATCGTTTTCTAATAGCGATGAGGCTTGTGTTGTTATTGATTTGATTGAAACATTAAAACAGGTAAGATACACACATTAATTTCCAACTAAAAAGAATAAATTTTCGCCATAAATGTCATATAGTTGTTGCACACAATAAGGACTCGCGCACCCATCTTTTGGCACAATAATTTGCTATTTGCTTTGGGTAATGGGTAAGACAATAAGCTGTATAGTGTCGCGTACTTACTGCATTACTAACCTCGGCACCTAAAGCCTGTGTAATTTGAGCCGAGATGGCGTTAGAGAAGCTTCAATGCTTTAAAGTTTAATTCGAGCTGGTGGTCTTCAGTGCGAGGCACATTTATTGGAGCCTAACAAAAATTTCGTTTAGCATCCAAGTAATAATTATTAGGGACCGTTCAGATTGACCGGCGCGGAGAGCAGAGCAAGTTTTAATCGCATTTAAAATAGAATCTTAAGTCATTGAAATATGCTTTATTTTTACATTTTATCTCTTTTATGATAAGAGGATGCTCCCAATACGCTCGGTGTGAAATATTAAGAGCAGCCGGTCGGCTGCTCCTTGCTCGTGCTCTTTCGCGCTCGAGCATCCGACCGGCTCCGTTCGCGTGCTCTTTCATGCTCGCGCAGCCGACCGGGACCGTAGGCCGAATTGCTCTAAGTACAATCCGGCCCAAGAGCGTACGCTCGGCTCCGAACGCATCCGCGTGTCCGTTCACACAGACCGGCGCGGAGAGCAGAGCAAATTTGAACGGTGAAAAAAAAATGCTCTCCGCGCCGGTCTATCTGAACGGTCCCTTATCTTCGTCATTTATGTAGGGCGGCGTACTCCCTTCGGACATAGGCGTGATAGCTCCGTACCGCGATCAAGTGACTCTACTCCGTCGCGTTCTATCCGGACGAGAGGTGGAAGTGAGCACCGTGGACCAGTTCCAGGGACGGGACAAGAGCGTCATCATATACTCGTGCACCAAGCGCGCTGAACACGACGCGCGACCACCAAAGGTCAGATGAATTTACTATTACGCTTGTCTGTTCTGACGTAACCCACCACTGCCCTAAAAATGATGGTTTTTTTAGAGTTGTGAACAATAAACAAAGGACAAAGAATTGCTTAGTCACCCGCACTAGATAATAAACAGTACACTTCAATTTCATTTCATAGATAACTACACAGGACACTTTGTCAACAATTTTACAAGTTTAGTACATTATGGAAGTGAGGTGGTGATCTATGTACAATCATGATAATTATACTCATGCTTTGTCCTCGAGATTAGAATTAACACATGTAGTAACACATACGGTGTTGCCATCGCGCACTGAAAGTTTCAAACCCTAGACTAAAAAATAAAAGTTTTATATTTATTAGGTGAGGGTACACGCACCTCCGGTCTATATATACGTCGGTATTGTGTTCCGTTGCCCATTCACGTTTCAGTGCTCTGCCGGAGCGCACGTATTTTAAAATAAATTTTAAATAATATCGTAAATTATTAAATCATAAATTTAAAAGTGTTTAGTGTCACGGAGAACTGGAGTTATCATGACAACCACTATATTGCCAGGAAATTAAGAAAATTGGAGAGAAAATTTTCATTTCTTTTTCAGAGGTTAGTCAAGGTTTCATAATAATATGTATACAGATGAAATTACTTACTTACTAGCTTTGATGCGGTTAACTTTTGGGGTTAACACTTCAAACACAAGCTGTAGGTAAGCGCGTTTTTTCACGGGCTGGGCTAATACTGCGAGCAGTTTATGGGACTGTTACTTTATTAGTATATGACGTGAACTCATACGAGTGATGCGGGCAGTCTGTGGGACTGTCACTTCACCGTAAACGCGATATACCACCCGACAAGTGTTATCACTTTAAAGTATACGCGAGGCCAGAAGAGGCCATATCGCATTAAATCTTCACGTGTAAGACTAATACTGCGAGCAATTACAAGGACTGTTACTTTATTAGTAGACGTGAAGCTATACTAGTGATGCGGGTAGTCTGTAGGATTGTCACTGTCACATACATGGAATACCCGACAAGGATTGTTACTTTATTAGTATACGTGAGACCATACAAGTGATGCGGGCAGTCTACGGGATTGTCACTTCACCGTACAGGTTGTATACCCACATCAAATTGAATAAATATGGCGGCAC
The DNA here is from genome assembly GCA_920104075.1 of Melanargia galathea. Taxonomy (NCBI): domain Eukaryota; kingdom Metazoa; phylum Arthropoda; class Insecta; order Lepidoptera; family Nymphalidae; genus Melanargia; species Melanargia galathea. The sequence goes on along the minus strand of OV049857.1, from coordinate 20,257,989 downwards.
ACCGGCATTGATATTTGTACTGTCGCTGTAATGACAACGTCAGACAACGATTTAGCCGTTACTAAAGAAAAATATAAATAAATAAATAAACAATCCTTTCAAAGAAGCACTCAATCAGAACCAAATGTGTTTATTAGCTCATCACGACCACAGGTCATAACCGTGGTAACAGAGGCCCTGGTTCCAACTGATGACGTACCTCCAATTATCGAGCTGGACTCTGAGAACTTATAGATTTGGAGACGAACCTATAGAAAAACTATACAAAAGAGAAATTCAAGACCTCGCTATTTGTTTACAACATATGCCTACAAAAGGCGTACCAGATGAACACTGCAAGGAGTTAAGGTAAAATACCTATTTCCTAGTAATTACACGCCACACGCCAGTAAATGCGCCAGCGGCCGCACCCAATTTGGAAATGCATTTCAAAATAGGACCGTTATTTTGGAAATCGTTTAAAACGCAACGAAATGAGCGAAAAGCAACTGGGCTAGGCTATTTCCTATCTAGGAAGTATTATGCCTATTACACTAATGATTGCTAAAGAAGACAGGCACACAGAGACAACTATTAAAACTGTTGGATTCTACTAACCGATTGTGAAAATCAACATTCCGATTCAATAGTTCGCCAGAACTTTATTCTCCACGTTTAAAGACGAGGATTCAAAAGACGAGAAGACTGCGCCGAGGAATCCGCCTGCGAGTAAGTTTAGCAGTCGACAGCATCGCACGAGTCTTTTTGGTGCAGTCCTGGTACGGGTTCCGAGGCCTGACCTCTTTACCCGGGTGGAGCGCGAGAATATTCTGCGCCCACGCTGATCTGCAGCCACCACAGTCGTCGCTAGATGGCAGGGTAAGCAACAACGCTGGGAGACTGGCATTTTTATTAATCTTGGTCCCTAATGTGAGTACCCACTTCGGGTCCTATTATATTATGTTGACTATAAAATACCCTTGTCAACACGTGTTATACAGAAAACTATCCGTGCAACGAGCGCTTTATATCAAGCATATTCTTGATACCGAAGCCAAACGGTAAAAACAGATTCTTAATTTGAAACTTAAATTCTTAAGAAAATTATATAAACAACATTTCAACAAATAAGCTTGTTTCAGTGGAAATTTTCAGGGAAATAATAAACTTAAAAGATTCTTATTTTCTAATTAAAACTCATAATAAAAATAAAAAATATCTACATATCTAATATACTTGGTGTAAATTTTTCTTTTTCGTTCAGCTTGAACACTGCACATTTTGTATTCACAAAATAACTAAATCGGTTGTCGCGCGCTCAGATACTGTGGCTGTCGTCATCATCATGATGATCCACCTAACCAGCCCAACACAGGACACGGGTCTCCTCTCAGAATGTGAAGTCTTTAGACTATAGTCAACCACGTTGACCAAATGCAGATCGGTTGCCTTCACACGCCTTGGGCATCATTATAGAAAACTCAGGCATGCCTCACGCTGTTTTCTGTCATCATTAAAGCTAGTAAAGTTTAATTGCTTATGAAACGCACATAACTCCGAAAGATTGGAGATGCGTGCCGGGAACCAAAATCGGTTTCTCCGAAATACCTAAATGTTATTTGGTACCATACATCTTGCATGTAGGTTATAAACTTTACAGATGGCTGTAAATAATATGCAAATTTTATTTTTAAAAATAGCCAAGAAAACTATGACTATTTTATGAAGATACCTACCATCATACTTACCGCCCGATTTCAATCGGGGTGTTAGTGCTAATAAATAATCCTATTAGCAAAACTAGATATGATGAGTATCTACAGTTAAATTTTTTTTTTTTGCGATAGTTCGACTACGGGGTAACACGTAGGGGTCACGGCTAATGGAGCTTAGACAACCGAGTAACGCTCTTATCATATCGACTGTTTAGAGCTCGTTTTAAATTTTTTTTTCTCTATAAAATAATGAACAACTGGCAAATTATATTATTCACATAACAACACTACTGCCAGAACTTACCTGCATAGATAGGTTGGGGGACAAAAATGATCTCCATCTAATTTGCATAACCAAAGAAATTTAAAAAACGCTGTCAACCTGGAAATATATTTATATTTCTATTAATTGGTTAAAAATACATTAATAATACTTCTGTATATGGGTCATTTACATAAGCATATGTTTAGCGTACATTACAGTAGCTGACGCATACCTAATCGCGTAGAATTCATCCAGAGATCAAAAATGGGAATTGAGCTATTGTGTTTTTTCAAACAAAATATAAACAGTAAACACGTTTGTGTTTCCCAGTATAGATATTTTTCAATTTATATTAACACAAGTGTTCTAACTGTACATAGGCACATCCTGGTTTAGAAATCCTGACATTATAGCCATAACCTATGCAGTTTCCTTATCAAGATCAGAAATGTTTTATCTACCTACGGGTTTTCTCCTTTTTAGTCTACGGTCCTAAAAGCATTACAGAATATTGTAAAAAGCGTCAGGTTTTGTAGTGGTCCCTTCTATGGCCCACCCAACCTTAACACCGATTATTTAGGAGGAAGCTTTTTGTTTCAAAAATTTGGTCCAAATAAACAAATTATTTTATTCCTATCCAGCAACAACCACGTACGCCGTCAATTTACCCTGTCTGCAGGTATTTTATCCGGGTCTTGTTGTTGGGGAAAAACGTCCCTTCAGCAGTCCGTAATATTATAGTGGCTTCATTCTCCGAATCATCGATAAAACAATACTTAAAAAACCTAAAGAAATGATATAATTTTTTGTTCATTTGGAAGTGTTAATGCTTTAATGCCTCAGTCAGCAAAGTGATATTATTCTGACTACTCTATTCAAAGTCAGGAGCCCGATTTGGCACCATACACTACTGATGGTCATCAGCCTTAACCCGGGTTTTTTCCACTGTATCTAAGCGACAGTGAAGCTGAAAAATGTTTTTTCCGGAAACGGTATTCCGAAGCAGTGGTTTGATGATTCAAAAGTATCTACCTACTTGTGAAAGTTTTTCTTTTTGAATAAAGAACTTTTCTATCCTATTTTACTCTAACTAAAGGTATCCTTAGATTTCGTTTACCCTTAACGAAGTATAATATTATTACTTAGAAGACATCTGTAGTTTTTAAAACAGATTGTCCTTTTGGTCTCCTAACGATAGTTTAGGGTTATATAAACATTCACGAAACAAGTCACCTTATTATCCCTAGTGAGAAGTAGCACAATACTCGTGAAATAATAAAAATATTAAACCAAATCTCATCTTCCCCCCCTTTTTGGGCAAAAAATCAGATATTTACCTAACACTATAAGCTTAATATTATCTTAATGTCACCAGTTCACTTGAGGACAATGTCCACAATTGTTTATCAACCTAACGAAACCACGAAAATTACCTACTTTCAGCTTAGACGTTGGACCGTTGGTTTAACCAGCTCATGCTTACAGAATACGGAATAGATATTATATCTAACGTATTTACACAGCACAAAGCACCCGAGATGCTGTCAAAACACGCAAATTAGGATTAATTTATAATTGATTACAAAAACCGTGCTGGAGCGGTCTTCTCAAGTATTTGGCAAAATTGACCATAGTGTGTACCTACATTGTGGTAATAATGATTCCTTTACAGGTCAATTCTAAATAACAGTAATTTAGATGATTATTAATTCTTATATAAATGCATAAGAATATCTTACATATTCAATATATACTAATAATAATGCATAAGAATATATTACAATCCTAAAAATTATTACATTGTTTTACAATACTTATTATTGCAATCAATTAATTATATAATCGAACATCATGAGCCAGTTCGCGTAGTAGTTGTTTCTACTGTAAGATAAACTGACTCAAGTAGATAATTATTATTAATAAATTTTGTAACTACATTATTATTAATAAAAAATAATAAAATCATACAATTGCTTAATGTTACATTAAATAATGTAATATTATCTGGTGAATAATCACAATGATTGCAATACATTTTGATTAAAGATTGTGATATTTCAGTAGCTCTCAAAGTCTACATGTGTTAATTCTAATCTCGAGGACAAAGCATGAGTATAATTGATGATTAAACTAACTTACCTGTAAGTGAAGTTCTATCATAATTATACGAAGGCTTTGTCCGAAGAGATTAGCAACCCACCCTCCCATATTTTTTTCCCCAAAAAATAATCCCTTCAATATCTCCTGAAATATCAAATCAGGAATAAAGGATCAAGGCTCTGAACTAAATGAGCAACGGAACACAATACCGACGTATATATAGACCGGAGGTGCGTGTACCCTCACCTAATAAATATAAAACTTTTATTTTTTAGTCTAGGGCTTGAAACTTTCAGTGCGCGATGGCAACACCGTATGTGTTACTACATGTGTTAATTCTAATCTCTTCGGACAAAGCCTTCGTATAATTATGATAGAACTTCACTTACAGGTAAGTTAGTTTAATCATCAATTACTTACGAAAATTTAATTTAAAAGTAAAGCTAAGAGGACTCTTAGAACGCGCCTTTGCGTTTACCAGTAGCCTCGCTGCAACTGCCTGAAATTGCGTCGTTTGTTGTACGTTTGAATTTTGTGACAGGCTACATTCATGCCGCTGTGGTGTGGTGTTCGTACTTTGCGAAAGTTTTTACAAAATTGGCAAATATAATAATGAACGCACGTAACGTTACAATTCATAACTTTTTATCTTCTCAGGATGGAGAGGTCCTCAACGACCAGCGGCGCCTGGCCGTCAGTGTGACGCGCGCCAAACATAAACTGATAGTCATAGGCAACTTACGCGCCTTGCAGCGATATGCTCCGCTGATGACACTCATTGATTCCTGTAAGACGATGATCTTGGAAGAAGATACTATAGCAAGGTTGAACGAAAAATATGGCACGTTTGTGACGTGATCGTAGGGACGACACCTGTTTATAAAACGGGTGAAGTTGCATGGTTTTTTGTACACAATAGATAATATTAAACGTAATCTGAAATGAGAAATTGAAAATATCACGTTATTGATTTTTAAACCCAACGCAGAGGCTATAAAAACCGCTTGAAACTCTGTTCTGTCGTTTGAAGATTGTCAGGTCTTTTCTGATGTGTATGGGGTTTCTGAGAGTCTGACATTGGAGCAGGTGGGCCGTCAGGTTTATCAAACGTACTTGCATTCCATGTCGGGGCTGATTTACATTTTTTATTTAATTAAGGGCCTCTTTCGGATAGCCTAAACATAAGTTTTGTCACTTTCTTACTTTATGTCAAGCACATGTCAAGTGACAAAACTTGTGAATAAGCTATCCGACACTTATCAGGTCGGAACTAAGGTGGTGAGACAGGCGGCCACGGCAGGCCCTTAATATACTTTCTTTCTTTCATAAAATAACTGTGTGTCGTTATGATTGTGTTTTGACAAGTTGTATAATGATAGTACGGCAGCCCTGGAACAAATTTTTTAGTAATTAATAACAAGCTGAATTTTCGTGAGTATGTTTGTGTTGACGAGATGAACAATTTTTTTATCTATGAAAATTCTCGATGGAGGTAGCTACTCGAGTGGGGAGGTGTTAAAAATTTCGATTCGCTCGGGTGGGAAATCGTTCCACTAAAGTAGGATTATAGCCATTTTATTATACAAGTATTTACTAGGCTGCATACAAAAATCAGCTGGTTATTAATAATATTCTATAGTGTCCTCCATTCCGAATATTTCCAAATAATGAGGTTATAAAAATGATTAAAAGTTATTAATAACTAGAACGATTTCCTACACGAGCGAATCGAAATTTTTAACACCTCCCCACTCGAGTAGCTACCTCCATCGTGAATTTTCATAGATAAAAACTTGTTCGTCTCGTCGAAACGAACCTACTAACGAAAATTCAGCTTGTTATTAATCACTAAAAAATTTGTTCCAGGGCTGCCGTACTATGATCGTTATTCGTTGATCAGAGATTTCATGAACGTTTTACATAGGTAGGAATTAAGTCTTAAATCGATGTAAGAAATTCCTACATAATATTAACTAACTGAATGTATTCTACTAAATAGTTTTAATTATGAATGCACAACATTTATGAAAATCTTAGTAATGTATATTTTTATGCCAATATACATACATATTTAAGTAATGGGAATTATAATTTTTATAAAATTGTATTTTGTTTTATTACTTATATCAGATTATTCAAGACGTAGAACATAAATAAACAGAAAGCTATGTGTCCAAGCTACTCGAATTGGTTAAAGGTCGACCAGAATCTCATGAAAAATACGGAAATGAAATTCCAAAGTTTTTTTGTGAAATTGACTTTTTTGCATTAACAAAAGTTTCATGTCGAGTAGTTTTTTACCACAGTTTAATATTTCAAATAACTTGAACCGTTTACAGAAATTTGAATTGCCCAAACAAAGTAACTGCACGCACTAGCCCGGAATATAAATGCAAAAACCAAGTAAACAACAAGCACAACATAAAAACAAAGTAATCGGATGTTGATTACTTTGTTTTTGCATTTAAAATGCAGTTGCTTGATTTTCCGTTTCGTGAAACGATCCCAGGTAAGGTGTTCTGAATGTAATTACTTTGTGTATCACTAGGGCAGCCGAGTTAACCTAGTGTTGCTTACTACAAAATTCAATTTTCCTATTTTTCATGAGATTCTGGTCGATCTATACAATAAATAATAATTTATTTTTAAGACGTATTTATTTTTATGAATATTAAGTAAGTAGGTAGTTTTTAGGGTTCCGTACCCGAAGGGTAAAAAACGGAGCCCTATTAATGTCACTCGGCTGTCTGTCTGTCTGTCTGTCTGTCTGTCTGTCTGTCTGTCTGTCTGTCCGTCTGTCCGCCGGTCACAGGTCTCTAGCTCGCAGACGAAATGAGTTACAAACCTGAAATTTTGGTATTTAGTGTAAAACGTTAACCCAAAATCAAATATTGAATTAGAAATTGAATTAAATTATTTTTCAGGGGAGCTCCCATACATGAAAAAGGAGCCGGAAAAAAAAATTTTTTCTTTACCCTAGCTTGTGGGGTATCATTGTTTAGAACTCATTAAGTAGAGTACAAATATATATTTTTTTAATTTTTATCTCAAAAAATAAGGGAATGGGAGGCCATCAAAGTTGTCAGTTTTAGACCATTTTTGTGACGGGGGCTATCTCAAAAACTAAACTAGTTGGGAATATGATATTTCAGTATATTATGTACTATATGCTCTATTTAAACAACAAATACTGAAAACAACGATTTATTAAATAGTTTATAAGCTGTGACCAAAATAAACGAACATTTTTTTGGGTTTTTCTTTCACGGTTTGTTGCGATGTCTAGCTCGGAAATTAAATATTTCTTAGACCCAAAATATTATATTGTTCATAATTATGTACGGAACCCTGAAAGAGCGAGGCCCGACTCGCACTTGGCTGATTTTTAAAAATTACACCTTTGGCGGGAAATGATAAACTGACACATGCTTATTGCTTATAATAAATCAGCTGATTGTCAAACTTGCGTGCAGGTTAGCTGTCAATTGTCATTATCATATGGAATTGACAGAACATTATTGGAACAATAATTACAATTCAAAACGTTTCCAATGTTTCGTCGAGTGAATTATTTTCTTTCGGTGTTTCATACTTCGAAGTTTTATTTTTAAATCACACAGATCTTCGTTTAATTAGTCCTCATTTGTTTTTATTAATAAAGTTAGAATAAAGTATGTACATGTGCTAACTTTTAAATAACGTCGCATCGATAATATTGCTTCGTTATACCTATAAATAGTATCAATCAAAAGCTGTGCCAATTTTAAATTGTTCTATTAATAAATAAATCCATTCTTGAACTAGATTGCATGGTGCGAGTAACTATTAAGTAAGTAGGTAGGTACCTTTATTAATTAAAATTGAAACTCGGGTTCTTGCTTCTGATAACGACCTACAAATATTTACTTAAACAAATTTTATCAGTGAGTAAAGTTTAACTTGTTTTTAAATGGTGTAATTAAAAATAAAATGTCATTTGAAGCACGACTGTAACATCGCTATAACGTGAGTTGATTATGTTATAAGTAGAAATACTTTTCTTATTAGGTACCTTTATTTTATATTTAAATAAATATTACTTAGTGCCTATAATAATTTTTTTTTTGATGAGTAGTTAAATCATTAATTATTTACTAAATTTTCTAATTTTATAGGAAATTATTACTTAATAATTTACGAAAATGGTGAAGGCAGTTGCAATTATTACAGTGAGTGATAGCTGTTTCAAGGACAATTCTCAAGATACATCTGGACCAGCACTGTTTGATTTAATAACAGAAAAATTTCCAGAGGCAAACATCCATACAATTATTGTACCCGATGAAAAGGAAATAATTGAGCGAGAGCTTAAATATTTTTGTGATTCAAATATTGATCTGATTCTAACAACAGGGGGTACAGGTTTGAGTCCTAGAGATGTGACTCCTGAAGCTACTAAAGCAATAATTCAGAGAGAAGTGCCAGCTATACCTATTGCGATGACTATAGAAAGTCTTAAGAAGACACCCATGGCTATGTTGTCTAGAGCGGTCGCTGGCATTAAGGACAGAACACTCATAATTAATTTTCCAGGAAGTAAAAAAGCTGTTACGGAATGCATTGAAGTTGTTAAAGTAGTTCTAGCTCATGCTATTTCTCTAATAAACAATGAGCTAGGTGAAGTAAGAACGGTCCATGACAAACTACAAGCGGATCATATTTGTCCACATCAACGTAACAGTAAAGTGGATATTTCGAAAGTAGCACTGAGACCCCGAGAATCTCCCTATCCAATGATAGAGATGCAGGAAGCCTTCAATGTGGTTGATGCAGTGATGTTGAAGTGGGAGGAAAGAATAGAAGTAGTTCCTCTAGAAGAGTGTATGGCCCGAGTTGTAGCTCAGGACATTATTGCTAAAGAACCCTTTCCTCCATTTCCAGCATCTGTTAAAGATGGTTAGTCACTAAGTATCATATTATTAGTACCTAATTTATTAAAATGATATAAATAATAGATAAATTTTAAAACTTCCATTTCTATTTTTAATTTCTTGTTAGTTTGCAACATAGCTATTGAAGTTATCATTCATCTTACAACTTTCTCCTTACAACTTTCTCGTATTCATTCAAATGAAATTCTTGCATGCTAGTAAATTATGCTGTGTTTTAATTACGTATCTTTACAAGCACTAGGTGCTGTAAACTTATCATATGTTTGAAGTCATTCGTGCATGTTAAATCATATTATGTACACAGCAGTATTTCGAGGTCAAATTCCAATTGTTCAATGTTTGAAATATGGCCATCTTTTGTTTATACAACTTTATTATTATCAAGGTTATTATTGCTAATATGCTAAGAAATTACAATAAATAATATCCAAAAAATTATGTATCCCATTAAAATATTTATTTTTTGTATATTCATATTTGAAAATAATATCTTTGTGAATGGAATAGAAAAGTTTTTTATTCAAATAAACTTTTACAAGTAGGTACTTTTGAAACTTGAATCGTCAGTTGAATCTACCACTGGTTTGGAATGCTGTTCCTACCGAGAAGAATCAGCAAAACTGTGGTTGCTCTTTTTTAAAATAACAATATAACGATTTTGTTTGTTATTATAAGTACATAATTGAATTGCTGATTCGCGCATTGCTGGAACGAGTCCAATCCGCGCTTTTTTATCATTTGTATAATATATGCTTTTTTTTTATGAGAATACTTTTAATAGAATTCTTAAACTTGTGTAAAGGCGAGTCGAGTGATAAGATCGGCGTTACTGTACTCGCAGGTTACGCCTGCCTCAGCCTGGACGGCGCTGGGGCGCGCACGGTGCGCGCCGCCGTGACGGCGGGCGAGACTCCGTTCACGCCCCTCGCGCCCGGCGAGTGCGCGCGAGTCAACACCGGCGCGCCCTTGCCCCTCGGCGCTGATTGCGTCGTACAGGTAACCCTATACTTGCTGAGGATTATGCAACTCACTGTAGTTACTAAGGAAACCTATTTAAGATATCTAATTGATAAGATAATAGTTGCTGCAGAATAATAATTTTGAGTAGGTACCTATTACTTATTTGATGGACATACTGAGTGGCAAGCAAGAAACATGGATATACAAGTATAATAAGTATAAAGTGATTACACACACTAGTTGACTAGTACATATATAATTTTGATACGACCGGAAACATTGTACAGTACAGAACATACACCGTCAATGTGTATCTATGTATAATCAAACTATAAGTAGGTACTAGGTAATCAGATCTGTCACGCAACTCGCCAGAGCCCAAGGAGATTTGCGACGATTTCACGCATCGCATCTTCCGGCACATAGCTACCTACTTATTTTTCTACATTGCTTCCGAATAACTGTACCAAATAGTATGTAGTAGAGATTTGATGCACATAATAGCAATTTCAATTAAGTAAGACAACCTTTGTTAACTAACGCGAAATTCTAAAATATCTAAGATCTATCTCTTATTTGGGAACTTCAATTTTAGTGGCGCGTAGGTCCTCTACTAATGGGAGACTCTCCACTAGTTGGACGGATGATTCTACCGTGCACCGAGGAAACCCTTGCGACGGATCAATGCCCAGCAGTCCAGCAGTGGACTTCTATCAGTCGAAACGACGACGACTATACTAATGACCTCGTCAAATGAGTACCTATTGTATTTTTAGGTTGAAGATACTAAGTTAATCGCGGCTTCTGATGACCATAAAACTGAATTGGAAATTGAGGTCCTTGTGGCGCCGCAGCCGCACCAGGACGTACGACCTATCGGCTTCGACATCCCCGTTGGCGCTATGCTCGTCGAAAAAGGTAATGACCCTCATCGCTGAGGGTCGCGATCCTGTCACGGATCACTTTTTAACCGACTTTCAAAAAAGTTCTCAATTTGGCGCGTATTTTTTTTTTCTTTCATTTCGATCATGAACAAGATGTGATCCTACTGAGTGTGGTGCTGATCTGATCAAACCAATGCAAGGTGCTAATTGGCTAAAACTCTAAGGGGCTAATTACTCTGGCCTCCCTTCAATTTTGTCAGCTCAGAAAAAGTGATGGTGCTTTTCTAAGTTTCCAAGGCTACGGCGGGCATTGTTTCCGAAATAGTCCAAGATACGCCAAAGACGGCGGAGTTGACATTCTCGTTGTTTTGAACTCTTTCAGGGAAAGATGCGTTGGTCTTAAGTGCAGTTCAAGATAACTCGAACATTTTTCGCCAGCACCACATGTCTCGACGCAATATGAGTTGTGGTTGTGACTTCTAATTTCTACCAGCTAATGTTTTTTCTTTAGGTAAACCTAATAGGGTATTTGACTAATTTTTGGAAATTGTTTTAAATTATTCTTTATACTTATTAAAACACACTACATTGATATTTTTCGCAATATCTACAGTATTAAGAATTAAATCAATGATAAAGTTTAAGTTTTGAAAACCACGCCAAAAACGACATTTCTGATCACATGATACGCGTGACGTCACAAATCGCTATGTAAGGGACCTTTCAGACAGACCGGCGCGGAGAGCGTCGGAGAGCATTTTTTTTTTCACACAGACCGGCCGTTCAAATTTGCTCTGCTCTCCGCGCCGGTCTGTGTGAACGGACACGCGGATGCGCTCGGAGCCGAGCGTACGCTCTTGGGCCGGACGGCAGAGCATATTCGGCCTACGGTCGGCTGTGCGAGCATGAAAGAGCACGCGAACGGAGCCGGTCGGATGCTCGAGCGCGAAAGGGCACGGGCATGGAGCAGCCGACCGGCTCGACGAGTAGCCGACCGGCTGCTCTCATATATTTCACACAGAGCGTATTGGGAGCATGCTCGAGCATCCTCTTATCATAAAAGAGTTAACATGTAAAAATAAAGCCTATTTCAATGTCTTAAGATTCTATTTTAAATGCGATTAAAATTTGCTCTGCTCTCCGCGCCGGTCTGTCTGAAAGGTCCCTAAGTCACTTCTCTCGCTCGCTCCTTTTCGGAATTCGATGCGTGCGACAGAGACGCTACGCAAGGCGACTGCTGTATCGTAATGTTGTAAATTGTTATACCTACTCATTTTAATATCAAATTTATTCTTTCAAGTATAAAGTTTAGTTTCGGTTGACTTGATAAACTTCAATTATAACAACCAAGTTACGTGCAATCGAGTGACTTCACAAACAATCCCAGAGCGTTCACGTTCCTGATAAAATTTCAAAAATTATTATGTTTTATTTCGTGCAAAATATCGCGTAAAATTACATAGTTTAGTTTGATTGAGTGAAACATGTATTTTTTAGGCTATTATCTGATAAGATGACCACAATCAATAGTACCTATATTTTCAATGTTGTCAAATACCCTATTGTAGAAATAAGGGTATAAAGGATAAAAAGAATGTTGTTTTGTAGGTGACGTGATAGGCGCTGCGCAGATTGGTATTTTAGCCGGAGCCGGTTACCAGAGTGTTCCTATAGTAGTCTACCCAAAGGTAAGAAAAAAATCGGGGCGTTGGTAGGTTATTATTGTTAATTTCCATTAGCTTTAGTATATTTCAGTCGACTAAATCCTAAAATCATTAGAAATTCAACAAGGCATCGTTGCATGTACAATAAGCATATTTTAGTTTTTTATTATTTTTAACTAGCGGACCCGGCAGACGTCGTCCTGCCCGCTTGCATACCAATATTAGCGCCACCTACCGGGTCCAATTTTTCTACTTACAAACCTTCCTCTTGAATCACTCTATCTATTAAAAAAAACCGCATCAAAATCCGTCGCGTAGTTTTAAAGATTTAAGCATACATATGACAGAGACAGGGACAGACAGGGGAGACAGGACAGGGGAGACAGGGACAGAGAAAGCGACTTTGTTTTATACTATGTAGTGATATCGGAAGGAATGCCGCTAAAAAGTACAACACGTATTTTCCGCGACCATCCGAACCTGCAGCTCTACAAACACTCCACATGACTTTACAATGGACCAATGTGAAGCGAAGCTCATCTTCTGTTCCAGGTAGCGATCATGTCGACTGGTAACGAGTTGCAAGAGCCTTCGGACAGCATCTTGCGCCCGTCTCATATCAGGGACTCCAACAGAGTCATGTTGAAAGCATTGCTCAAGTAAGCCTCACTTCCAGCGAACGGCTACAAACTTGTTCGCTGGCTGGATATACACTTGCGAGCAAATTAATCGACTTACATTCTAAATGTTTGAAACGCGACTCGATTGATTTGATCGTAAATATAAAATCTTTCTTCTAAATAGACTTTGCGAATCAATCTTTCTCGAGACTATATCTCGAATAATCTCGGATTTCTTAACCATATGGTGCACTAGATGATTTTAATGTCTACAGCTGTCTACCAACACAGAATATATATATGTGTAATAATTAACATTCTATTTAAACAGTTTATCCAACTGCAAATTGTGCCAATAATACCTACATATAATTATAAAATTACGAACATTAAAAATCATGCGTGGAATTATGAGCATCTTGCGAAATAAAGTCGTCTCGGTTTGCTCCAGCAATACATAGACAAAACCATACCATCAAATATGTATATCTAAATAACTAACGTGTCCGAGCGGGTCGCTAGGACACTTCTCCTAAGCTATACCGCGTGTGTGTGTGTGTGTAACAGTTAACTGTTAACTGCTAAGGGAGCACGGGTACGAGAGCATAGACTGCGGCATCGCGCGCGACGAGCCCGCGGCGCTGGCGGCGGCGCTGGCGCGCGCCCTGCCGCGTGCAGACGTGCTCGTGTGCACGGGCGGCGTCTCCATGGGGGACAGGGACTTGCTCAAACCGGTGCTGATCAACGTGAGTCTCACCAGCTTTGTCCGCGTGGAAGTAGGTTCTTTGATACCACGGAATACCACGGAAACCCTTTGTTTTTTCGGAATCAAATGTGTTTTATACGTCACTGACTAGGTCTCTATATCTGTGCATACAATCTAAAATTGATCGATACGATTCGTGATTGAAGGACAATCCCACTCTGGCATTTATAATATTAGTAGGATACAGGTACGAAGAATAGCCAGCCTTCTTCAAGGAAGATTACTTTAAAATTATATACCATTTAGACCCATTATAGACCGATGGATTTTAGTTTAGTTCAAAATTTATCGGACGAATACTGAAACTACTTTTAGTGCTAGCTTTTAAAATATTGAGGATTTTTCGACATTTTGCTGTATGAACTAAATGCCAAAACCATGGAGAATAAAACTGAAAACATTTGACTGGTGTCAGTATTCGAGAGGCCCAGTTCGGGAATATTTTATAGTTAAGTGACATTGAGCTATAATGCATCTCTGAACTGATTATATCCACAACCGTCATGACGGATGTTATTACTTTTAGGATTTCGGTGCAACGTTGCACTTCGGCCGCGTGCGCATGAAGCCCGGCAAACCGAGCACCTTTGCCACTTGCGAGTTTCAAGGGAAAACCAAGTTTATTTTCGCCCTGCCCGGTGAGCCAAACTGCTGTTATTACATTTAATGACGAACTTTCTAGCGTTGAGGTGTGCCCTTAATTGTGAAATCCTATGCTCGGTCCATTGGAAATTTTTTTTCTCAATTAGATATGGTGCAGCAACCGATTCGGGGTATGGGTTTATAAAGCTGTCAACACGCATTCAAGTTAGCGCGCGTAAGCGGCTCACTACGCATGGCGTATAGAACGTTCCTACCAAAAACTAACAATTACAAGTCACAGCAAATAAGTCGACCGATGACCTTCAATGCGCAGAAGTCGAAAATGAGGTATCTCGGGGTTTGAAAGGGTCGCGGGGAGGGCGTGAGGATAGTTCGTAAGCACAGATTAGCTCTCGCGGATCCCTCGTAAGCACTGATTGGATCTCCAATCGTATTGAGTCCCGCTCACTTGTACGACGCTGCGCGCAGTTGAAGGTCAGCGGTCGACTTACGTGCTGGGGGTTATAACCTGTGGTACAAGACTAAACTTAGAAGCGCCTGCCAAAAAGCGTCGCTTATGCGTTTCTTCGAGAATTTTTCTGCGAAGCGCTTATATAGGAAATATAGATCACACAATCAAGAATTGCATTATCATTGAATTTGTAAAAAAAAAAATTATCAAAAACAGGGTTTGCTAATGTATTGAAGATGTTCAAAGGTAACCCGGTGTCGGCGTACGTGTGCTGCCTGTTGTTCGTGGTGCGCGCGCTGCGGCAGTGCACGCGGCGCGCGGCCGAGTTCGCGCGCGTAGGCGTGCGCCTTGCGCATGACGTGCCGCTCGACCCGCGCCCTGAGTACGCGCGCGCCGTGCTGCACTTCCCCAACGTCGACGATTTGCCCGTCGCCACCCTACTGGGCAACCAGGTGAATGAACACTGACATTTTATGCTTATTTCGAGGTTTAACGACATAATTAATAGTGTACAAAAGGATAAACATTATCCTTTGTGAGAATGACGATATTTCGACTCAGTTGCACGGATTGTGGGCACGACGAGACCGCGGTGTTGCGAAACGTTGGGATTAAGCTGTCACAGGCGAAATCTATCACTCATTCTTTGTTTTTTGAAGGAACAAGGAGTTTAGACATACACTGTGGCCGATTCTGTTGTACACAATCTCTAAATCTAAACTAAAATGACAGGTCTAAATATATTCCTGTATCTTTCACAATCCTCCCTGCTGAAGGGGATAGCACTATTTTTAAACCTGTCAATTTAGTTTAGGTTTAGAGATTGTGTACAACAGAATTGGCCACACTGTGGCTAATTCTGTTGTACACAATCTCTAAAATTGACAAGTTTAAAAATAGTGCTATCCTTTTCTGCAGGGAGCATTGTGAAAGAGATAGGAATATATTTAGCCCTGTCATTTTAGTTTAGATTTAGAGATTGTGTACAACAGAATTAGCCACAATTGGCACTCCAAATTCCCAACTCTGCTGTTGAGTAGGTACTTTTTGACCAGAAAAATCAATAACTTTCAGTACTACAGAGTTTTATCTTCGGGCGCCGACTGTGAATGTATGGACGGACTTAAATTTAAAACCAAGGAGCTTTAGGTCAATTGGACTTGGACGTTTGTGTTTGTGATTACAGTGCAGCAGTCGTCTGCTGAGCGCGTGCGGCGCCAGCGTGCTGCTGGCGCTGCCGGCCGCGAGCGCGCGCGCGCCGCTGCTGCCCGCGGGCGCGGCCGTCGCGGCCCTCGTCACCGGCAGGATCGATGTCACGAGACTTTAACATCACACTAATATTATAAAGGCGAAAGTTTATGTGTGTGTGTGTGTGTGTGTCAGGGGCGTAGCTACCGCCGTATCTGCCGTATCAATTATACGGGGCTCCCAAGCCACGGGGGCCCCCGACGTGCGTAAGCAAAAATTAACAAAAACTCATTCTTGACCTTCTAGTTACAACCGCAACTGCTGAAAGAAGTTTTTCAAAATTAAAACTGATAAAAAATTACCTAAGAACTTCGATGGGAAATGAACGCCTATCAAACCTGTCATTATTGTCCATAGAGGCAGAATCTTTAGAAAAACTAAAGTCATCATCAGCTATAAATGATTTAATAAATCAGTTTGCTGAAAAAAAGGCAAGGAGAATATATATTTAATTTGAATTGTTTGTAACAATTTTAGAAAAAGTGACAGATAAATAAGTATGCTTATTGCTAATAAATATTGCTTTTAATTTTATGCAAACATTTTTTTTTCTTTTGTGAGAAATCTTTACCCTTCATAAGGGCCCCCAAACAATTTTTTTACGGGGCCCCGCCAAGGTACTGTTAAATATTCACTAACCTAGCCAACATTGCACGAATGACTCATGAAGCCCTACCTAAATACCTCCGACCTCCCCTTTTAGTCGTACCAGCGCCACCAGATGGCCCAACAGTGGACAACACAAAATCATAATAAATGGAAAGCACAATTAGAGAAAGATAAGCAAAGAAAAGCACAATTAACGAAACAATGGAAAGCTCTCACCAAATATTCAGCAAAACGACAGCTCCTTCCACACTCACAATAACCAACACGGCAACAACAGTGATAGCCTCACGCCTCCAGGCCTCGACCAGCCGGACTGCTGGTTAAACCAAATATGATCACCCAAACGTTATTTTCTCTAAAAAACCTTTTATTATATAGATGGAGTAATTTAAAACATATTTTGTAAAAACAAAACCGACTTTTTATTTTCTTTATTTCAAGACACATTAACAAGATAGGTTGTCATAGCAACCTAAAACAAAATCATCATTCTATTATTCAAAATTCAATAGCACCTTTTTCTCTATAACAAAACCGATCTCAGAAAAATATGATTCACTACTGACAAGTGACAACCATCTGACAACCAACCGTCATAGACAAAAACTACATGAGACTTCATGACAGTATTTTTACTGGCGACTGATTTAACGTTAACAGATAGGATATTTCAACGATATCAACGCTATATAAATTTACGACTTAAAACAAACGGTATTTATTATTATTTCCTAATGAAAGCTAACAGTTCGTCCATCCTGATACAAATTCGCGTCCCCGCGAATGACACAAGAGCAAGAAGTAAAATATACCAGAAATTATTGAAATTATAATTATAAAATCACGTAATATTTAAGATTGTAATCATAACGTATGCGTTTCCTTCAAATACTAGTGGATACTATGTTTTATCAAATAATGGAAATTATACAAATATCTAATATTCCTTGCACATCAATGTAAGGAGTTGATTAATTGTTTGGGTTATAAGGAGCGACAGTTACGTACTCCGTAGTATCTTATTATTCTATTATTATTTAATTTATTGTAATGGGTGTTCAAATGCCTGAAATAAATGACATATTATTATTATTATTATTATTATCAATGTGTTCAAATGCCTGAAATAAATGACATATTATTATTATTAATATCATTGTGTTCAAATGCCTGAAATAAATGACATATTATTATTATTATTATCAATGTATGTATTCACTGTACATCAATGTTTGCTCATAGCTGCTTGTTATTAATAAGTGCACTTTGCACTTCAAGTAACTACTTGGACTAGATAACTACATTTAGTTTATTTTCGTTAGATTTCTAATTCAGCATTTACTTAATTTCTAATTTCATAAATCCCTTTCATAACTTGCCTTACAAAAGGTAAAAACGGTTATTGGCATTACAACTTCTTTTATGACCAACAAATACAATTATGAAAACAATTCTTGAACCGTAGCTTAATATTCCAAACAAAATTTTATATGAATTCTACTTAACTGTTAATGGTTCATTCTATACAAATTACATTTATTTAACATTAACACAAAGAAATACTCACAATTTCCACAGATAGCGCTGCAAGAAAGCTTTATTAACTGCTTAAAAGATAACATATTTTATTTCAAATACTTACACAGTAAATTATTATTATAATAATAAATTGTATATTTGAACAATAAAATAAACGTCAAGAATTAAAAATGTCAAAATTTGTATTTTTTTTATTGACTTTTTTTTTATTTCTTTATTTTTCTTTTTTTTATCTTCAAGTATCTCGTTTTTTTTTATTTTTTTTTTGTACTACGTTGTTTTTTTTTTTTCTACATTTTAACATTTTTATTAATATTTTCTTCTTTTTTTTTTAAATATATTATGTACAAGTATAACAGTCTTATTTAAAAATATTTATTTTGATATCTTTCTATAGCTATTTACACGTTAACTATATAACATAAACATTATTTGACAATTATTGCCGATGATGTTTGCATCCTTATTGCATTTCACATAACATTTTAAGTACATACTAGTCATATTATATACCCACGCTCAGCAATGTAAGATTACACGCATTAAATTACTTGCAAATTGCACTTCAAGTACTAGCTATACACATTTACGCTCATAGCCATGTCGGATTACAAATACGTGCACTTTGCACTTCAATTATTAATTAGGTATCTACACTTACGCTCATAGCAGTGTAGGTTTATAAATACGTGCACTTTGCAATTCAATTACTAAATAGGTATCTACACTTACGCTCATAGCAGTGTAGGTTTACAAATACGTGCACTTTGCACATCAGTCTTCAGTCACTAGTTATCTACACTTACGCTCATAGCAATGTAGATTTACAAATACGTGCACTTTGCACCTCAGTCTTCAGTCACTAGTTATCTACAATTACGCTCATAGCAGTGTAGATTTACATATACGTGCACTTTGCACCTCAGTCTTCAGTCACTAGTTATACACTTACGCTCATAGCAGTGTAGATTTACAAATACGTGCACTTTGCACATCAGTCTTCAGTCACTAGTTATCTACACTTACGCTCATAGCAATGTACATTTACAAATACGTGCACTTTGCACCTCAGTCTTCAGTCACTAGTTATCTACAATTACGCTCATAGCGCAGTGTAGATTTACAAATACGTGCACTTTGCACATCAGCTTTCAGTCTCTAGTTATCTACACTTACGTTCATAGCAGTGTAGGTTTAAAAATACTAAATTATTGAATAGGATAGAATAGAATAGAAAAGCCTTCCATTCGATCAAACCCCCAAAAGCACCCCTGAATCGTCAATTGAATCTACCAATTTTGAAGTTTGAAATTCTAAACTTGAACGAACTTTGAACTTTATTACTAGTAATTAATTTGATTGAAACATCAAACTGTCAAAATTTTAAACCCTGTCAAAAATTTTTTAAACCCTGTCAAAACTCCAAACTATTAAAATTCCAATTTGTCAAAATTCTAAACTGTCAAAATTCTTAACTGCCAAATTATTTAACTCTGTCACAATTTTAAAATCTGCCAAAATATTAAATTCTGTAAAAATATAAGAACTGTCTGGAAAAATTAAACTTGCCCAGAATGTTAACTTGTGCAAAATGTTAAATGGTCAAAATATTGACTCTATTAAAATATTAAACCAGATTAAATGCTCAACTTATCCAATATTAAACCCGAAAGAATTTATTATTAAACTTGACTTAAATACCAAGTTTACTCTAGATAATTTAAGACTAGAGCAAAATATTAAACTTGTTCTAAATAGTGACCATATCTTGTAAAACTGAAGTAGATGACCACAATATAAATCAGCACCCGTTATCGTAGGTGACACTTATCCAAAGAACAGTCGATAATTCAGAACGGACCACAGAACATCAGCTACTATACATTAACATTACTGAAAATCTATCGTTACTGCATCAATACTCTCTTTCATTTAAGTCATACAAAATAAAACTATTGCACTGTTACTTTAGCTATTGCAATGCATTTTTACTCATAATTTAGTCAAATTAAATTTTCAAATTATTTATTTTAAACACAATAAATTTTCCAATTTTCCCAGTTCCAGTATCAATAATATTAATTATTCCAAATTCAACAGAACATTAAACTTCCTCACCGTAATTTCAATATACAGTATTATTTCTTAAATATTGCACAACTAGCTTAGTCGCGGCATACATAACCGCAGTAGCGGTACATAACCGTATACAAATATTATTAAACAGTCACTTTGACCAAATACAATTCACACATTATAAGTACAACTCATTTAATATCATTAATAATTCACCATACTTATCATAACAACCTAGTGTACACACATATCTATACAATATAGTTATTAACTATAATAGCAGAAATCAATTGCAATCACTAACTTTATAGCTTCAAAACAATGTAATCGCCCTGTATCATAAATTTTTGATAGGAAGAAAGATAATTCGCCTTCAGGTTTTTACAAGCTTTACTGCTACGAGTATGACCATATATCTACCCATATTTAAAATTTATTGTACTATGTATTCTGTACTGTTCGAATACACCACTTGTCGAAGGTGCCTGGTACTTGTCAAAATACAAACAGGTTCATGTTTCTACCCTAACTCTAGCAAACTACTTACCATATACAATTATATTATGGAGATAGTATTGTCATTATCAAACAATATATAGTCTGATTCTTTTTCTTTTTGAGTAACTAATATGTAATACCAAACAATGTCCTGAGAATATAATGTCAAACAGTTGCCCTAATATAATGTTTCTCAGCTTTACATTGTAACACCTTGTAACATAAAACCAAGGACTAGCCTCTGCCCTCTCAATACATAAATATAAACATTTACACAAGCAATGGTTCAGCAAACCTATGCTATAAATTCTACTATAAGTTTACTCTCATCCCAGAGTAACTTCAGAAAAAAAAACTTTCCAAACTAAAAACCGAAAAATTGCACAAACAATAATACAAAATGATAAAAATTGTTAAATTACAATATCAAAATGCAATGCATATCCGCATCAACACGTTTACCTCTTAATTCTTTTGCTATTTGTTCTTATAGCCCGCGACTACTATACTATTAAAGCTACCAAACTTTGGATAGAAAAGAAACAAATATATGGCAACAAACCAACTGAGTTCACTTCGAAATACGACTTCATAATGACAGACTTGCCTTTACTAATCAAAATCACTCTTGGACGCATAACTCCACTTTAAAATTATTTCCTTCAAAGAGTCCTACACATCATACATGCAAAACTAAAATCTTTTACTAGGTACTCAATTTGCTATCAATAGAACAGAATAGGTACTTGTTTTTTTTTTGTTTATAAACACACCCAGCTTAACCACAGATCAGTTAACAGAAGAATAAATATGCACCCGTCAAACACAGAGTATAATGAATATAGGGTAAATAAGTTGTCACACACCAAGATGAACCAACTCGACACTGTTAACCAACAAGTGAGGTATAGTGCGACCAACATTTTAACTTTCTGTGAGATGATGAAAAATAGAACCACGGTCGCCATCCTAGAACTTCACACAATTTGACTACAGGGCAGTGTTGCCAGTTCCTCAAATACAAAAACCTACCCAATCAATTTTAATAAGAAAAATACTTTCGGAAATTATTATAGAATCTATCTCCACATCCGTAACTACTTAACAGCATTAACGATGCCAACAGCCCGAAATATAATTCTGAAGGTAAAGACTTTTTTTTTAATATCATTAGGCTCCGATCATTCCATATAATCAAATATACGAGTATCTGCTAGTACAGGTCAATGTTATCAAGTGCAACCGGTTTGCGATTTAATAAAAACCATTTAAAAACAAACTAAATTTACCATCAGTATAATATTATCTACGTAATAGGTATGTAAAATATAAACATTATAATTTACAGTGACTATAATACAGTAATTATGCGTTTTGGTGGGAATGCATGTGATGCGATGAGTCACGACTTGCAGTGAGTCCCAGATTGTGACCACTAATCGCGGCGACTTGTCGCACCTCATCCATACTGCTATGTAACTGTAAACATGTAATTCATTTTAATTATCAGTTATTTTATTTGTATTCTGTGAAAGTTAGAATCTACTAATCATAAGTCTGTGGTAAGAATTTATTTTTCGTGGTCTATGGTTAGAACGAACTCAAATAAGTGAACAAATGAATTGAAAAATTCCCAAGAAAACCATTGTAGTTCTATTCGAAGAAATAATCCTGCTTTTTAATAAATTTGACAATTACTAATCGTTTAACCCAGATAATGGAAAAATAAAATATGGATGCATTCTAATACAAAATTTATTTGACTTCTGCGGAATTCAAAATACTAATTACATACCCAAAAGAACAACTCAGTCGTGTCAATAATCGCAATATCGACAGTGAGTTAATACAACATTTAAATTCTCCACGTGATATTAACATAATATGGGTACTTACTTATTATATCATGATTGAAAGCATTTCTTTAAAATCATATGACACTATACGATTCTTAATTCAAACTCCCGCATATCAACAACAAAATAAGTCACAGAAAGCTGCATCTATCGTGTTTTACTTGTGCGGACATGTTTGCACCTGCACCCGCAACCACACAACAATTGCGAAACTCTATAGCGAATTTAAACCATCTCTTGACCAACTTAAGGAAAACGGAGTGTCCCACATAAGAACAATTACTCACGGCTATGCTGGATTTTAGAGTAAATAATTTTTACTCAACACAATTTGACTGTTCAATACCTATCTTATACCCTCGGACAAAATATAAAAATTAAAATACTGGAAAATATAAAAATTATATACATCTGTTTCATGTGGTTAAAATTACAACTAATCATGAAAATTCGGATAGTAACAAGTAAGCAGAATCGCTTAGCAACACTACTGGCGAGAACCCTCAATAAAAATCCTACCCGCAATCAATCAAAATAACATTGTTATACAAATTTTATTTATCCACATGCCTAACGTTATCTTATTCCACAATCTTTCTAGACGTACTTAGATCACAGAAAATCATAAAATTTGGTATATAAATCAAGAACAAATACTACGACGTGTATGGGTCTGCGGATCACGTACCACTTCTGAATTGTTAAATATTCACTAACCTAGCCAACATTGCACGAATGACTCATGAAGCCCTACCTAAATACCTCCGACCTCCCCTTTTAGTCGTACCAGCGCCACCAGATGGCCCAACAGTGGACAACACAAAATCATAATAAATGGAAAGCACAATTAGAGAAAGATAAGCAAAGAAAAGCACAATTAACGAAACAATGGAAAGCTCTCACCAAATATTCAGCAAAACGACAGCTCCTTCCACACTCACAATAACCAACACGGCAACAACAGTGATAGCCTCACGCCTCCAGGCCTCGACCAGCCGGACTGCTGGTTAAACCAAATATGATCACCCAAACGTTATTTTCTCTAAAAAACCTTTTATTATATAGATGGAGTAATTTAAAACATATTTTGTAAAAACAAAACCGACTTTTTATTTTCTTTATTTCAAGACACATTAACAAGATAGGTTGTCATAGCAACCTAAAACAAAATCATCATTCTATTATTCAAAATTCAATAGCACCTTTTTCTCTATAACAAAACCGATCTCAGAAAAATATGATTCACTACTGACAAGTGACAACCATCTGACAACCAACCGTCATAGACAAAAACTACATGAGACTTCATGACAGTATTTTTACTGGCGACTGATTTAACGTTAACAGATAGGATATTTCAACGATATCAACGCTATATAAATTTACGACTTAAAACAAACGGTATTTATTATTATTTCCTAATGAAAGCTAACAGTACGCTACGCCACTGGTGTGTGTGTATATTGAGTTGGCAAACGTATTCGCTTTTATTTAAAACTACCCTCTTAGAAAAATCACGACACTTGCATGCATTGGCAACACATAGGATACTTTTTATCCTGGAAAATCCACATTTCCCACGGGATTTTAAAAATACCGAAATCTATAGCTACAGCTATAGGTAGATTACTACAGCGAACTTCCTTGAAAGTACGTCTAAAGGTTGAAAAAGGGAGCGGGAACCACGATTCCCTCTGGATTTTTGAAAAACCGAAATTCACGTGGGTGAAGCCGCGGGCAGAAGCTACTCATAATAAATTATTATGGACCTTCTAGTCTAAGGTCCAACCATACAACGGACTAGCCAAGATTATAATAATTGGCCTGTTCGCATCGATTGATATGGAGCTTTAGGCCCTTCTCCCACGAGGCTATCGACAAGCGACTCGAGTATTGTACGCGTATCCGACTAGTCGCTCGTCAGTAGCCGCCGTACAAATTCGCTGTGTTCCGCACACGACACGTCGCACGCGCGTCGCATCGACAACACGTTTGACGTCAGTCGCACGCTACTGGCAGTGCTGGTCGCATGCGACGCGAGACAAGGTAGCGTAGCGCCAAAATGGCGTCCGGTCAGCATTTAAACATTGAGTTTATTCTCGAAGTAGAAAAATACCGTTGTATATGCGATTATAATACTTTGGAATACATGAGAAAGGATCTAGTGGAAAAAGCTTGGTCAGAAATAGGACAAAAATTAATTATAAAGAATATAACAGCGATAAATATAAAGAAGAAAAATGTCTTCATCGCTAGAGTCACTTAACATTGTATACTTGATAGTTTTCAGTTAGGTTTCGTTTGAAATGTACGCGGCTTGATCGCTCAAGATAAATGAAAGAATATTAGTCGAATTAAGGTAGCGTCGTGTGCGGAAACCAGGTCGATAGAGTAGCATACCAGTAGACGACCTAAGGATCGCATCTCAGTCACGTAGCTTATGGATAGCCTCGTGGGAGAAGGGCCTTATGACCTCCGGTTAGTTCTAAGAAAAAAATAGGGTATAGACTAGATAGAAATTAACATATTAAAAGAAACCTCATAATAAGTTGGATGTTCCCTGCAAAAATCTTAACTTTTCAAATAATGTCTTGGATTTTTAGTTTATTTAAATTATGCGGTAAGGCCTAGGCCGCACTGCGAAATTTATTCGCGCGAATTTTTTCGCATAATTCTGTGACATATGGAAATGTATGAAGCTGCACGCACATGCGATTTAAAATTCGCGAGAAAAATATATTAAAATGCGGAATATAAACCGCGCGAATGAAATTCGCGCGAATAATTTTCGCAGTGCGGCCCCGCTCTAAAAGTGATTGGTTTGAAAATAGTTAATTTTCTAGAAATTGTAATAAATGGCTGTGACCTGTCTGTATCGTAATGAATGAATGGTTTTAATAACAGAAACTATATTTCGTTTATATTTTATACTTTTGTGCTGTGATCTAGATCTAAAGTTGCAACACTAAATAATATTCTAAGGACTGAAAGCTAATAAAG
Organism: Melanargia galathea; assembly: GCA_920104075.1. NCBI lineage: Eukaryota > Metazoa > Arthropoda > Insecta > Lepidoptera > Nymphalidae > Melanargia > Melanargia galathea. The sequence goes on along the minus strand of OV049857.1, from coordinate 20,232,225 downwards.
ATCTGTTAAGAAATCCTAGTAGAAAAATAAAATTTAATTAAGTATCCTCAATTATAGCAAATAAATGCAGATTTTTGGTTTTAGTATAAATAAAGAAACATCTTTTACAAACAATCTAATTTATTATTTAAAAAATGTACATTATAAGCTATTTTCTTAAATTGTATAAACGATTTTTATCTGAAAACAAAATACCTTTTTGGGATGGTGCATATCTTTGTAAGCCCTTTTAATTTCGTTTTAAAGAATTGGGTCTAACAGAATTTAGAATCCATGTCACTTCAAATGCAATATTACAAATGTTATTTAGAAACAAGTATTACATGATAAATTTATATGAACACAATAAACTGCTATTTTGTGATAAGAATTTATATACATACTATGTTATATTTCACTATACAAATAAACAGATCAAAATATGTTACAGTTGTTTTATTCACAAACTTCTCATTTTTATTTCTTCAACTTTTATGCATTAGCAGTAGAATAGCCCTGGAGTTCATCACAATAATAACAATCAAAAGATATACTCAGTATTATCATATATTATCATGCATCATACTTCTCAACCATCATCAATATAAAAAATTTATTAAAATACTATAAACTTTCTACACCACATTAACAAACTTTAGACAACTCGTTGCACTTCAAAGAACCTCTTGAGATAGTAGACCTGCCCCAGGGTCATGGTTAGCAGCACGGATGCTTCAAATATAGACCACATAACAACACGAGAGTTTGTGCTTTCATTGATGGAGCGATGAATTCTGTCTCGTACCTGCGAGTAAGAGATATAACATATTATTTTATAATCAATGCTAAAAGTATATATTTTAAAAATTAGAATCCGTCTGTCCTTAATGTTTCAAAATCCAAATTTTGCTACAAGACTTACGCCTGCGCTGATGAAGTTATAGACATCAACTTGTATTAAATAAATTCCACCTGAACAAACAGCACAAAATAAATGCCCACGAAAACATGTTGAGTTGGAAGACTTTTATACCAGTAAGTAAAATAATAAACAATTGTATCAACCTATATACATGCACTGCTGGACATAGGTCTCCTGCAAGGATCACCACAGAACATAATCTTGTGCCGCCTGTATCAAGCAGCTGCCAGCGACTTGTTTGAGATTGTCCATCCACCTATATTTTTTTTTAACCCCCGACGCAAAAACGACGGGGTGTTATAAGTTTGACGTGTCTGTGTGTGTGTGTGTGTGTGTCTGTCTGTTCCCCTGTGGCGCTCAAACGGGTGGACCGATTTGAATGCGGTTTTTTTTGTTTGAAAGGTGAGGTGTTTGAAAGTGTTCTTAGCTATGTTTGATGAAAATCGGTCCAAGATGGCCGCCGCTACAAAATGGCGGATGATATATTTTTTCACAACTCCCTTGATATGGGTATCAAATGAAAGGGCTTGACTAGTAGAATAGCACTATTGCAAATTCAAGATGGCCGCCGCCACTAAATGGCGAATGTCGGGGGTTTTTTAAATTTTCAATTTACACTTGTTTATTAATTGCAGGCAAACAAGCAAGCGGGTCACCTGATATTAAGTGATTACCACCATCGATGAACATTTACAGCACCAGAGGAACCACTAATGTGTTGCCGGCTTGCCTTCCTGGTGTGAGGAATATATACATAATATGGTAGAAATATGTACCTGCATATATTCTTGCTCATTTTTTACTGTCTTGAGAGTGGAGCCTAATTCTTTAATCATATCCTCCAGCTTATTGTGATCAACATCCTTGTCTTTGTCTCCTTCAACCTTATGTGGTGCTTCTCCTACTTCAAAGTTAAACATCACTACCTGAAAATAAATGGCAATTATGAAAATTACTGATTTTTCTTAAGTTTTTTTTAATGTAATAATGTCTTTTAAATTGATGAACGCTGGCTACACCCACAAAAAAGCATGACTCATTGTCATGTTCTGCTTGCAAGCGAAAGCGCAGAACAAACAATAGAGAAGGCATAATCAGCCTAAGCTTGCGATGCATCTATCTCTCTGTTTTCTAATGATGTTATCATTTATCATGTAAAATTATCATCCATAAATGACTTTACGAACAACCAATTTTTTTTAATTATTTAAAGTCCAATCAGTTTTTGCTTCAAGTCCATTCTGTTAATCATGAGTGATGTCTGGTGTAACAGAGAATTATCCAGATATTAGTCATGTCAACATTAATCACTACATTAGATGTTCTGTCTGTGGTAAGACTGACAGCAATATCTTATGTGTATTTGTTTTATTTTGGGCACGATGACTGTAGCCCTCCCTTATGAACTATACCCTTGTTTAACCGAAGGTGTGATAGATTAAGTTAATAAGCAAACCGAGGTTAATACCAGAACATGCAAAGAATATAGTTAAACAAATATATTTAAAACAATATTGAAGTACTTTTATAAAAAATTACCTTAGGTGTCATTGTGGACATTTGATTACTGAAACAATAAGTGTACCGACCAGAAGTAGGTGCAGAGAATGTGTACATTCCAGAAGATTCTCTCTCACCCCTGTATATCACTGTACCATCAGGACCCGTGATCTTTACATCTATATCTAAGAAACCACCTTCAGCTATTTCAAATGTAAGCCCTGAAACAAAGATCAAGCTCATGTGGAACATGTTGATAGCTAAATTTAAACTAAAACTAATCTTAAAAGAACAAAATATAAAATATTATCAAATAAAACAAACTTTTATTATTGGTATTTAGCATAAAAAATGCATGATGGAATGCATTTTTTATACTAAAGCAGCAGTGATGGAAACATGTTGAAAATAATCTCAAAATAATCAACTAAAAAACTTCATTCCAGCTAGCTTTCGAACAATAACTACTAGATAGATGTTATAGCGAGAACTCTGCAACTTTACCCATTTTAGTGTCGGCTTCAACATTTTCAAAAAAACATTCTTCGGCGTGTGCGTCCACCGTGATAGTGTAGCAGTTTGCTGTCGATATGACTATGGCTAAAATCATTGATATAACCCATAATGATTTAGATAAATTATGCATTGTGATAAGTATTTGAACCACAATTTTCACTGAAATAATTTAAAAGCTGCTTTTAATTCATTAATAGCTTGTTTTCTTTCTAACAATATTTATTCCACATTCAAATCTATGGCCACGTAATGACAATGACAATTGACAAATGAATGACATTTGAAAGTAGTGATGTGCGGAATCGATTATCAATAATCGATTAATCGATTATTAAAATGATCGATTGCAATCGATTATGATTTTGCATAATCGATCATGATCGATTATAAAGATATACGTTAATTACCAAACTTTACTACCAGCTTTCTGTTATTAATTTGCTTGCTAAAGTATAATATGGTTTGGCAACACTATCATTGCAAAACAGTACAAGTGTAAATTTTAAATTTAAAAAACCCCCGACATTCGCCATTTAGTGGCGGCGGCCATCTTGAATTTGCAATAGTGCTATTCTACTAGTCAAGCCCTTTCATTTGATACCCATATCAAGGGAGTTGTGAAAAAATATATCATCCGCCATTTTGTAGCGGCGGCCATCTTGGACCGATTTTCATCAAACATAGCTAAGAACACTCTCGACTAATTCACCTTTCAAACAAAAAAAACCGCATTCAAATCGGTCCACCCGTTTGAGCGCCACAGGGGAACAGACAGACACACACACACACACACACACACACACAGACACGTCAAACTTATAACACCCCGTCGTTTTTGCGTCGGGGGTTAAAAAGGGGATTCCCTCAAAGTTAGTTTTAGGCTTTGTTCACACCAAACGGATAGTCAGCCGCCGACTGTGAGCGAGCGTTATGCAGCTTACAGCTTTTTCATACATACTCAACTTTTCCAACACACCGAACCGACGATACGCCTTTACCAACTGTAGTGAAATTACCCCCGCTATGAGTATCTATATATGTACAAGCTGTGCCCCGCGATGTTACCCGTGATTAATAAGTTTGTACACATAAAAAATATTTGAACAAAATCATCTAAGAGTAACTTAGCAACGAGAACGACAGCAAATTCATGCAAAAGCATACAAATGCATGCAACGACAGCAAACTATTGCAATAATTTGTTATGTGAGCGTGATGTACCTAAGAACAATCAGCGTTTAACAGCACCTATCTTGTTTTTGGATGTCTATATCTATTTAAGTCCCTCAGGAACACTTTTCCGGGATAAAAAGCCTATGTGTTATTCCAGGACATAACCTATCTCCAATCCAAATGTCAGCCAAATCGGTCCAGTAGTTGCGGCGTTAAAAAGTAATAAACATACACACATACACACACAAACTTTCGCCTTAGTGTGATAAATAGGTACCTAATAGGTATGTATATTTAATTTTGATCAATTACATTATTTTTTAATTAATCTATTTAATTTTCTAATTACAATTTCAAAATTTTTTAAAAATAGTGTTTGTTTTTCTTTTTTCAGAACAGTCTAAAAGGTTCTGAAAAAAGGTCTGGTCTGGAAAGTCATTCTGGTCCCCCAGAATGGTCTGGAAAGGTCTCCCTCAGGGTTCTGTTCTGAGCCCTCTGCTCTATAATATCTACACTTATGATCTTGAATTATCTGTAGAGAGCTTCTGTAGCATTCTTCAATACGCTGATGATATAGCTCTTTACACCAGCTCCAAATCCATGGATGAAATTTCTACTCGGCTGAACTCTGCCTTGCATTATCTAGGAGAGTGGTTGTCAGATCATGGGCTTTCGCTATCAGTCGATAAATGCAAAGCCGTCATCTTCACTAGAAGGAGACAAATCCCTCCACCTAATATTGTCTTCGAGGATCATCACATTACGCTTGCAAATAATACCAAATTTCTTGGAGCAGTTCTAGACTCTAGACTAAATGGCGTTGCTCACACCGAATACACAAGCAGAAAATGTGAAAGTTCCATAAACATCCTTCGTGCTCTGTCAGGTGTATGGTGGGGTGCCCATCCTTATACTCAGAAACTACTGTACAATGCCATAGTTCGCAGTCATATGGACTACGGACTATTCTTATTAGAACCCATCAACAAATCAGCTTTAGATAAATTAAATAAATTACAATATAAATGCCTGAGGATAATCCTTGGCGCAATGAAATCTTCACCCACCAATGTTTTGCAAGTTGAATGTGTTGAACCTCCGATTCACCTACGGGCCCAATACCTCAGTGATCGTTTTATTTGTAAGGTTTTGCAACTCTCCTCCCACCCTTTATTAAACAGTCTCCACATGCTATCCACTGCCATAAGACCCAACCAAGACCCCTCTTGCCTCCTAAAAAGCTTCCTTAAGTATACTCGACTACCTCATCCACTGCTCTCATCTCCTAAACTCCCTATGTTCTCCACTCCCTATACAGGGTTGATACACAACCCATCTATTGCATCTGTAGGACTCAATAAAGACACAATGGAAGCGAATACTAAATTTAATCAAATTTTTCAAAATAATTGGACGGATTGTTTAGCTATATTCACAGATGCTTCCAAATTAGGTACTGATGGCTTTGTTGGTATAGCGTGTTGGATTCCAAAATACAAAATTACTCTACAATATAAATGCCCCCCTGAAACATCGGTATTCACTGGAGAGTCTATCGCTATTCTAGAAGCTATCCTTTTTATAGAATCCCATAACATTCAACAATCAATAGTACTGACAGACTCCTTAAGTTGCCTCCAAGCTCTTAAAGGAAATCCCTTCCGTAGTAGAGCACTTATTTCCATCATCTTCAAAATCAAAGAATCCTTATACTCCTGTCAACAAAAGGGACTTTCTGTAACACTGGCATGGATACCAGGTCACATGGGTATAAAAGGTAATGAGACTGCAGACGCCTATGCAAAACTTGCCACTGAAACAGGTTCTCTAACACACTTTAAGAACCATACTCAGGATCTGCGTGCTCTTGCAAAAATTGACCTTCTTAACTCTTGGAACGCACTGTGGATTGAATCAAAATCGGTTAAAGGCAAATACTATGCTTCTATGCAACCTGAAATCGCTCAGAAACCCTGGTTCTTTTTTCATCAAAATATGGTTCGATGGGTTGCCTCTACCATCACTCGATTGCGTATTGGTCATGCCTGTACCCCTGTCCACCTGAACAAATTGCGAATTAGAGATAACTCCATATGTGAATGTGGTTTGGATGAAGGGTCTACTTCTCACATCCTCTTTTCCTGTCCCAAACTTCTCCTTAAGCTCTATGATGTCCTTCCTTCTAAGATTCCCCGCCCTATAAGTGTGGAGTGTTTGTTAATGTTAGTGTTTAGTCCCTATGTAAAATTTTTGTGTAAATATATTAAATCTAACAAAATAAAATTGTAAATATAAGTAGTACCTATGTAATATATTGTATATATTATATACCTATGTAAGATTATTATCTGTGTACATAAATGTGAAGTTAATGTTCCTTAATGTGTTGTTCTAGGTTATCAACTACTAACAATAACCCCACTATTGTATCGCGAAAACGGATAACTCAATAAAGTGTATTGGAAAGTAGAAATCGAGCAACCTCCTTTGTGTTTTCTCCAAGCTACGCGATATTGGCAAAGTGAATTGTGCTGTGTTGGCACAACTAAAAGCCATACAATAAACAAACAACAACAACAACAGTCTAAAAGGTTATAATATAGATGTTGCTACTAAATGCAAGGGTTCAGAATTTTTTCCAGAAAGTAGAATTGTTTTTTCAGTTCTTTCTAAGAATTATTTCATAATCGATCAATAATCGATTATTATTTTATAATCGATTAATATAATCGATTAATCGATTATCAAAATAATCGAATCGGCACATCACTATTTGAAAGCATGAAAGAATGGCATTTCGACATTGACATTGTTTTGTTGGCTTGACATGTTCATTTTTAACCATAGAGATAATAATAATAAGTAGAGTAGGCATACCTACCTTAAAAACGTGCCAAAAATACACTCACGCACGCACAATCCCCCAACCTAAAATGGCGCGTGTTCATTGTGATGTCTCAAGTTGTGCGTGTGTGAGTGTTCATGTATACATTTTAGGGAGGCCATCTTAAGGGAAGTGCAATAAAATTTCTGCCACGATCTGTTTTATTGTTATGTTTAAAAATGTAGTGTTGTCTCTTACACACTTATGAAAATTTTGATAAGCTTAAGCTATTTTCCGATCCACTATTTTCTATAGGACATTATGCCAAGTCCTCTTTTATAGGTTCATGTTTTTAACCCCCGACGCAAAAACGACGGGGTGTTATAAGTTTGACGTGTCTGTGTGTGTGTGTGTGTGTGTGTGTGTGTGTGTGTGTGCGTGTGTGTGTGTGTGTGTGTGTGTGTGTCTGTTCCCCTGTGGCGCTCAAACGGGTGGACCGATTTGAGTGCGGTTTTTTTTGTTTGAAAGGTAAATTAGTCGAGAGTGTTCTTAGCTATGTTTGATGAAAATCGGTCCAAGATGGCCGCCGCTACAAAATGGCGGATGATATATTTTTTCACAACTCCCTTGATATGGGTATCAAATGAAAGGGCTTGACTAGTAGAATAGCACTATTGCAAATTCAAGATGGCCGCCGCCACTAAATGGCGAATGTCGGGGGTTTTTTTAATTTTCAATTTACACTTGTATAAAATGTAGTGCTGAGATTAACGTTACCAAGTAACAAAATAAAAATAACGTTAATTCTTTTTTTAATTAAAATGTTACCTATAGCTATCACTAACAAATTAGTAGGTAACTTTACAAATTACACCGGCGTGGAATGGTGTCAAGAATACTGGCTACATACATGTGTGCGCTGAACAGCCAGGCTGATTTTTTGCACAAAGAAATGAGCCAGTTCTTTTGGATGAGGCCAAGAAGTTCATACTTTAGATTGAACAAGACGATACACGGTGCAACTTGTCTTCTTCTTTCACTCACATTAGTCAACCTAGGAATAAGTATACTCTGGAATATAGATGTAAAAATACCGATATAAAACGTTTTATACAAAATTTTGCCGTTTTAAACCTTAAATATACCTTTTTATACGGTTAAAAACTTTAGACTTAATAACTTAAATGCCTAGCACCATCTAGTATCGAGAGGCAGAGTTATTTCATAAAACTTTAATAATATCTGAATAATTTAAATTATCTGAACAAATAATAAAAAGCTTTACTTTTTATAGCAAAGTTCCGCCTATATAGATGACGTTGAATAGTAGAAAACCATTTCTTTACGTTTTATACTTGATAAACAATGCCTAGCGTCATCTAGTATCGAAAAGCAGAGTTATTTGGTAAAACTTTTCTTTATTTTTCTCGGTTTTCTGAGCTTCTAGATCCGTGAAAGTTTCTATCTGAAAACTAGAGAATTTAAGAATTCCAAAAATAAATCTTTGCTGCACATTGATTTTTGACACGCCGCAAACGCCCATAGTTTTACTGGTCATGTCCTCTATTTATTTGTGAATAGAGCAGTGGATAAGGTGTTAAATTACGTGTTAAATACATAAATAGGAAGCTGGTATTCTACCACAAAGTGGTGTACAATATCACTACATAGTATAAAACAAAGTCGCTTTCTCCGTCCCTATATCCCTATGTCCCTATGTCCCTATGTCCCTATGTCCCTTTGTACGCTTAAATCTTTAAAACTACGCAACGGATTTTGATGCGGTTTTTTTTAATAGATAGAGTGATTCAAGAGGAAGGTTTATATGTATAATAACATCCATTAAATTGTGGAGAAATACTGTTACTTTTGAGGTTTCTAATGTGATGTCGTAAATAATTACATTTTTTCTGCTTACATTGCAAACGCAGGCTGAACCCTACGAGATTTATCAAAATAATGTACTAAGTATTGTACACATTGAAAAGGTCTACAGAAAAGTCCGCGATGGTATATGTCTATCTCTTATGGATATCCCACAATAACATTTTTTTGTCATTTACTTTTTACGACAAATAATGGCTAAATTTCGAAGCGATTTCAACCAATACAGCATTAATCCTTATCTAATTAAATACCTTAAATACATTGTTGATTTGATATAAATCCATATGGCCCTTTACAGCATATGATTTAAATGAATACTTTCGAAGATATTACAGATTTAAAAATTGCGGCGGCGGGAGCGTGCCTATAAGCGCGTCGGTGGCCGCGGTTCTCCCTATTATATAGCCCAGTGTCGATAAATAATTTTTGAAACCAAAAAAAAATCACAGTACGTAGGATGAAACCCATTGGAAAAGGAAAAGAATATTATAAAAATACAAGGAAAAATAATTTACGGGCGATCTGAGCTCGGGAAAAAAGGGGGGGAGTTTTATGGGTAAAAAACGGTTTATCTCGATTTCCGGCAAAACTAGAAGTCCTATGGAAAAAAATCAAATAGCAAAGTTGTAGGTAATAAAAAGATCTACAACTTTTGTATTTACACTTTTTTCACATAACCTCAAAATTTATGTGAAAAGTTCAAAAAACCAAGTTTTTGGTTTTTTATTTTTATCTTTTAAAATAAATATTTTTTTTCACGGAATCTGGTGAAAACTTACCTTTTTATGTCCCAAATACACTGTAATTTATTTGATTTGAAATATTTAGTTTTTCTCCTTATTTTTGACTTAATATCGACTTAATTCTGACAGCTGTCATTGTCATTTACAGGTTGAGTTATTTATATGGAAAACAGGGTTAACATCTACAAAGTACGATTTTACCCCAAACTACTTTAATTCCCTGTCAACATATAAAGCTCTAAGTCGCTTAATAATATTAATTGTTTTTCCCTAAAATAGAAATTCCTAAGAATGGAAACTAGAAAGTGCACACTAACAGCAATAGAAAACAAAAGAAGCACATTGAAAAAATTTATTCAAAAATGGAAGTCGAATGACATTATCACCATGAAGTGTCTGTCAGGCATTTGTCATATCTACATGCAGCAGTTGATTTGTATTTGCATAAGTTTTGAATTTTTTATCTTTTTTGTGGGAATTGTTTTATCTCTGGTAACATTATGAAATGTCAGAATTCCACGGAATTAGTAATTCGGGTATAAGGTGAGATATAGTAAGTTCATTGTGGAAAATATCGTAAAAAGTCAAGCCGCCTGGGAACTTTCATCGAAAACGCTGCCTAATCCCTGAGCGGGTAGTACCTACGCATAATATGCTCTACTACCCGTGCGAAGCCGGGGCGGGTCGCTAGTATATCTATATATATATATATGCACACAGTACATATAACATAATCGAGTCTCGAATAACGACGTCAACGAGAGTGCGAGTTTGTGAGTTTGGTTTTAAACGGTATCAAATTGATGTTATGTATATCGTTCGAAAACAATGATAAATAATTTTTTTCAAAGAAAAATGAACCGACTTCAAACGATTCGAACTAAAAAGTTTAAAATAATTTTTTATTCATTTAGATTGACGATTAAACTACCTAACTCAAATAATATATAATTTTTTGAAGTCGGCGCCAAATGACTCGTACTTTTCAAGTTGAAAATATGCTCCCCGCGTCCCGGACAGCCTCACCCTCCGCGACTATTATGGTTCACCACGCTCGCATTCAAAAGTGGATAGTTACTCTGATTTTACTAAGACGAATTGAATGTGGTTTGGCGCCGACTCCAAAAAATTATATATTATTTGAGTTAGGTAGTTTAATCGTCAATCTAAATGAATAAAAAATTATTTTAAACTTTTTAGTTCGAATCGTTTGAAGTCGGTTCATTTTTCTTTGAAAAAAATTATTTTATGCTTTTTAGTGATTTTTTTTCTTTATATTAATAATAATATTAATGAGAACTAAGTAAAATAGATTATGACCTATATATTATTAATTATTATTAAATATCCTGTGACATATTACATACATTTTATGTGTCATACTAAGTATAGGTGAATGGTTTTATAATGTTCTAACCCAACCTAACCTAACTTCTGATCTATACAAGATTAGTTTGTATGCGTACTACTCTTGTATAATTTGGAAGACCATGATTAAAAAGTAATTTACAATCTATACGAGACCAGTTTCACACCCTTGGTTTTGTATAGAATGGAAATACACGTAACCGTGCACAAACTCCAAGGAATCACTCTATAGTACAGCTGTACTGACTTCGGCCCAAAAATTTTTGCAAAAGGTCAATGTTACGTAGGCGTAGCAGAGTGAAGTCTTTGGACAGAATAGCTATATTAGACTTCAGCAATTGGTCTGGCAATATCAGAGAACATATTAGTGACATATGTATACATTTATGGTTATAACTTCGTACGTAAGAATGATAACTCGATGTGTTATACACTAAAACCTTCCTGAAAGTATGTAGATTACGATAGTAAAACAATCATCAAAATCGGTTCATTAGTTGCGGAGATAATCGCGAACATACTTACATACATACATACATACATACGGGTCGAATACAGAACCTCCTTTTTTTGAAGTCGGTTAAAAATGTTTATTTAGCAATACAGAATTTTTAACCTATAAATAGAGCTTTTATAACTTAGGTAGGTAAGTACTATCTACGCTTGGTCGGATGGAGACGGACCAACCCGCTAAGTATATTATCAATATCAGTAAGTATAAATCACACATTTAAAAATCTTTACATAGTTTATTAGTAGGTACTCCCTTATATCCCTGCCTCGGTAAAATCAAGAAACAAGTATAAATTAAAAATTTAAAAATCCCCGACATTCGCCATTTTGTGGTGGCGGCCATCTTGGATTTGCATAGTGCTATTCTACTAGTCAAGCTCTTTAATTTGATACCCATATTGAAGGAATTGTGAAAAAATATGTAATCCGCCATTTTGTAGCGGTGGCTATCTCGGGCTGATTTTCATAGCTAAAAACACTCCCGACTAATTCACCTTTCAAACAAAAAAAAAACCGCATTCAAATCGGTTCACCCGTTTGAGCGTTACGGTGGAACAGACAGACAAATACACGCACACATACACACACATACAGACATGTTAAACTTAAAATACTCCGTCATTTTTTGCGTCGGGGGTTGAAAACATAGTCATCAATACCAATCGCTTTATACCGGAAAAAATGGTTTATTTCGGAATTAAACTGGTTTTATCGTTTTAAACGGATTGGTATAATTCGTTTTATACTGGCCTTACATCTATACTCTCTGGAATCAGTACAATATTTTAGGCGAAATCAAAACATCTTTTTGACTCGCTCACACGTACCCCTTTTAGTTCAAGAAGGTTAAACCTACTTAATAAAATATAATTATACTTATATACCACATATACATTATACAGTGTATCCGGGATCAAAGTAGCGATATGTTAGGAGCGTATTCTACAATTACTCATTACTAAAACTCTTTTTACTCTAAAAATACCTATTAGTTAATCGGGCGTACGGTCCTCCTCCCTCCCACAACCATATTATGTGCACACAAAAAATGTAATAAATAGGTAGGTATAACTCGAAAGTCTGTTGCTCCACAGGTCTTCAAATGGCTTTATTCGATTGGAAACAATATTTTCCATCATGATTTTAAAGTAGGGGTCCGATCCTTAGTTTCGATCTCACTTACTGACTAACCAAAACCAATATTACTTTATTTTTTTCTGGCACGTAGGTATATTCTCTATACCCGTATTACTAATTCCCCGGAATTCTGACGTTTCGTAATGTTACCAGAGATAAAACAATTCCCACAAAAAAGATAAAAAATTCAAAACTTATGCAAATACAAATCAACTGCCGCATGTAGATATGACAAATGCCTGACAGACACTTCATGGTGATAATGTCATTCGACATCCATTTTTGAATAAATTTTTTCAATGTGCTTCTTTTGTTTTCTATTGCTGTCAGTGTGCACTTTCTGGTTTCCACTCTTGGTGTTTTCTATTTTAAGGCGAAATGAGTGATATTATTACGCGGCATATGGCTTTTTATAATGACAGGGAATTAAAGTAGTTTGGGGTAAAATCGTACTTCGTAGATGATAACCCTGTTCTCCATACAAATCATGAACCTATAGAATATTATTATCCATTGATTATTATCTCTATGATACAAATACCTAACTCATCTGTAAATGACAATGACAGCTGTCAGAATTCCGGGGAATTAGTAATACGGGTATACTAAATAGTTAAAAGCTACCGTTATTTTGAAATTTAAATTATTACAAGTACCAAACGATGTACATACTTACTTACATAAATTATCATAACTACCTAATGCTCTTTGGCTCTGTAATATGTTTACTTGCGGAAACGTAGGTACCTACTTGGAATGATTTTTCTAGAGTTCTTTGTCAAAGTCCATGTAAATAAATCCATGCGTAATATACAATAATTATTATAATAATATGAAATAGATAGTTACCTACTTGTACTTACCTACTTGTTTATCGCAACGTATGCCAATCATAAGATTTGAGTCATTAATCTTATAACTTACTTAATGCTTGTCTTTATTTCATGTGATTAGTAGTTAATTACCCCGATAGATACCTACCTACCTATCTAGATTTTTGTAATTTTGAAAGCGATTAGTACATGATACATAACTACCCTAAACATTGCAGTTATACTTTCCACCACCATCACCACTACAGCTTTTTTGCGTCCCACTGCTGGGCACAAGCCTCATCTCTCATAGGATTATGATTAGGAGGGATTTAGAGCTTAGACCCGCCACGCTGCTCCAATGCGGGTTGGCAGGCTTTAACGACTATTGTCACATCATAGTGATAATAACCGGGACCGACTGCTTAACGTGCTCTCCGAGGCACGGGGGTGGGACACCGCCAACTACCAACTCCGGGCTGGTAAAGAGAATTTCTTGACAGAAAAACCCAATATTATTTGCCCGACCCGGGAATCGAAGCCAGGACCTCGTGATCTGCCGTTGAATATGTTAACCACTAGACCAACGAGGCAGTTACTTATATACTTTCCGCTAAAAGTGAATTGTCATTCTACTTAATAATAGGTGCAACCGGGCACAGTTTGAGAGAAAATTCTTAAATAATAAAAACCTGTATATTATTTTATTCTGAAAAATCTCTCCTTAAGGGTGGTAAAATATGGGATGCAAGTTTTTATGTGAAGTTTTTTTATATGACGCTATCGGCGCGAGCGACTTCATTCCCGCGTCCCGCGCGGGAGTCGCCTCAGTTTGAACAGTCCTTTAGGCGCAAGTCTGTACCTAATAGAACTGCTAGTAGGGAAATAATTACGATATAAGTAGGTACACTGTACACAGGCACAGAAATGTTCACAGAAAAATCTTTAATTTTATGATGATGGAGCTGAGTTGTTAACATTCCATTTCCTTATATAAGAATATTAGGATGTGACGGTTATGTTATGTTACGTATAATAAAATAGACATATAGGCAACATATAGGCATGTAGGCAGGTACATATAAATATATAGAGATGTCGTAGCCCGATTATAAAACTACCTACATCATGAAGTGCCCAGCTTTTTCATGATGATTATTATGATCGTTTTTAAAGGTGAATTTTTTCACATTTATCTATCTATCTCTAGTCTATCTTAAATGTAGGGTAAAAAAAATTAAAGATTACATACACATTACACACACGCACGCGCACTCACTCACTCACACACACAACACATATAACACAAAGCACATTCTCAGCGCCTCTAGCTATAGATAGTGTAATGTTACTTATGTAGGTATATTTTTACGATTGACAGATCATGAACTAGCTAAGTAGGTACCTAAGTATGCGTTTATTTGGCCATAATATTATCGACAAACAAATACTTCTTACAGTTCTTACTAATATCATTGATTGGGCCGAGGCACATTATGATGCCTATGATGCTATGGAATAATATTTCATGAAATGCCACTTTCATATGAAATGGCCGGCTGCTTCATGATGTGAATAATTTTACGATCGGGCGCTGACATAGACACCACCATATTAGCATAATCGATGCATAATATTATACGAGAATCAAGGTGTGTTGGTCTAGTCATATCACAAAAGGATATAGTGGATTACTTGTCTTTATTTTATACTATGCTATATATGCTATACCTACTATGTACTTTACTACTTACTGAACTTAAAAAACAAATGAAAACACCGTAAATATAGATCGACCAGAATCTCATGAAAAATAGGGAAATTAAATTTTGTAGTAAGCAATACTAGGTTAACTCGGCTGCCCTAGTGATAAACAAAGTAATCACATTCAAAACACCTTACCTGGGATCGTTTCACGAAACGAAAAATCAAGCAACTGCATTTTAAATACAAAAACAAAGTAATCAACATCCAATTACTTTGTTTTTGTGTTATGCTTGTTGTTTACTTGGTTTTGCATTTATATTCCAGGTTAGTGTGTGCAGTTACTTTGTTTGGACAATTCAAATTTCAGTAAACGATTCAAGTTATTTGAAATATTAAACTGTGGTAAAAAACTACTCGACATAAAACTTTTGTTAATGCAAAAAAGTCAATTTCACAAAAAATGTCAGTTAGGTACTTTGTTTATCGCTAGGGCAGCCGTAGTGTTGCTAACTTTGGAATTTCATTTCCGTATTTTTCATGAGATTCTGGTCGACCTATACATAATATTATAGTTTTTAAGCTGTGACTAAAACAAACGAACATAATATTTTAACCCCCGACGCAAAAACGACGGGGTGTTATAAGTTTGACGTGTCTGTGTGTGTGTATGTGTGCGTGTGTCTGTCTGGTCCCCTGTGGCGCTCAAACGGCTAGACCGATTTGACCGATAGAATGCGGTTTTTTGTTGGAAAGGTGAATTCGTCGAGAGTGTTGTTAGCTATGTTTGAAGAAAATAGGTCCAAGATGGCCGCCGCTACAAAATGGCGGATTATATATTTTTTAACAACTCCCTTAATATGGGTATCAAATGAAAGGGCTTCACTAGTAGAATAGCACTATTGCAAATAAAAGATGGCCGCTGCCACAAAATGGCGAATGTCGGGGGTTTTTTAAATTTTTAATTTATACTAATTGTCTTATAATTAATAATAATCCCTACGTACGGAACTTTAGTAGAGCGAGGCTCGACTCGCACTTGACTGTTCATTATAATAAAACGAGTTTTGCTATTTAAAATTATAATGTATTTTGAATAATTTTATCACAAATTATTGTATAGGTAGGTAATACAAATAATAATTTTTATCCATCAATAATACAGGTAGGTAGGTACATACCTACGTGTAGACATGAACCGAAACCGGTAAATGCATTCCATTATCTTAATTCTATCGAAAAATATACAAAAATAGTTAACCATTAATTTCTCGCATTTAAAAAAAAAAAGACGGTCGTTTTTGTTATTTTTCATTTTTGCACTCACTACCCCGAAGAACCTCGAAAACGAAGCCATTTTAAAATTACAATTACCTATTTCATCAAAATAATAAAAATCGTCAGCCCTAGGCAGGGTGTCCAGAAAATAAACGCTTTGGTTGTACTGCAAATCTGCCACCAGGACAGTTCCCTGCTGCGTGTTGTGCAGTTGTGCCTGGCAGCCTGTCCCCTGCACGAGTCTGTCGGGAGTCGGGACGCCTCGTTTGGACGCTTGTTTCTCGTTAGGTTGCGATACTATTAATAATAAGATAATAAGTATATATATAGCTGCTCGTGCTGATTCACCACTCACTCACTGACTCATTGATCACCTCTCCTGAACAATTTTGTATGAAAAATTTTTTTTTCAATAATGGTGTTGTATAGAGGACAAAAATTCATGCGGAGGAAAAATATGGAGAGAGCTGATGATTGAAGATTTTGGAGACGGGTGGGGAGCACGTTCAGCTTCAGGGTATTGAAGATAGGTGAGAGTTGCTCAATCAAAAATTACTCGAAACCTCATCCAATTGGCAGTGATCTAAAAAAATACCAAAATGGCGGATCCAAGATGGCGGCTATAAAAATTTCGTCGGTGTCTATCTCACCAAGTATACAAGTGTAAATTGAAAATTTAAAAAACCCCCGACATTCGCCATTTAGTGGCGGCGGCCATCTTGAATTTGCAATAGTGCTATTCTACTAGTCAAGCCCTTTCATTTGATACCCATATCAAGGGAGTTGTGAAAAAATATATCATCCGCCATTTTGTAGCGGCGGCCATCTTGGACCGATTTTCATCAAACATAGCTAAGAACACTCTCGACTAATTCACCTTTCAAACAAAAAAAACCGCATTCAAATCGGTCCACCCGTTTGAGCGCCACAGGGGAACAGACAGACACACACACACACACACACACACACACACACACACACACACACACACACACACACACACACACACGTCAAACTTATAACACCCCGTCGTTTTTGCGTCGGGGGTTAAAAAGATGGAAGAGTAGTTTCTTAAAAATATGATCAAGAACTAAAGATCTACTTGATGAACAGAAAAAAAATCAAGATGGCGGAATTGTTTTCATACAAAGTTTTTTTTAGTGATGGTTTCGTATAGAAGACAAAAATTCATGCGGAGGAAAAATATGGAGAGAGCTGATGATTGAGGATTTTGGAGACGGGTAAAGAGCACGGCTAGGGTGTTGACGATAGGTAGGAGGTGCTGAAACAAAAGTTACTCGAAACCTCATCATCATCCATCATTTAGGCAGTAAGCTGAAAAAAAAAGTCCTAAATGGCGGATTCAAGATGGCGGCCACACACATTTCGTCGGTGTCTATATTACTGATTATAAAAGATGGAAGAGTGGTTTTTAGGCAAAAGATCATCAAGACGTGGTTTACTTGATAAATAGAAAAAACAAGATGACGGAATTTATTTATCTATACAACATATACGACGAATATTGAAGTTAAGTAATACAAGTTGGGAACTATACAAGACTTTGATACTGTTTCTATTCAAAATTTGTTTTTATGGAAGAACTCTCATTCTGACAAATGATCCGGAGAAAAAATATGGGGAGTGATCTCCCCATATTGGAGGAGTAGGAGGAGGAGGAGGGAGGGAAAAAATATGGATCGAGGGTTTGGAAGATGGATGAAGATAGGTGGAGAGTGGAGACTGAAGGCTGCTCAAACAAAAAAAAAAACACCCGAAAACGACACCTCGCGGTCCGCTTTAGCGGGCCGCGCACCCACGCGCCATACTAATATATTATATACCTACTCAAAGAGTAGGTACAAACCTACTCCACGGTACAATATAAAAAATCACTTAGGGTAGGCAGTGTGTTTACGCATCTATACTAATAAATAAAATTGAAGTGTCTGTCTGTAATATCGAAATAACTACCTCATATTAAGCTCATATGGTTATTTGAACGCTACCATAACCGAATCACACGTTTTTAAAATTTTTGTCTGTCTGTCTGTCTGTCTGTCTGTCTGTCTGTCTGTCTGTCTGTCTGTCTGTTTGAACGGGCTAATCTTCGGAACGGCTGAACCGATTTTGACGGGACTTTCACATACAAGTAGAGAATTAACCAGGGAGTAACATAGGCTACTTTTTAACCGACTTTCAAAAAAGGAGGAGTTGTGTTTTTCTACCTATGTAGACCGATATCTCCGAGGTTTCTGAACCGATTTGCGTAATTTTTTTTTTAATCGATAGAGAAACATTGCGACCCTGTTATATAAAAAAATTGGATTCCAACTCCTCAATCCTGATGCTGTATGGGACCTAATTCCCAAAACTAATGGGTTTTAGAAACTTTCGGTTATAGGTATACATTGATATTGGGGGTACCAATTAAAGACTTTATCGTTGAATGAATTCGAGTAGGTACATATCCAACTCCTCAACCCTGATGCTGTAAGGAATTGTATTCCGAAATCGTGGGGATCCCACGGGATTTTTCCGTTTTGGGGACGGGTTTCTACAAATAAGCTACTTTTTGTTCCGGAAAATCAAAAGTTCCCACGGGATTTTTAAAAACCTAAATCCACACGGGCGAAGCCGTGGGCATCGTCTAGTTTATAATAAGTAGATGTATTAGGTAAGTAGTCTTTTCCTAATATAGAAGATAGATAACTTACATAATTAATCTTATAATCTAAACAAATAATTAAGTGATTAAATATTAAATCTAAGTAAATTTTAAGTAGGTACCTATCCATCTATTAGGTATTAGAACATCTAAGTACATCGGTACAAAATTCTTTTTATAGGTACCGCCCGATTTTAGTTTGTACCTACCTGTACAGGCTATTTAAGTATATTAAATATTTTAATATAATATGATTGGCGATATGTACATAGCCTGTACGTGTAGGTACTAACAAAAAATATTTTTTCTCAAACATGCATGGAAATATTGTCATTATTTTCGAAAAAAGAACACGCGACGTTTCGAATTTTTGGACAAATCCATTGCAGGAGCGTTTTTTGAATTTGGAACATTTAAACGCTCCTGCAATGTTGTATGAAACGGCGTGCTGGGGTTATTAAATAAGTATACTCTTTGATTGGATCTCTTTTGTCATTCTTGGCATACCATAGTCTCTTTACTTAGTACAAATTGCGTCTAATATATTGTAATATATTGTAATATTAATATATATATAGCTGTTCGTTCTGATTCACTGACTCATTCATCGCCTCTCCTGTAAAATTTTGTATGAAAAATTTTTTTTTCACAAATGGTTTCGTATAGAGGACAAAAATTCATTAAGAGGAAAAATATGGAGAGAGCTGATGATTGAGGATTTCGGAGACGGTTGAAGAGCACGCTTAAGGTATTGAAGATACGTGGGGGATGCTCGAACAAATGTCACTCGAAACGTCATCCAATTGGCAGTGAGCCGAAAATAAATTCAAAATGGCGAAAAAAAGATGGCCGCCATACAAATTTTGTCGGTGTCCATCTCGAAGGGTATAAAAGATGGAAGAGTGGTTTCTTCGCAAAACATAATCAGGATCCAAAGGTCTACTCGATTAATAGAAAAAAATTCAAAATGGCGGAATTTATTTTTCCATAGCAAATGTATGGCGAATATTAAAGAGACTACGTATAAAAGATCGAAGAGTGGTTTCTTGACAAAAGATGATCAAGACCTTTAGATCTACTTGATGAGCAGAATGATTCGAAGAAAAAATATGGAGAGTAATAATGATCGAGGATTAGGAATATGGGAGAGATAGGTGGAGGCTGCTCAAACCAAAATACCCGAAAGCAAAACCTCGCGGTCCGCTTGCGGGCCGCGCACCCACGCGCCCTACTAGTATTAGATATAGCCATAAATGCGTTTGCCTGTCGGCAGTCGCCACAGATGATAAAAAAATTGGTGACAAAGCTGATAATTCGTATTGATTTGTTATTTACATAGGTACCTGCTTAATAAATATAAATTTATGAAATGAATAATTAAAATGAGTTCCAACGGTTCAGAGAGTGAAATGGAGATTGATAATTATTGTAGGTACTCCACCTTTAAAATCAGAAGCCAAACTGGCAATGGAAAACCTACTTCCAGCGAAGTTAAAAGAAAAATACATGAAAGTATAAGTAGGTAAGTAGGTACATATGAAAATTTTATGAGTTGGAAAAACGAGAAAAAAGTGAACATTTTCTCCGAAACAGTGCTTTTGGCGTATTTTAATGATATTGCTAAAACTAAAAAGCCATCAACATTATGGGCATTTTATTACGCTGAAATGTACAGTTCATGTTAAAAACCAATGATGTATTAAAAACGGCATTAACTTGAAAAATTATGGGAATTTAACTAAAGTACTTTTCTTAAACGACAATCGACTGGATTCAAAAGCAAGAAATCGAAAATTTTTACTAGCGAAAACATAAAACAATTTTTAATTAACGCCCCAGATGATATTTTATATATATTTAGCGACAAAGGCAAATTAAATTTAATGTATAATATAAAAAGTGTGTTTTATTTCCCTTCATTATTTTGAGAAAAGCACATGCCTCGGCAGGAAATGGCAATTGCCTGTCTCGTATTTAGTGAAGTCCTTGCCTACGGCTCGGCCTTCAAACTCATATTCGACCTGCAATTGCTTATTTCCCGGCCTTTGCAATAATGTACTATTATCCTATAATAGTGGCGTTTGGAGTCAGTTTTTTTAAGATTTTTTATTTTAAGCTTTATAGTGTAAAATATCAATTTACAATCAACAGTCTCTGAATCTCGACACATTAGGATTGCAGTAAGTACCAGACCCTATCATTATAAAATACTGGTGTATTGATTTAAAATATTAATTCTTATATGTATTTGAAACGGAGCAAAAAAATGTATTCAACTTAGAAGTTAGAACAGCAGGATAAACAAAACGTGAAAGGCCCCGGTTTAAAGGGGCCTGACTGGTCACATTTTTATTATTATTACTTAAATACCTACTTTTTAGGTACATAACAATATATCTATATACTAATAAATAAAATTGAAGTGTCTGTCTGTAATTTCGAAATAACTACCACATATTAAGCTCATATGGTTATTTGAACGATACCATAACCGAATCACACGTTTTTAAAATTTTTGTCTGTCTGTCTGTTTGAACGGGCTAATCTTCGGAACGGCTGAACCGATTTTGGCGGGACTTTCACAGACAAGTAGAGGATTAACCAAGGAGTAACATAGGCTACTTTTTTAACCGACTTTCAAAAAAGGAGTTGTGTTGAAATCGGTAAATACAGATGTTAAAAACGCCCTGATAGACGTATTTTCGATGCGCGCGATCGCGACAGCCGACGCGGACGCTCGCGCTCCCCGCGCCGCGCCGCGCGCCCCTGCGCCCTGCGCCCGCCGTACGCGGTACCGCGGTACGCCGCCGCGCGGCGGGGGGCGGGTGGACCAGAAATCTACTTATCCCTCAGGATTTGTGAAAAATCGAAATTCACGCGGGCGAAGCCGCGGGCAAAAGCTAGTTATATGATATAACTAAGATAGGTATTTATAAAAGAAATATTATGTACCTACTTAATCTTAACAAATATTAAGTATCTCATGCACTACAATCAATGAACACCCCTAAAACAGTACCAAGGGGCATTTACTAGTCAATGTCGAGTTTTCTGAAGGAACCGACTGCGCCGTAGATATTATCGTCTTCGTAAACTTCGTCTGGCGTGACGTCACACAGCTCGCTGAGTTGTCGGAGGTACTCTCGTAAGTCGTCGACGCGACGGCGCCATTTTTTCGCGAGTACCTCGATAGACTCCTCTTCACCTCCCCATTCCACTGGCAACACTCTTGACGGGAAATGATCGAATAACTCTTCTGTTTTCGCGTGCAAATAGTACTGGAAATTAAATGTACATTTTAATCTATTACAGCACCCATATTATGTGTACCTATCAGAATCGAATAATTTGAGTTTGAACGAGGTCGTTTTTAAATTTTGCATAACAGCAGCGGCCAAAGATAATAATCTAATAGTTGCGGTGCATTAATTTGAATTGCTAATTTCTGGGTCAATGTTTACTGGGTTCATTATCAAGGCGGACGCCCTTTAAAGGCCTTATTGAATAACTATACTGGTAGGTATAAATGTGTATAAATAATAATAATTTATACAGTCCAAATCCAGGATCATAATAGTAGATTATTAACCAAGGGGATAGAGCAGTGTCTTCTGTCGCGGGTGACGATTTAAATCGCGAGCGTAACGAAGGATTCGAGGTTTACTCCCGAGCGTAGCGAGGGTGTTAAAAACTTAAATCACGAGCGAAGCGAGGGATTTAAGACGAGTCCTGAGTGTAGCGAGGGATTTAAGTTCACCCAAGACTAAGACAGCTTTATCACCGAGGAAAATACTCTTCTTTTCGTACCATTGGCGAAAAAATTAACACAATAATAATATGAGAGAAGCATTTATTAAAAATAATGACAATTAAAAGTAAAAGTTAACATTCGAAAAATTGGTCCAATTATTGATTTTGTGGAAGCAAAATTATAAGGAATTATTTATAATTGCGGCAGCATTTGCACTGATGGAATCCGACAATTCACTATCACTGTCGCTTTGATTTAACTTCGTAACGTATTTTTAGAACATTAACTTATTTATAAAAATAAATTAAAATAAACTTAAAGTTTATTATTTGAAGAATACAAAAACGCGACAAATTCCTAGACTAATATTTTTTTGTCGGAAAAGCAAAGGCATCAAGCTCATAATGGCCTCGTCGGTTTTCGTAATATTATTTAATAATCATAACTGCATATAGCAAAATCGACATTAACTTGGCTCTTACATGGTCTGCGGGATGCGGGACGGGGGAAATTCTCATTGATAAATTAATAATTCAATGGATGTGCTCGTACTATAATGTATGACAAGCATTTTTGGCGCGGCTTTGCGCCACTGTAAGTGTGTATGTGTGTATTGCTACTGTAAGGACATAACACTAAATTAGGGGAAAAAAAATTGTAATTATAATAATTTTAATTATGATAATTATTCTATTATTTGCGTAATCGCAATTCAGTCTTTCATCTTGATCTCTTTAAGTTTGCTCAATACTTTTCTATAGTAGTAGTAGTTAGTACTATACATTTAAAGTTAAGTAGGTACGTTTCAGGATATGGAAAAAAGATTTTCCATAACCAAGAAAGAAGAACATACGTTAATTAATATAATTTATACCATATTTTTTAAATTTTCTACATATAATAAAATAATTTATAATAAAATAATTTATTTAATACATCTACTAAATACAAGTAAAGTTCGTGAATTCGTGAATATTAAGCGTAGTCGGGTTTTAACCCGACTACGCTTAATAATTTAGTGGGCAAAAGCGCGGGGCAAGCAGCTAGTGGTGCCATCTGTTCAGGGGCGTAGCTACCGCCGTATATGCCGTATCAATTATACGGGGCCCCCAAGCCACGGGGGCCCCGACGTGCGTAAGCAAAAATTAACAAAAACTTCCCAAATTTTTGTTTATTTCAGAAATGACAAAAGTCAAAAAATGTTGTCCAAAAAGTTGTCCATAGAGGCAGAATTTTTAGAAAAACTAAAGTCATCATCATAAATGATTAGCTATACCTAAATGAT
This sequence comes from Melanargia galathea, assembly GCA_920104075.1. NCBI lineage: Eukaryota > Metazoa > Arthropoda > Insecta > Lepidoptera > Nymphalidae > Melanargia > Melanargia galathea. Next base: position 20,208,165 of record OV049857.1, on the reverse strand, counting down.
TTAATAAATCAGTTTGCCGAAAAAAAGGCAAGGAGAGTAAATTATATTTAATTTGAATTGTTTGTAAAATTTTTAGAAAAAGTGACAGATAAATAATTATGATGAATATATTGCTTTTAATTTTATGCAAACATTTTTTTTCTTTTGTGAGAAATCCTTACCCTTCATAAGGGCCCCCAAACAAATTTTTATACGGGGCCCCGCCAAGGTACGCTACGCCACTGCATCTGTTATGCCTATCCGAAACTAATTTTAAAATCTAGAAAGCCGCGCAAAGCTGACTTCTCCATTTTTTTCGTAGGTAAATAAAATGTAGCCTATGTCACCCTGATCATAACAACGAATCAATAGACACCTCATTCATCAAAATCGGTCCAGCAGTTTAGGTGCTACATCAGTACACACAGCATCTCATACAAAAATCGGCCACAAACATACATACATACATATAATATATACATACGTAAATACATAGACTGCTAAATCATAACCCTTCCTTTTGGCTATGCCGTAGTCGGGGGAAAAAAAACCAGACGTTTAGATTAGTACGGCATGGTGATGTTAGGAGATGGAATAAAACAAAGATAAAAAAACTATTAGAATTCATAGGTTTATATTATTCACATCTCGAATAAGAGTGATCTAACAAGACGTGTTCTTCTATATCGGTTGATGGAAGCGCCATGAGCGCGGGCGCTCCCACCACGTGTATGCGGCGCATGCGCTGCGGGTACGCGGCGAGTGCGAGATGGATGCTGCGCCGCACCGTGCTCGCCGCCAGCGCCACGCGGGTCGCCAGCGACGCGCGCACGTGTGAACACTACTATAGAGCTCAGTAGTCACTCACCCGTTTCCTGATTTTCTCGTTGACGCAGGACCGCATCAGGTTGATGGAGGACGCCATGAGCGCGGGCGCTCCCACCACGTGTATGCGGCGCATGCGCTGCGGGTACGCGGCGTGCGCGAGATGGATGCTGCGCCGCACCGTGCTCGCCGCCAGCGCCACGCGGGTCGCCAGCGACGCGCGCACGTGTGAACACTGTCCAACAAACCGAAGCAACTAAACGGTTTTGTAAACCAAATTAATATAATTACCTACTTACCTAAGATTTTGACAAAGTTTTTTCAAAGTTTCGCATTTGTGTGTGACATAGCTGCCATGTTGGATATCATTGCAAGACATCATTGTTACCTATGTAGATCTCAAGGATATCAATTTCAATTTCAATTTAATTCATTCCGATCATCATTGTGCCACAGGCCCCCAAAACGCGGGGCCCTGCTGTGTGCTGCTGTGGTATCAACTGTATCACACGGTGTACCTATTATACATATAACGCAGCCCTTGACCCAGCGAAACAATTGTGTTGCAAGGTAATAAGTAAGTAGATACCTAACTACCTACTATGTAAAAAGATACCATCAATTATATCATTATTATTACTTATTAATTACACATGGGGAGTACCTACATTAAAATACGACTAAGTAATTAAACAAACGTACATCCGGTCAATTTTCCATATTATTTACTCCTGTATGGTAAACATATATATATTTTTTATTTTTAAATATTTTGTTTTGTATTTATTTTGTTTTTATTTTAGTTAAAAAAGAGCAACCGCCAAGTTTCTTGCTGGTTAATCGGTAGGAATGGCATTCCGAAGCAGTGGTAAGTATACAGGGTGGTCCAACTAGTGACGTCAATAATTTTTTTTAGATTCCTCACACCTGGGGGGTGTCTGAAAATACCCCATGTATGTTCCGCGATTTTTGTAGTTTTCGAGTTATAATTTTTTTGTGTTTTTTGAATGTTTTCTGCCAGTGAGGTTTCAAAATTTCATATCTTTTTTTTGTAGTAAGTAGGTATTTTGCAGTTTTTTTTATGTGAAATGATTGTCTTGAATGTTGTTTTAATAAAAAAACTCAGCTTCCTGAAATGACTAAATGTTACTCAAAAAAGGCTTGAAAGTTAGAACTTTAGTTATTAGTAGAATTTGCTTAAACAGTCAACTTCAATTCAAAAATACAAAAAGCAGTTTTCATAGCTTCTACTTAGCTAAGTTTAAAAACTTTGCAGGGTCCTAAACTACCAAAATCATTAAAAACAAGTAAAAGGGTGGATTTCCCAACAGCAAAATTCGCACGGCATGGGTGAAATCGGTACTGTCCAACATTAGTATAAAGATCTAATATTTTTTTCTAGGTAGAGTAGGTAGATACCTATGCGAGACAATAAATATTTATTGATTAGGACTGCAGGTTAGGAAATAAAAAAAATTTAAAGCCCCGAATTTATCATTTCGGTAGCTGTCCTCACAACCTTTTTCAATGTAATTTCCCTCATAAATCAAAAAGTATTGCTTATTTAGGTATATGGCTACTTTTATTTGAATTGTGAATAGTGACAGTATAGTTATAAAATAATTTTATGATAATATCTACTTAGTTTAATAACTGGTAAGTAAAAATGCTTGTGTCCCAGAAAGTCCTCTCATCTCGGTGTTTTTTTTTTAATTGATTGTAGTTTTGCATAGGACAACTCTAGCTCCCCCCTCGTGCGCTTAAAATATACGTAACAGTGTGGTCTATGTGCTTATCGTGGGAGGAAATGCGCCGCTTGCCTGCGTGTTCCCGCAAAAAAAGTAAATAGTTCAATTCGGTGGCATGTGACAAACTTCTTATCATTTCCGTGTACAGGTATAACTTGTCTTGCAATTAGTTAATACATATAAAATACTATTCATGAGTGCGTAATGGCAATACGTTTATTTGTGTAATATTCATATCATCTTGTAATAAATAGTCTTCTTGTAATGCTAATTTTTGTCCGTATTTCTAATTTCGGTGTTATCATTTCGGTGGATTCGGTGGGCTAAATTGTCAACCGAAATGATAAAAAACTCACCGAAATGATAGAAATTCTCATTTCGGTTTTTTTAAATCTTAATTATCTCATTTCGGTGGATTGCTTTATCATTTCGGTGTTTAATTGTCTCATTTCGGTGGATTGTTTTATTATTTTGGTAGATTATTATTTGTTTCGATGAAAATTCAGGCCAGCAGGTAATTTTTTAACTAAACCACTTCAAAAAAAGAGTTTATGTATTTGACCCGTACGTATGTATGTATGTATGTATGTATGTATGTATGTATGGCCGCAATTATCTCAAAGACTAATGAACCGATTTTGATAATTTTTTCGCTATCGTAATTAACATACTTTCAAGGAGTTTTTAGTATTTATATTATACCTACGTTCATATAATTCATATGTACAAATTAACATAAGTGTACACTTACTTATGTCATCAAAATATTGAACCTGTACACCGATTTTCCCCATATTTGGTTCTACACTAATTTTTTTTTTACTCAATAGAGAAAGTTTATGAAATGGTCGCAAAAAGAATACATGAACTGTTGGTAGGTAGAAGGTAGGTGGTCAAAAACACTGAAAAATAAACGAAAACCAAACCAAAAAGGAAAAATTCTAGTAGATAACGAGCTTAGCACCTATGTATATTAAAATATAAGTTTTGATTTTTTGTTCATCAGTTTTTTGTAAAATCATCATGATCAACCCATTACCAGCTCACTACAGAGCACGGGTCTCCTCTCAGAGTGAGAAGGGTTTTGGCCATAGTCTACCACGCTGGCCAAGCGGATTGGCAGACTTCACACACCTTTGAGAACGTTATGGAGAACTCTCAGGCATGCAGGTTTCCTTACGATTTTTTCCTTCACCGTTAAAGCAAGTGATATTTAAATACTTACGCACATAACTCCAAAAAGTTAGAAATGCGTGCCCGGGATCGAACCCACGACCTCCGATTAGAAGTCGGTCGTCCTAACCACTAGGCTATCACAGCTTATCTTGTAAAATGGTTACACAGAATTTACTCCATTTCAATGTTTTGACTACGGTTAACTTTTTTAAAGTTTCATGCAAATCTTTGCATGCATTATTTAACTAATGTGTTTCCAATACCTGTACTTTTATGCAATATGTTGTATCTCGTTATCGTTATTCGTATGTCTCGTTATCGTTTGTTTCAATAACAAACGATAACGAGATATGATTAAATATAATCTAATTTATTTATTTTAAAGTGGCAGGTGAATTCAAAGTTGAAATATAATCTAACTATCATTGACGTATTTTTTTTTAAGAATGCTGAGACGAACATTGACCAAAGATGAGAGAAAGGAAAAAAGAAGATTATACAAACAGAAAAAAAAACAACGAATTAAAAGCGATCGAGAAGAGTTTCTTAGAAAAGATAGAGAGAGAGATATGCAAGAAGAAAAGCTACAGGATTAATTTTTTCGAGGAGTGCATTAAATTCTCACAAGCTCCGAAATCTACGCAAAAAAAACGCAGCCAGTTCGAAAGCATATTATTATAAGAAAAAAAAATACAAAAATCAGACAACTCGACAAACCTTAGTGGCACACTCAATTATCAATGATAATTTAGAATCTAATGGAACTTCAAATAGGTACACAGTCAAATAATGCATCTGCATTATCTATACGTTATCATATTCTTGGTTTGTCACAGACTTTCAAACTGTATACTTTATTAGTCACTGTATGCATCATAATATTGATTTTTTTTCTTTTCATTTAACGACAACTCTGAAATCTCAATAACTCCATAAAATTAGAAGCCCCTTAAGTGTCGCAATATAGAGTTTACACTGTATTTAAGTAAGTGCTAAATTATTAGAATAGTAGAAATTAAAAGACTGATTATTGCTAAGCTAAGATTAAAATCGTTAATTAAAATATAGGTATGTCTTTTCATTTAGTTTTATTCTATTCCTTTTAGTGTAGGTAGGTGCATTTTTTGTGTGAAATCCAGAGGAATAACTAAAATTAAGTAGAACATACGTAACTAGGTTAACAAATTGTCACTCATGATAGTATACAACCTTTCACACTTGCTAAGAGTGCAGCTATTTAGTTAAAGTGTATGGTTGAGGCGGCTCAGTAGTATATTTAATATATTTTCAGTGAATTTTAATTTCGGTGGACAGTTTCTATCATTTCGGTGGCTACTTATATCATTTCGGTGGCTAGTTTTATCATTTCGGTGGCATTAAAATTTTAAACACGTATTCTCACGAGTTTATAAGACATATTTTGATGGCATTCAATAAGAGCATAAACAATAACAAGAAGAACAATAAACCATAGTTCAAAGTTGAAAAAACTTAATAATAAAAAAGTCCACCGAAATTCAAGAAAAAACGGCTTTGTTGAAATTGCCCCAAAAATTTAAAACTTAAAAAACCCCCGACGTGGTACACAGCACTTCTAATACCTTATTAGGGTTCCGTAGTAAATAAGGAACCCTTATAGTTTGGCCATGTCCGTCCGTCTGTCTGTCCGTCCGTCCTCGGTTAATCTCAGAGACTATTAGTGCTAGAAATCTGTAATTTGGCATGGGTATAAATATTAATTATGCCGACTAAGTGGTGAAATAAAATTTTGATAAATCTTTTTTTTTGTGTAGCTCCCCTACATGACAAAGTGGGGATGAATATTTTTTTCTCATCTACCCCATAGTGTGGGGTATCGTTGAATAGGTCTTTTAAAAATACTGTGGGTGTGGGAACATCATTTTTCGATTTCTAGATCCGTTTGTAAAATATGATGTTTTAAAGTACTAATTTTTATTAGAGTCAAGTGTTCCCCCCCTCTATCAGCCAAATGGCAGTATATAGGAACTTGAAAAAATTCACAGCAGTAGGGTATATAATCAATTTTAAAGGAAAACTATCACGGCTAAGTAGGGTTCACAGGTTAAGGAGTTATATCTGTTTTTCGAGGATTGTGACTACGGAACCCTACACTGCGCGTGGCCCGCCACGCACTTGTCCGGTTTATATTATTAGGATTTCTGTGGTTACATAATATATAATATTAGGTTGCGCGAAGACCCTGGTCTGTATGCATGTATGTATATTATGTATGTGTCCCACCTTTCTGATATTGTAGCAAATAAAACACTCGGCTACATTCCAAATAAGTATGTAACTTGTACATATTATATAGACCGGTTAAATTAGACTAAATAACCGGCCAAGTGCGTGGCGGGCCACGCGCAGTGTAGGGTTCCGTAGTCACAATCCTCGGAAAACAGGTATAACTCCTTAACCTGTGAACCCTACTTAGCCGTGATAGTTTTCCTTTAAAATTGATTATATACCCTACTGCTGTGAATTTTTTCAAGTTCCTATATACTGCCATTTGGCTGATAGAGGGGGGGGACACTTGACTCTAATAAAAATTTGCACTTTAAAACATTATATTTTACAAACGGATCTAGAAATCGAAAAATGATGTTCCCACACCCACAGTATTTTTAAAAGACCTATTCAACGATACCCCACACTATGGGGTAGACGAGAAAAAAAATATTCATCCCCACTTTACATGTAGGGGAGCTACCCTAAAAAAAATATTTATCAAAATTTTATTTCACCACTTTGTCGGCGTGATTAATATTTATACTCATGCCAAATTACGGATTTCTAGCACTAATAGTCTTTGAGATTAACCGAGGACGGACGGACAGACGGACAGACGGACAGACGGACAGACGGACAGACGGACAGACGGACGGACATGGCGAAACTATAAGGGTTCCTTGTTTACTACGGAACCCTAAAAATAGGGGTGAGGTTACAATAATTCCCACCTGGCTGAAAATTGGTAGGATTGTTCAAAACACTATTATAAATGAAATGTGAAAAGTCCACATCGATCCGACACCTGGAAAAAAAATTACTCGGGGTCAAAGGTCACAAAAACGGGTTTTCTTAAAAAATGTCTAAAAATTTTTTTTTTTCTTAAGAGCCACCGTTTTTGAGATATAACGATTCAAAAAGTTAAGTGTCGAAATAAAAATGAGGGACTGGATTTCTTTTTACCTGAAATTCTGATATTTCCAATATTTTATGTGTGTAAGTATGTAACTTATAAGTATGTGTAAGTTACAAGTAAGTTATGTGTAAGTTACACACTTACACATATAAAATATTATAAATATCAGAATATACGTAATATCACGTTTATAATATAATTTCAATATAAGTACATTAAACTTGGTGATTTAATCCAGCTGTGGACCAGGGTCACAGATTAATACGAAACGTTATACTTCGTCAACCAACGTGAGAAGAATGTTCTCGTAGATGTCTCCAGAGCGGGCAGGACAATTTGAATTGGTTCCAAATGTGAAATGACAGTTCTGGTTTTCTTTCGTCTGCACTCTGCCAGTTAGTCTCCGATAGAGGTTGTATATACCTCTACATCATCATTCCGTTAGACCTATGTTAGCTTACCTCCCACACAAAAGCATCTCCAGCGATTAATGTCTCGTCGTGCATCCGCGCGTCACTGATGAGCAGCACCGCGCGCGCGGCCGCCGCTACGTCGGCTGAACTCTCCGGATAGTTCGGCCGCACTCTGAAGATCGTTACTCGAAGACCCTCGTCTGTTAGCTTCGGGAGGGGTACTATATCTCTGTTCCAAAGATAAAGAACTATAGTGGATGTTCCCAGTAGTATAAAAAAAAATAGAAAACATAGGGTAGGATGCTCCTAAGGCCGGCCCCTACTCCAAAAGTCAGCACTCCGTCTATTTCTGTCAATATTAGCGTTTTGGTGTTAAACTCCTGCCTTTTTTTAAAACTATTTTCCCATTATGAGTAAGCTAAAGCTAAAAAAATCCCATTGTTCCTAATCGGCACCAAAACGCCTAATATCAACAGAAATAGAACGAAGAGCCCCCTTTTGGTGCGGGGGCCGGCCTTAGGAGCATCCTACCCTATGTTTTCTATTTTTTTTATACTACTCGTAGGAGCCTACTTGTTTGTTTCATTATAGATGCGTCGTATAAATTAATTAGAACATCTAATTTCAATCGCATGAAATGACACAGAAGTGTGCAGTGTGAACATAATTAGTAGACAGCTGATGATAAAATAAATCAAGTGCCTTTACACGCACCTATCCAGTGCTGGATTAGCCACGTACCTAGCAAGAGCCAAAAACCATCGAATAAAAAAAAGTATTTTGCCCAGAAATGTTATTACGTTTTGTTCGCCAGCTCCTCAAATATTATATTTAACACAATAGAATTAAAATATACTCGTAGATCAAAACTAATAAATCAGTAAAAAAAAAATTTGAAATCCATAAATGACGAAGAATTAACTAGATATTTAAGTTTATGTATTTTAATGCAAAATGCCGCCTCTTACTCGAGTATGACGTCATCCCGTCCCTTTCGACGTAAAGTAAACTTATCTCGGAAAGGACGGGATGACGGAATTACGTAGGCAGTTCCCAAATCCCCATAGTTTAGATTCGCAGTATCCCTGCAGCTTCAGGATTGAGAAGTTGCAGCAAAAAAATTTGTAGGACCGTTTCGCATTCGCTGTCGATTAAAAAAATCATGCAAATCGGCTCAGATATTTTGGAGTAAGTACTGGATGGATATTTTGGTAATTGGTAAAAACAAATTTTACATGGAAAAAATAGTTACCTCGAAAGGGACGGGATAATGTCACACGCTGGAGCGCCACGTGAAACGAAATTATTCGTGAACCTTGCAGTTCCTTAACTTATTCAGTTTCTGAGATAATTTAATGATTGTTTCAGATTTTTGTTTTATTTCACATAAATTTTTATAATTAACTAAGTAGCATTTGCCCGCGGCTTCGCCTGCGTGAATTTCGGTTTTTCACAAATACTGAGGGAATCGGTTCCCGTTCCCGCTCCCTTTTCCAACCTTTATACTTACTTTCAAGGTAGTTTGCTATAATGATCTACCTATAGCTGTAGCTATAGATTTCGGGGTTTTCAAAATCCCGTGGACACTGTGCATTTTTTCAGGATAAAAAGTAGCCTATGTTTTCAGTCAGGGCATTATCTATCTCCATTCAAAATTTCAGCCATATCTGTTCAGTAGTTGCGACGTTATAAAGTAACAAACATCCAAACATCCACACTTTCACATTTATAATATTATAAAAATTAGTAACTTCTCCATTTAAAGCATATCAAGGACCCCTTGATAGAATTTGCTAAAGGCCCCGCGCTGGCTTGATCCGGCGCTGCACCTATCTACCTATACACATGGGCGCCGGCAGAAATAATTTCCAGGTGGTGCAGATTTTAGTTTTCTTACAATGTTCGCCGTATTATGATTATAAAAAACTGAAATTTTAGTCGGAAATGAAAATCGAAATCTGAAGCCCGGTTTATTTTATGTTCGAGACATTTACAAAATGATTTCCAACAGACGGCTTTTTATTTCAATAATTCCTGTTGATCCCGAGATTCCCAAGGGATGCAAGTGCACCACCTGGCAGCCCCCTGCCGGCGCCCATGCCTATACATTTACCTACCTTACGTATTTGAGGTGAAATAAAGTAAAATAATGCCAAGTAAGAAGCAAGAAAGTAAATATATTCCTTGACCTGCATCTTGAGGAAAATGTAGGTACCTAATTAGTTTATTCAGATAAGTGCGGCGTACCTAACCTAATGCGAAAACTATTTCTGATGAGTCACTTCTGTACAATAGTTTCATTCTAAATTAGGTAAGTAATCGAATCATATTAAGTTTTTCTTAGCATTTCGTGCCGCTTAGCCATAGTGGGTATTTTTTATATAACTAGGTTGCTTCCAATGGGAAATTAGTTTTAGAATAAGGTAGCATTTTTTTTTGCACCCCTATCCCTCAATTATCGCTAAGAACGCGTGCGAGTGCGGAAATCGCTTAATTTCTATAAAATTGCTACTTTCCGAGCGTCGTTTGGTAAGACATAAATTACGTATTATGATATCTAAGACTTGTTGTTGCAATTTAGTTTGTTATTCTTAATATTTGACATCTTGTAATAGTGATTTAAAACGATTATTTTGCATATTTAAGGAAAAAAATAGGGGTGCCGAACTAAGGAATTAAAAAACTTAAGAATTTGAGTTATTTCAAAGGTCAGCTCTATTGCATAAACTTGATATTATCTATATAAAAATTGTCCGATTATATTTGTCAAGGTTGTTAAAAAAATTATATATCTATTTCTTCAAAAATTCTATTAATATCTGGAAAGGGTATTTTTTGGCGCGAAAATTAAATAAAATGAAAACGAGGATAGAGTTACTATAAATATTACAAAAACATAAATGTATGCGGACGAAGTCACGGGTAAAAGCTTGGCCGAGTGAGGGCCGACTTTGAGAACACCGACCGGAGAAAGGGACCAAGGTGCCGAGCTTAGACAAAGTAGTAGGTAAGTACTTTTTTAAATAAATTAAAAAAAATACTTCTATAAACAAAAAGCAGATAAGTATTAATCTAAAATAAAGCTGAATCAAAAAGTCAAACCATCAAGTACCGTAAACCCGGGTAACTTGGCCCGAATTTCTTAAGTTTTTTGGTTCAATGTCGAATATTTAAAAACTATTATTAGTTTTACTTTGTTTGTGAGCTACACTACTGTTAAATGTACTCTTCTTTTCATATAATTAAAATCTATAACAATCAAATGGAAATGTATATGATAAAAAGGTAAATTTAGAGAGCGGGCCAAAAATTGATCACTTTTTACAACTTTGCCCATTTTGGGAAAACTTATATAACTCCAGTATTTTTAACCGTAAGATCATGAAACTTAGGGTTACTTTAGAAAAATAGTTTATGTAACATAGGATCTTATTACTAAACATTTAAATGTTCATATTAGCTGCCAAAATTGAGTGGGCAAAGTTGCTATAATTTTTTTGTAACTTTTCATACTAATAAAATGATAAGCTAGGGTTGTCATTTTTTATTCTTAACCAGGTTTAAGGTAAGGTACGTAAGTTATTATAATTTCAAACCAAAAATATTAAAAGAAATATGAAATGAAGCTTATAAAAATCTTTAATTTACTTATAAGAAATTTAATAAGTATATTTTAACTTAATACTAATAAAACATTCTAGTAAGGAATCATCAAAAAATTAAATCAAAAATATTCAGTCAGTTTGTTAAAATCACAAAAATTATTATTATTGAGGTAGGTAGGTATTAAGGAATAATGAGAAAAAACCTATGACCTTGAAATATTTACAAGATAATTTTCAAAGTACCGCCTTTCTAACAAAAAAAGAATGAATGAAATCGGACTACGCGTTAATGAATTACAGCTAAATACATGTTTAGACTTTCATTCCCTCTTCCAAGGAAACCTTGCTGAATTTCGGAATAAAAAGTATCCTATGTCCTTCCCATTTCGGAGTGTAAACTCAAATCGTGCCAAGTTTCATTCGAATCCATTCAGTAGTTTCGACGTGATGCGCGGCCAAGATACAGACAGACAGACAAAAATAAATAAATATATATATATATATAAATATATATATATATTTGGCTTCAGTATCGATTATAGTGCCCTCAAAAAAAAAATTCAAAATATCTTTAATGTACAGAATTGGATCTGTTACAGTTTTATCATATTGTAGAAAAATAAAAACTTTCTCATAACAACAGAGATAGTTCCAAAATGAACTGTGATAAACAAAACGTAAACGAAAGTAATTGTTAATGTCAATTTAAATTTACTGTACAGGTGACAACCCTAAGGGCTATATTTTGGTGGGCAAAGTTATAAAATGTGCGTCCGAAACAGCAATATAACATTGCCCACCAACATATTTCTGAAACTGAGAAAGCTTCCGCGCTGAATATTCGATCTATATCGTTTATTTGATATCAAATAACTGTAGTTTAAAAATTACTTACCTGTTGCAATTACCAAGCGAGTTACAACAAAAGTTTTTTACACTATTTTTGGCCCGCTTTTTATACCATCAAATTTGACTGGTGCTCACTGCTAACTGAAGTGAAATTGGTAACAGTTGCTTATGCAATTTTGCCAGAAATATATTCAATTTTGTACCACAGATTAAATAATAAACGTAAGTAAAATATCTTTCCAGATTATTCAACATTTGTAAAAAGTACTGCGTCGGGCAAAGTTAGGTTAGTTGGGCGAAGTTACCCGGTTTTACGGTACCTGCCTACATATTAGAAGAAAAAACATTTAACCGAAATTGCTTCCTTTGACACGTAGCTTGTTTAAAAATTCGTACTACGCGTAGTACGAATTTTTAAACATAACATAACCGTTAATAAGTGCCGACTTATAGAGCATCCACCCTACCTACCTATAATAAGTATGTAGGTGGTGGTGGGTATCTTCCTGGGTGGTCAGATTTGGATTCTTTCGCTACCTAGGCTATTCTTGGCTTTACTTAGGTACTATTTCACTAGGGATTCGGGAATTATAAAGTTTTATTGTAACGTTTTACAATAAACAAATTAAGCCTGTCCTGAGGCGAATGATCTACTTAGTTACTTCAAATCAAATCAAATAAACTTTATTCAAAATTGGTACTTATCACTGTACACTTTTTGAACGTCAATTTAGGAACATGGCAACAAATGGTGATAATTACTTACGGAAACTTAAAACTATTTTCAAATCATGACGTTTTCCGTACAGATTCAAGCATAGGTCAAGCAATCAATTTAATTGTTTAATATATTGTTAATTGTTGTTTTAGCCTTGAACATATTTTGTTTACGCGAATTCGTGACAAGAATCGTTTCGACCGAAACTGCAAAATTTTATGTAACATAATAACTTACGAACATAATAGGCTTCCTCTTTACGATATACCTACCTACTTAATATTATATCTACGAAATCGATCCTACATACGTATGTACCTACTTGTAACAAAACCACTGTGCAAAACCATAACAAAACAAAACTAATCGACGGTGACGGTCTAAATATTAAAATACTTATTTAAATCCGGATGAGAAATAATCAGAGTCAATAAATAGCAACTAGCAAGCACTGTATATTATTTGGTAAGTAGATAAGAATACACTCTAATTTCCTGTATGAAAAGCGTCTCCAGACCCAGAGTCCAGACTCCAGCATCTGTGCCTGTACCTACATTATTATATACTTACCCTCCCCTGTCCTATAGTTTTAATCAAAGATTTGTTCCTAATTTCAACTCAATCCGATGAAACGATACGCGAAATGCATAAAGACGAATAGACAATCAAATATTAGTTTTTATATCTTTAAACACTAGGTAGTTATAGACCAGCAGGGCTATTCTGTAAAGCCATTTTCGAATTATAGAGAGTGAATTCGAGATGAGTTTGCTAATTTGTACTCTGTAAAACTCGATAGTACTGTAGGGCTATTCTCTAAAATACCATCTCGATATCGAAGCTCACTCAAGTGAGATAACTAGCTTCGAAAGCAAACTCACTTCACCTTGGTTTGATATTCTGTAAACATCTGCTACGCACTTGCGAAGTGAAGTGAGTTTGAGTGAGAAGACCTGTACTATCGAGTTTTACACAGTACAAATTAGCAAACTCATCTCGAATTCACTCTCTATAATTCGAAAATGGCTTTACAGAATAGCCCTGCAGATGTTTACAGAATATCAAACCAAGGTGAAGTGAGTTTGCTTTCGAAGCGAGTTATCTCACTTGAGTGAGCTTCGATATCGAGATGATATTTTAGAGAATAGCCCTACAGGGTAGATCCCTTTAAAAATAAATAATAAAAAGTGAAAGAAGGAAGAAAAAGGTAAGTTTTCACCAAATTCCGTGAAAAAAAAAAATTTATTGTAAAAGATAAAAATAAAAAACCAAAAACTTGGTTTTTTGAACTTTTCACATAAATTTTGAGGTTATGTGAAAAAAGTGTAAATACAAAAGTTGTAGATCTTTTTATTACCTACAACTTTGCCATTTAATTTTTTTCCATAGGACTTGTAGTTTTGCCGGAAATCGAGATAAACCGTTTTTTACCCTTAAAACTCCCCCCCCTTTTTTCCCCCCGAGCTCAGATCGCCCGTAAATTATTTTTCCTTGTATTTTTATAATATTCTTCTCCTTTTCCAATGGGTTTCATCCTACTGTGATTTGCTTTTTTTAAAAAAAAAATTATCGACACTGGTCTAGTAACTAGTAACATTTCAAATACCTAATCAATCTGATGGGGTGATAAGTAAACTTACTTATCACCCCATCAGATTGTGATTAGGTATTTAATAAAATAATGCTGACGTTATATTTTGAGCGATACCTACATAAAATGCGTTTGACGACGCAGGCCGGCAGGTTGGCAGGTTGAGTCTAGACTCTAGAGGCTTATATCAAAGCTTTTTTAACCCCCGACGCAAAAACGGGGGGGGGGGGACAAAATAAGTTTGACGTGTCTGTGTGTGTGTGTGTGCGGGTTTTTTTGTTTGAAAGGTGAATTAGTCGAGAGTGTTGTTAGCTATGTTTGATGAAAATCGGTCCAAGATGGCCGCCGCTACAAAATGGCGGATTACATATATTTTATCACAACGCCCTCAATATGGGTATCAAATGAAAGGGCTTGACTAGTAGAATTGCAATTCTAAGATGGCCGCCACCACAAAATGGTGAATGTCGGGGGTTTTTAAATTTTTAATTTATACTTGTTATATTTATTTATCTACACCCATGCTTTAAATCCTCTATTCAAGATTCTGAAACAGTTAGCTTATTGCCAACATTAGAACACCCAATGTTGTAACAACCATTACATCATCCAAACGAGTGTTGTAATGAAATCCAGTACAACATAACATCATCCGTTTTTAACCCCCAACGCAAATACGACGCCGACGGGGTGTTAAATTTGACGTGTCTGTGTGTCTGTGTGTCTGTTCCCTCGTAGCGCTCAAACAGGTGAACCGGTTTAATGCGGAGGTGGGAATGGGAGTGTGGGCGTGTGGGTTGGGCGTGAGTTGGGTGTGGATGTGGTTGTGGGTGTGTGTGTGTGTGTGTGTGTGTTCCCCCGTAGCGCTCAAACGGGTGAACCGGTTTGAATGCGGGGGTGGGGATGGGGGTGTGGGTGTGTGTGTGTGTTTGTTCCCTCGTAGCGCTCAAACCGGTTTGAATGCGGGGGTGGGGATGGGGGTGTGAGTGTGTGTGTGTGTGTGTGTCTGTCTGTCTGTTCCACCGTAGTGCTCAAACGGGTGAACCGATTTGAATGCGTTTTCTTTTGTTTGAAAGGTGAATTAGTCGGAAGTGTTCTTAGCTATGTTTCATGAAAATTGGACCGCCACAAAATGGTGGATTACATATTTTTTCACAACTCCCTCAATATGGGTATCAAATGAAAGGGCTTGACTAGTAGAATAGCACAATGCAAATTCAAGATGGCTTCAACACAAAATGGCGAATGTCGGGGGCTTAGCAGTAAGCTAACTGTTTCAGAATCTTATAGAGGATTCATATTATGGGTGTAGATAAAATCTTGTATGCAACTGTTGATAATTAGGTATTAAAACACTCATGTGATACTATTATCACATTCGACTTCGCCTCATGTGATAAATCCACATTCGTGTTTTAATACCCCTTATTACACAACAGTTGCATAAATAACTATTATATAGACTAGCACTTGACTGCGATCATACCTGATGGTGAGTGAAGATGCAGCCTAAGGTGAAGCACGCTTGCCTAGAAAATGAAAAGTTATAGTTACCGGAAAAACGGAAGCCGGAAGACATTCCAAATTTTAGCGGTGCGTATAAGAAACGAGGAAGCAAAACGCCTAAACACTAATATTCTGCTTTTTAATCCCCGACGCAAAACGACGGGGTGTTATAAGTTTGACGTGTCTGTGTGTGTGTGTGTGTGTGTGTGTGTGTGTCTGTCTGTTCCTCTGTAGCGCTCAAACGGGAGAACCGATTTGAATGCGGTTTTTTTTGTTTGAAAGGTGAATTAGTCGAGGAGAGTGTTGTTAGCTGTGTTTGATGAAAATCGATCCAAGATGGCCGCCGTTACAAAATGGCGGATTACATATTTTATCACAACTCCCTCAATATGGGTATCAAATAAAAGGGCTTGACTAGTAGAATAGCACTATGCCAATCCAAAATGGCGAATGTCGGGGGTTTTTTAAATTTTTAATTTATACTTGTTATAAACTCATCTCAACTTGAAGGCCTGCGTCGCCAAACACTTTTATCTCTGTCTTTAAAGTTTAAACATTCAAAGATTTCGTCTCTCAGAGAAGGTAGATAACCGAGTCAGCATACTAATACCTATCTTTAATTTAGGTAACTGTAAGGTACTTACAAGAATTTGCACACGTCATTGAGAGGTGGTTCGTTGAGCGAGCGATGTTCAAATAGGTCTCGGTAGCGGGAGCGAGAGTAACAAAATGTTTCCAATTTTTTTCTAGCTCTTTCAAAATCCATACGGCACCCTCGCAGAAAATTCAATAGAAGATGTGTTTCTGTGAACAGACAGACGGTTGTTATGACAGACCGACACACAACACAGGTAGACGGACGAAGTAGCACCCATAAGGATTTTTGTACCTTTTTGGTCAAAAGTACCTTTTTCGACAAAGGTACTTACCCTGAAAAAATACATAATGTTAAAAAATTTTAAATGTTTCGCTGGAGCAGGTGAATAAATAAATTGTTACGTAAACTATTCTGGCTATCGAGGGTCAACTAGCTCACGGAATATATGCATAAACGACCGAATTAATGAGAAGTTGATCATTTCCTGAAAACTTTGTTCGCATGACTGCGTTCTGTATTATGTAAGTAAGTAGGTACCTTACCCTTGACCCAATACTCCCGATAGTTGTGAGTTTACACGTACCTTACAGTACAGTAACCTAGTAGGCACATGACCGGTTATTTAATATTACAATAGTTTAAACTATGGAAATTGGGGCAATGTTCATTATGAATTCATATTAAGGGTATCAAGCATAGATTGTATCATTAAACTCCAGGTCCCAGCTCTTCAGCTCTGATGCTGCAAGGTACTGCCCACCTTAACTATGGGAATTGGGGCAATGTTCATTATGAATTCATATTAAGGGTTGCAAGCATAGACTATATCATCGAAGTTCAGGTCCCAGCTCTTCAGCTCTGATGCTGCAAGGTATTGCCCACCTAAACTATGGGGATTGGGGCAATGTTCATTATGAATTAATATTATGGGTATCAAGCATAGACTGTATCATTAAACTCCAGGTCCCAGCTCTTCGGTCCTGATCCTGCACACCTAAATTATGCGAATTGGGGAAATGGCCATTATGAATTCATTTCTTTGGTACCAAACATAGATTGTATCGTAGAAGTCCGGGTCTCATCTCCTCAGTCCTATATCCTGATGTTGGAGAGTACTGCCCACATAACTATGGAGATTAAGGAGCAGAACATGAATAATTCATATAGTAGGTACCAAGCAAATCCTAGTGCTGCAGGATACCATACTCCTAAGCCATGGGGATTTAGGAACTGTCGATTATGAATAAAAATTCTTTTCAAAAAACCGACTTCAAACGCCACTACAACTAAAAATAATTTTTGTTTGTAAACAATGACCTTCTAAAGGTCATTGTTTGTACACGTAGGTATGTTGAAGTCTGGCGGGCAAGAAGAAACGACGAAACTGACACAGTCTGTTTACTGTGAAACTGACGTGCAACGCTCGCCCAACTTCAACATACGTGTACAAACAATAACCTTTAGAAGGTCAGTGTACAAACTAAAATTATTTTTCTACTTTGTAGTGGCGTTTGAAGTCGGTTTTTTGAAAAGAATTTTTTTTCCATGTTTTTGTTCCCCCTGAGGAGGGTCTGCCTCGGCGGACGGCGCCGGCTGGGTCGCGGACGATTGCGCAAGTGTTCCCTTCCGGAAGCGGCGCTGTCCGCTGTACTGCTTCCGGAAGGAGAGCGTAAATATTTCCCAGCGTAAAAAAAAAGGTTGTTAAAAAAATTGTATAAGTATCTATTCCTTCAAAAATTCTATTAGTTTCGGAAAAGGGTATTTTTGGCGGGAAAACGAAATAAAATGAAAACGAGGAAAGAGTTCTTTTATTAATTTAAAAAAAAACATGAGGGCCGAGTTTGAGAACACAAATGCCGGAGGAAGGAACAAAGATGCCGAGCTTAGGCAAATTAATATTTTTTTTTTAATAAATTAAAAAAAGATACTTCTTTATGCTAAAAGCGGGTAATAACAATGGAATCAAAATGTCAAAAGCATGATGTATTAGAAGAAAAAACATTGTACCTACTACTGAAATTCACCTGAAATTGCTTCGTTTGACACGTCTATGAATTTTTAAACATGACACGACCCTTAAAATGCCGACTTATAGAACATTCACCCTACGTGCCAATACTTACTTGAACTGCACATCGAATGCACACTGCACGCAATCTGTGCAATTCATGTTTTTACTTTTTATGTCGTGTACCTACCTAGGTATTGTACGGCAAAAGATGATTAAACAATATCGTAATAAGCAGTTGTAGACAGTATTTATTTTATACGTAGGTAAGTACCTAATAGGTACTTCAGCAGTATTATCATTATTCATTTATTCGTACCGAATTCTTAGTGATTTACTGAAATAAACATATTACTTATTTAACAATCTCAAGGGCTTTTTACTACTTAAGTAGGTAAGTAGGGTGGACACTCCTTAGGCCGGCCCCCCCCAATAAGTCGGCACTTCGTTATATTTCTGTCGATATTATCGTTTTGGTGCCATTTAGTCGCAATGGGTATTTTTTTATTTAGTACGAGCGGATACCCGCGACTTCGTTCGCGTGGATATCGGTTTTTAAAAATCCCGTGGGAAATTTTTGTTTTTCTTAAGCTCTTTTGAGCTTATACCTTGCTAAAAACTGTTAAAAGTTCACTGGTGGATGTTGAGGTAGATAAAAATGTAAACATCCGCTACTGAAAGTCCCATCAAAATCGATACAGCCTTTGAGAGATTACCCGGTAATCTTTAAGGTATCTCCTTTCTAACAAAAAAAGAATGAATGAAATCGGACCACGGGTTAATGAATTACAGCTTAGTACACATTTTGACTTTCATCTTCTCTCCCAAGGGAACCGTGCTGAATTTCGGGATAAAAAGTATCCTATATGTTACTCCTTAGTATGAACTTAAATCTTGCCAAGTTTCATTTCAGTCCATTCAGTAGATTTTGCGTGATGCGCGCACAAACATACAGACAAACAGATAAACAGACAAACAGACAAACAGATAAACAGACAAACAGACAAACAGACAAAAATTTCAAAAATAGCTTTTTTACGTTCTATTACTTATCCCTAACATCCCCCAGTTATTATTTTGCAAAAATCTTTAATGTACAGATACGGCAAGTCTACGATTTTATTATATGTATAGAAGATTGCTCCAATGGGAAAATAGTTCTAAAATAAGGCAGCACTTTTTTGCACCCCTTTCCCTCAATTGTCACATAGAACGAGCGCGAGTGCGTAAATCGCTGAATTTCTTACAAAATTACTTATTCTTTCCGAGCGTTGTTTGGTAAGAAATAAATTACGTATTAAGTATAATATTTAAGACTTTTTGTTGCATTTAATTTGTTTTGCGTAATATTTGACAGCGTGTTATAGTGATTTAACTCAATTATTTTACGTATTTAAAGAAAAAACAGGGGTGCCGGGCTAAGGAAAACCAGTAGTATGAGGTACCTGAGGTCGGCAGGGGGTGCCGACTTAAGAATTTGGGTTATTCCTAAGGTTGGCTCTATTGAATAAACTTAATGATATTATCTATATAAAAATTGTCTGATTGTTTGTCAAGGTTGTTAAAAAAAATTCTATATCTATTTCTTGAAAAATTCAATTATTTTCAGAAAAGGGTATATTTTTTTGGCGGGAAAATGAAATAAAATGAAAACGAGGAAAGAGTTCCTATAAATATTTAAAAAAACATAAATTTTCTCGGACAATATCAGGGGTAAAATCTAATTTTCTAATAAAAACATGAGGGCCGACTTTGAGAACACAAATGCCGGAAGAAGGGACAAAGGTGCCGAGTTTAGGCAAATTAGTACTTTTTTGCTAAATAAATTAAAAAAAAAATACTTCAATATGCTAAAAGCGGGTATTAACAATTGAATCAAAAAGTCAAAAGCATGAAGTATTAGAAGAAAAAACATTGTACTGAAATTGCGTCGTTTGACACGTCTACGAACTTTTAAACATGACACGACCTTAAAGTGCCTACTTATAGAACATTCACCCTACCTATTACTGCCCCGACGCATGCGACATTCGATACAAATTGCAAAACATTTAAACTAGACCGTGACTAGAAATCTTTGTAGTTACGACTTACGAGTATCTGTACTGGCTCGAGCGCTTAATAATATGTAACTGTGGATCACGAGGTACTGCGTTCGATTTTCGGGTCGGGCGTAAAAATTGTTAGTTACCTATTGGGTTCTCTTATCTGTCAAGAAATTTTCAGTGCCAGTCAGCGGTGTTTCATCTCCGTGTCTCAGAGAGCACACGGTTGTTATCACTTTCATATGACAATGCTCGTTAAAGCCCGCCAACCCGCATTGGAGCAACGTGGCGGGTCTAAGCTCTAAATACCAGAGCTCTTTATGAGAGAGGAGGCCTGAGTGTGCCTGTAGAATGATAAAGGGCTGCAGTAGTGGTGATGGTAGAGTACCTATGCCTATTTAATTACATAATATATTATGTAGGTGTGTAACTTTATGTACCTTGTATGTAAACGAATATTTGCGTGGAATGAAGTAGGCAAAATCTCAGAGATCGTTAGTAAGACCCTAGCACAACCCTAGTACCTATTAAATCGAATTATGTAATACCTACTTATGTACGAATATAAACGAATGACTACATTAACGTTAGGTAGGTACCTGCCTACCTAAGTGAAAAAACCGACCAAGTGCGAGTCAGACTCGCGCACCGTGGGTTCCGTACTCCAGAAGTATACTTGTACAACCTGTTTTTCATTAGTTTGTCTTAAAAGGTAAAGTGCTAATTACGCTAGGCCTCTAAATTGTATGAGCGCTCATACAACTCAGAGGTCTATTTTAATTGGCGTCAACTATGTATCTACGTATTAATTTCCAACTTTTTTATTTTTGCAATGTTTCCTTTATTTGTGCTGTAAGACCTGGCTTTTTGCCTTTCGTAATTCTAGGTCAACTGGAACTACCATTTAGGTTTTCGAAACAAAGCCTATAGGGTACTTCCGGTCAGTGTGACCATTTGTGGCAGATTTCTACCATTTGGCTCCGAAATAACTCTGGCAGAATAAACTGACGATTTAAGAAAGTGGCAGATTGTGGCAGATTTCAAGGAAATATGCCACAATCTGCCACTTTCTTAAATCGTCAGTTTATTCTGCCAGATTTATTTTGGAGCCAAATGGCATAAAATCTGCCACAAATGGTCACACTGCTTCCGGTTGACCTAGATTTGTAAATTTTAGTCAAAAGCAAGATCTTACAGATCAAGTAAAGGGAAAATTCCGAAAAATAAAAAAAGTTGAAAATTAAGGTAAACTTTTGGTACTTAATCTCTGTACTCGTACTCGTGAAAATCTTTTGCCCATATCTTTTTATTGTGTGGACTCAGGACTTTAATTTTTATACACCTAATAGGGACTATAGACCTTAGCATCTGTATAAATTTCAACTTGCTAGGCCCACCCGTTCCTGAGAAAATCAGGTTATAATATTTTGGGTGTACCTAAGAAGTATTTAATTTCAGAGCTAGACATCGCAACAAACCGTGAAAGAAAAACCCAAAAAATGATCGTGTGTTTTGGTCACAGCAAACAAATTACCTTATGAACCGTTGTTTTCATTATTTGTTGTTTAAATACAGTATATGGCACATAATAAGTATACCGAAATTTCATAATCCTAACTGGTTTAGTTTTTGACCGTCACAAAAATGGTCTAAAATTGACAAATTTGATGGCTCCCCATTTCCTTATTTTTTAAGCAAAAAAATATATATAATATATTCGAACTCTAAACAATGATATCCCACAAGCTAGGGTAAGAAAATAATTTTTTTCTGGCTCCTTTTTCATGTATGGGAGCCCCCCTGAAAAATAATATTTTAATTCAATTTTTAATTCAATATTTGAATTGGGGTCAACGTTGTACACCAACTATCAGAATTTCAGTTTTGTAACTCATTTCGTCTACTAGCTAAAGACCACCGGCGGACGGACAGACAGACAGCAGAGTGACATTAATAGGGCTCCGTTTTTACCCTTTGGGTACGGAACCCTAAAGTTATTTTATTCTACCAGCTTTCCTGGGATTGTTGGCAGTTTTAGGATGTTGGAACTTGGAACTTATTAAGAGATAACTGGCACTAAAGTTTGAAGGTGAGCGAGCATTGAGCAAGTTTAAATGGCACAGTGAAGGAATGACTAGAGGATATTTTGGTAGGTACCTAGTTAAAACAATAGGTATCAAGTTCTCTTATGAGTTTACTTGAGTAAATTCGCACTGTGTCCGTGCGTCTATCTGTCTCTTAACCTAACCTAAGCCGCATAATAATATAGTCGTTTCGCCCTAAAATAGAAATCGCTAAGAGTGGAAACTAGAAAGTGTACACTAACAGCAATAGAAAACAAAAAAAGCAGATTGAAAAAAAATATTCAAAAATGGAAGTCGAATGACATTATCAGTTATCACCATGAAATGTCTGTCAGGCATTCGTCATATTATCTACATGAGACAGTTGATTTTTTAACCCCCGACGCAAAAACGACGGGGTGTTATAAGTTTGACGTGTCTGTGTGTGTGTGTCTGTCTGTTCCCCTGTAGCGCTCAAACGGGTGAACCGATTTGAATGCGGTTTTTTTCGTTTGAAAGGTGAATTAGTCGAGAGTGTTGTTAGCTATGTTTGATAAAAATCGATCCAAGATGGCCGCCGCTACAAAATGGCGGATTACATATTTTATCACAACGCCCTCAATATGGGTATCAAATGAAAGGGCTTGACTAGTAGAATAGCACTATTGCAAATCCAAGATGGCCGCTGCCACAAAATGGCGAATGTCGGGGTTTTTTAAATTTTTAATTTATACTTGTCTCTATGGTAACATTACGAAACGTCAGAATTCCACGGAATTATAAATCAGAGTATAGGTAGGTACGAGTATCCCACAAATACCCACCCACAAAACACCCACAATAATCTATACGAATAGGTAAATGAAATTGAAGTTTCTGTGTGACTTCAAAATAACTCCATACTAATTTTATGATTATACCTACCTATGATTATTTAAATCTAAGCACCCAAGCACAGTATTGTTAATTTGTGTTTGTCCGGGCTCTGATACGAGTTTGACCATTTTTAGGGTTCCGTACCCAAAGGGTAAAAACGGAACCCTCTTAATGTCACTCTGCTGTCTGTCTGTCTGTCCGCCGGTCACAGGTCTCTAGCTCGCAGACGAAATGAGTTACAAACCTGAAATTTCGGTATTTTGTGTAGAACGTTGACCCAAAATTAAATATTGAATTAGAAATTGAATTAAATTATTTTTCAGAGGGGCTCCCGTACATGAGAAAGGAGCCGGAAAAAAAATTTTTTCTTACCCTAGCTTGTGGGGTAGCATTGTTTAGAGCTCATTGAGTAGAGTACGAATATATATTTTTTTAATTTTTTGCTTAAAAAGTAAGGAAATGGGGGGTCATCAAAATTGACAATTTTAGACCATTTTTGTGACGGGGGCTATCTAAAAAACTAAACTAAGGTAAAGTCCCCTTATTCCGTGGTATTTTCATAAAAACTCGAAAGAACGTCAAAAATTAAGCATTTACTACACCTTTCTGAAGAACTGGCTATTTTTATCAGAAGCGTTATTTATTTAACTCTTGAAATATCCTAAAAGGACAACAATTACAACTTAATTTAAATTTAAAATTAAATTAAATATGAAGAAAGTCTGAATGCTCCAATTCCGAGGTAAAAATCCTAATTCCGAGGCAAATGGCTCCTAATTCCGAGGGTACAGAATACAAAGGGAAACGAGTAGAATGAATTCTACATGGTGTTCAAAAATGAACTGTATTTATTAATAGATTTCAAAATCAATTCGATACATATGTAATTGTTTAATTATGTTTGTGTGTAAAATATTAATATATGTATATTATTATACAGGATGCTCACAATATTTCAGTATGGTTTCAGTTACACCAAGTATCATTCGCGTTCAGTCACGCAAACATTCATATTCTAAAACGTTTATCTTATTATTGCTCGTGCTGATTCATTCACTGACTCACTCATTGATCACCTCTCCTGTAAAATTTTGTATGAAAATTATTTTTTTCGCAAATGGTTTCGTATAGAGGATAAAAATTCATTCAGAACAAAAATATGGAGAGAGCTGATGATTGAGGATTTCAGAGACGAGCAATGGGCACGCTTAAGGTATTGAAGATAGGTGGCGGTTCCTCGAGCAAATGTCAGTCGAAACGTCATCTAATTGGCAGTGAGCTGAAAAAAAATTCAAAATGGCGAAAATAAGATGGCCGCCATACAAATTTCGTCGGTCTCCATCTCGGAAGGTATAAAAGATAGAAGAGTGGTTTCTTGACAAAAGATGATCAAGATCCGATGGTTTATTGGATAAATAGAAAAAAAAAATCAAAATGGCGGAATTTATTTTTCCATAGAAAATGTATGGCGAATATTGAGAGAGAGATATTGGCCTTTGATGCGGTTCTTTGGAGAACTCTCAAAAAAAAATATGGGAAGACATGATGATTGAGGGTTTGGAAGACGGTTGAGCAGCCCGGGCAGGGTATTGTAGATAGGTGGGAGGTGCTCAAACAAAAATTACTCAAAACCTCATCCCATTGGCACTGAGCTGAAGAAAAACCCAAAATGGTGGATACAAGATGGCGGCCATACAAATTTCGTCGGTGATTATCTCACTAAGTATAAAAGATGGAAGAGTGGTTTTTTTAGCAAAAGATGATCAAAACTTAATAGGAGTCAAATAGTGGCCTTGAAGTCGCGTGGCCTTTACTTCCTTTGACAGTACCGCGAGCCTCAATAAATTCAAGGCGGTGCGTACGAATGTAAGTTAACGACCTGTATGGTTAGTTCGAGCTTGCACACTTCGAAAACGGTACTAGATTTGAATATCGAAAAACTATAATATCAGAGCAAAATTAACCCTAATGCTCTTACAGTCAAATAAGATTTTAAAGTCATAATGTAGTAGGGTACTTCGAATATTTATTTTAAAAATTTCTGCTTGGGGCGTAGACGAATGGCTGAATATATTGGCGGACTCAAACCTTAAAACCAGCCAGTTTAGTTGCATTTCACTCTCAAGTCATGTTAGTCTCGATACTCGAATTTCTATCATCGTTTCCCCAATGTACAAAGTCGGCATAAGGCCTCTGTACTCACTAGGTTAGCAATCAGCTGTTCGACAAAAATCTTAGATTTGATAACATGACAGGTTTAGGTATGACGGTGTGACTCTTGTTCCATGAAAGCAAAGGAGGTAGCTTGGATGGGATGCCACGTGTGTGGATACACTGGCACTGTCTCACATACAGGTGACCTCCGTGGCGGCCGGAGCGGCAGCCACTAAGGCGGAAAGGGCCAAGAGGCGCAAATATGAAAATATAGAAAATAATTTCATATTTGTGCCTTTTGGGGAGGAGACCATGGATTCGTAGGGCGAGGATGCTAAGTCCTTTTTTAAGGGCCTGTCATCCCGTCTCGTGGAGTCCACGGGTGACCGGAGGGCTGGCGCCTGGCAGTATAATATTGTACTCTGTATTACTACTGTATAATATTGTACTACTGTATATATGTATATAATATATACTCCTACCTATCTAGAATGTGCCCCTGGCTGTGCCCCTCACCCATCTTTCAAACCTTCGATCATCATCTCTCTCCGTATTTTTGCTCCGAATAATTTGTAAGGATGAGATTTCTTAAAAAAAAACTAATTTTACATTTGTACAATCGTTTTTTTTAGCTCGCTGCCAATCGGATGATGTTTCGAGTGATATTTGTTTCAGCACTACCCACCAATCTTCAATAGGTGCACTGGCCGTGCTCCTCATCCGTCTCCTAAATCCTCAATCATCAGCTGTCTCAATATTTTTCCTTCGCATGATTTTTTTGTCTTCTATATGAAACCATCAATGAAAAAAACCATTTGTACGGAAAAATAAATCCTGACATCTTGATTTATTTTCTATCCATTTAGTAGATCTAAAGATCTAAAGATCTACTAAATGGATAATCAAAACCTAAAAGGTCTTGATCATATTTTGCCCAGAAAATACTCTTCCATCTTTTATACTTAGTACGAGACATCGACGAAATTAGTATAGCCGCCATTTTGAATCTGCCATTTTGGGGTTTTTTTCAGTTCAGTGCCAACTTGATGAGGTTTCGAGTAATTTTTGCTTGAGCACCTCCCACCTATCTACAATACCCTGCCCGGGCTCCTCAACCATCTTCCAAACCCTCAATCATGATATCTTCCCATATTTTTTTTGAGATTTCTCCAAAAAACCACATCAAAGCCTTGCATAGTTTACAACTTGTAGTCTATTCAATATTCGCCATACATTTTCTATGGAAAAATAAATTCCACCATTTTGGTTTTTTTTCTATTCATCGAATAGACCTTTGGATCCTGATCATCTGTTGCTAGGAAACCACTCTTCAATTTTTTTTACCCTCCGAGGTAGACACCGACGAAATTTGTATGGCGGCCATCTTTTTTTCGCCATTTTGAATTTTTTTCAGCTCACTGCCAATTGGATGACGTTTTGAATGACATTTGCTCAAGCACCTCCCTCCTATCTTCAATACCTTAAGCGTGCTCTTCACCCGTCTCCGAAATCCTCAATCATCAGCTCTCTCCATATTTTTGTTCCGAATGAATTTTTGTCTTCTATACGGAATCATTAGTGAAAAAAAAAATTTTATACAAAATTTTACAGGAGGGGTGATCAATGAGTGAGTCAGTGAATGAATCAGCACGAGCAATAATAAGATAAACGTTTTAGAATATGAATGATTGCGTGACTGAACGCGAATGATACTTGGTGTAACTGAAACCATACTTAAATATTGTGAGCATCCTGTATTTTATTTCTATACATACCACGTAATTAGAGGCTCATAGAACCTTATTCCGAGGTAGTATTTCTATCCATACCACATAATTAGGGGCTCATAGAACCTTATTCCGAGGTAATACCACGGAATTGAGTTTTGTAACAAAAAACACGTTTCCTAATTCCGAGTGTTAAAAAAGAAAAGATTTTTCCATAATAAACAAATAATTTAAAGCTTAATTAGATTATCTTCGTAAATATGTACAATACTCTCTCAAAATTGCATCGAAATATGTATAAATTTAATTTTCTTTTAAATTAATTTTCTTTAGCTTTCCCATACAATCTATCAATAAATTACCTAAATAGGTAAACTTTGACACGGTATAGTTAGTGATTGAGACGCCAAAGTGTACCTCGTAATTAGGACTCTGTAACCTTATTGCCTATTTAAATATTCAAAACCGAAACAAGAAGTATTTAACATAAAACGACTCTAAAAATTGAAAAAGTTATGAAGTCTATGAAATCGCAATTCCGCGGTATACCACGGCGTTAGGAACCGGCTAAAATATTTGGCACCTAACGCCGAGGTATTTTCAAAACCTATTTTCACCTTAATTTCTTTACAAATATTCACAAAAGTTGATTGTTTTCGATTGAAAATATAGTCCTTCAAATATTCAAATCTAAATAAAAACAAATAAAGCTCAAAATAAACGGATAAACACTATTTAAAAAAATGTAGGTATTTCGTGCACGAGGTCCAAAATGTATGAAACATGCGTTCGGGCCGGCTGCTAGTGTAAAACTTGCCGGTTATTTTAAAACATATACATATAAAACCAACAATTTCGTCATTTATCTATGGAATGATAAACTATCAATTGATTAAGATATGTTGCAGTAAAAAATAGCTTGGTGATCGGTAGAAAACGCTGTTTTTCTATATACCGCGGAATTGGGTGCCAATTTTAGAATACCACGGAATAAGGAGACTTTACCTTAGTTAGGAATATGATATTTCGGTATATTATGTACCTACCATATACTTACTCTATTTAATTAAAAAATACTGAAAACAACGATTCATAAAATAGTTTATATGCTGTGACCCAAAACAAACGAACATTTTTTGCGTTTTTCTTTCACGGTTTGTTGCGATGTCTAGCTCGAAAATTAAATATTTCTTAGACCCAAAATATTATATTGTCCATAATTATGTACGGAACCCTAAAAGAACGAGGCCCAACTCGCACTTGGCTGATTTTTACCTATTTAGGATAGGAACCTTTTTTATCCCGGAAATATTAAATTAATTACTTACGTACTTTTCGTAAAAATACAATACTTAGATTATTACATACACATACACTCACACATACATACGCAATTAGTTGTACCTACTCTGTTATTATTTCATTACTTATTTTTATCTTTGTAATCTATGTGGCCCTATTATCAATTTCTACTTGTGTACTTATTATATTATGTTAAACGCTGTTGATTACTAATAAATAAATAAATAAATAAATAAATAAATAAATAAATTAGGCACATCTAGCGGTCCGCCCCGGCTTCGCTCGTGGTACATAATATATAACCTATAGCACTCAGGGACCCCGTACATATCCAACGGTGAAAGAATTTTTGAAATCGGTCCATTAGTTCCTGAGATTAGCGCGTTCAAACAAACAAACTCTTCCGCTTTATTATATTAGTATTGATTAAATAATTAATAGATCATTAGTTCGGTACATACAATAGATTATTAGTTAGGCACGGCCTAATGGCCTAATGGCTAAACCGAACTTGACGAAATTCGGCGCAGATACCTTTCAACCCAGAGACCGATAGGCTACGTGTTACCTCAAGAACTTAAGAATTTCTACTGGATATTGAAAAAAAAACTAAATCCACGCTGCTAAGTCGTGTGCTGTGGAACGTCTTAGTGTTAGATGAACATGTATACTTAAATTAAAAATTTTAAAAACCCCCGACATTCGCTATTTTGTGGCGGCGGCCATCTTGGTTTTGCAACAGTGCTATTCTACTAGTCAAGCCCTTTCATTTGATACCCATATTAAGGGAGTTGTGAAAAAATATGTAATCCGCCATTTTGTAGCGCCGGCCATCTTGGACCGATTTTCATCAAACATACTAGCTAACAATACTCTGGACTAATTCACCTTTCAAACAAAAAAACCGCATTCAAATCGATCCACCCGTTTGAGCGCCACAGGGGAACAGACAGACACACACACACACACAGAGAGACACGTCAAACTTACCTATAACACCCCGTCGTTTTTGCGTCGGGGGTTAAAAACAGCATACATCTGTCCATCCGCTCTAGCGTTACGATGCAGACAGACATAGAGAGACGGCCACATAGCAGACAGACAAAGCGTTCAAACTTATTTAACATTCCTCTTTAGGAAGCTGAGAATGTTCAGGGTTAATGCACAGAGCCTAGGTATACTCGTAAATGTACAAGCTTACTTAGTTTCTTATTTTTCTATACCGTGAGTTAACATAATATCTATGCAGAAAAACTTGAAAGACCTGTCTAGATCCAGACACTGACCTCTTATACTTAGTACAAGTACACAGGCCAGGCTACGGCCACACAAAATGAGCTGATTCTTGTGCATGCCGTTCTAGTAAAGTGCCGAATGCCGCACTGAAGGTAATGGGAAGTAAATTTCGTTTCTCAATACAAAATTACCTTTCCCGGTTCCAGGTAGGTAGGTAGGTAGTAGGTACATACATAACTAGTAACTACACTCCCACTTTTCTTAGCAATTAGCGCCAAAATGCTGATATTCAAACAATCGAGTCCAGGCTTACCTACTTGTACTACAAGTCTACAAGTACTTGTATCAGACAAATACCTACTTGTACTAGGGCAGTGTATCCAGGAATTTAAAATAGCAAGGAAAATAAAGTCAAAGACGCAT
The DNA here is from genome assembly GCA_920104075.1 of Melanargia galathea. Lineage (NCBI taxonomy): Eukaryota > Metazoa > Arthropoda > Insecta > Lepidoptera > Nymphalidae > Melanargia > Melanargia galathea. The sequence continues at coordinate 20,178,157 of OV049857.1, read as the reverse complement.
TGACTTAGGTATAGGTACCTATATTAAGTACTTTACATCAATGCAAAGACGATTAAATATTGATTTATCTTGCGCATGTAGGTACCTACCTATTTTCCATTATCTACCTACTTAGACTTTATTTGGCTGTTCGATCGTGTTCAAATGTTTAACTTATAATAATAATAAAAAAAATTAAGGATATAATATTTTGTGAAGGATAATTTTTGAATCGGTAAATTGAACAATAAAGGAGTCTTTGTCTGCCTGTTGACCTGTTACCTTGTCACCACTATATAATATTACTAGCGGACCCGGCAGACGTCGTCCTGCCCGCTGTTAGCGCCACCTACCGGGTCCAATTTTTCTACTTATAAACCTTCCTCTTGAATCACTCTATTTATTAAAAAAAACCGCATCAAAATCCGTTGCGTAGTTTTTAAGATTTAAGCATACATAGGGACATAGGGATATAGGGACAGAGAAAGCGACTTTGTTTTATACTATGTAGTGATATCTATATACTTACGAGTATCTTTAACATATCGCCTTTCTAACAAAAAAGAATGAATGAAATCGGAACACGCGTTAATAAATTACAGCTAAGTACCTACACATTTTAACTTTCATCCCCTCTCCCAAGGGAACCGTGCTGAATTTTGGGATAAAAAATATCCTATAAGTAGGTAATATGTTACTCCGTAGTACCTATGAACTTACATCATGCCAAGTTTTAATTCAATCCATTCAGCAGTTTTTGCGTGATGCACGCACAAACATACCAACAGATAAACAGACCAACAGACAAACAGACAAAAATTTCAAAATTATAGCTTTTTTACCCGACTGGGTATATGTGTTTCACCTGTGTGTATGTATGTCCATTCCTATGTCCGCTTGTAACTAATCAACGGCTCAACCTATTTTGATAAATTATACGTCATTAGATTTGTCTTGACGGCGCAAATGTTACTGGGTACATAACATTCATAAAAAATCAAAATGGCGAATGTGCGGGCTGAAAAAATTTTTTTTCTTCAAGACCCTCGAGTGGGGTATCTAAATAAAGGGCTTTACAAGGCGAGTACGAAAATGTATACAATCTATATGTTTTAAATCAATTTGGAGTGACAAATCATGAAAAACAAAATAAATAACAACTACACTGTAAGTGGTACATCATCATCATCATGATCAACCCATTACCGGCTCACTACAGAGCACGGGTCTCCTCTCAGAGTGAGAAGGGTTTTGGCCATAGTCTACCACGCTGGCCAAGCGGATTGGCAGACTTCACACACCTTTGAGAACGTTATGGAGAACTCTCAGGCATGCAGGTTTCCTCACGATGTTTTCCTTCACCGTTAAAGCAAGTGATATTTAAATACTTAAAACGCACATAACTCCGAAAAGTTAGAGGTGCGTGCCCGGTATCGAACCCACGACCTCCGATTAGAAGTCGGTCGTCCTAACCACTAGGCTATCACAGCTTAAGTCACACAGTCACAGTAAGTGGTACGGTGGTAGTTTATTAATTTTTACCCGACTGGGTTATGTGTTTCACCTGTGTGTATGTATGTCCATTCCTATGTCCGCGTGTAACTAATCAACGGCTTAACGGATTTTGATAAATGATACGTCATTAGATTTGTCTCAATGACGCGAGTGTTATAGGGTACCTAAATTTAAAAAAAAATCAAAATGGCGGACTTTATGCGCTTTAATGTGCGAGCTGAAAAAAAATTTTTTCTTCAAGACCCTCGAGTGGGGTATCAAAATAAAGGGATTCAAAAGGCAAATACGAAAATGTATAAATTTACATATTTGGAAACAATTTGGAGTGATAAATCGTAGAAAATGACCGTTTCCTATGTCAGTTCGTAACTACTTAACGGCTCAACCTATTTTGATAAATTAGACGTCATTAGATTTGTCTTGACGGCGCAAATGTTACTGGGTACATAAAATTCATAAAAAATCAAAATGGCGGATTTTATGCACTTTAATGTGCGGGCTGAAAAAAATTTTTTTCTTCAAGACCCTCGAGTGGGGTATCAAAATAAAGGGCTTTAAAAGGCGAGTACGAAAATGTATACAATCTATATGTTTTAAATCAATTTGGAGTGACAAATCATGAAAAACAAAATAAATAACAACTACACTGTAAGTGGTACGGTGGTAGTTTATTAATTTTTTAGTTCGTTTTTAGCATGGCAGTCGGGTTTTTTTAATTTTTAAATTATAGCTTGTTTAGTTCGTTTTTTAGCATGGCAGTCGGGTTTTTTAATTTTTAAATTATAGCTTGTTTAAGTTCTATTACCTACTTATCCCTAACATCCCCCAGTTATTATTTTGCAAACATCTTTAATGTACACGTAGGTAGGTACATATTATATTATCATGTAAATATACTTATTATAATCACACTAATATTATAAAGGCGAAAGTTTTTGTGTCTGTGTGGGTGTGTGTATGTTTGTTACTCAGGGGCGTAGCTACCGCCGTATCTGCCGGATCAATTATACGGGGCCCCCAAGCCACGGGGGCCCCCGACGAGCGTTTTTCAAAATTGAAGCTGATAAAAAATTACCTAAGAATTTCGATGGGAAATGAACGCCTATCAGATCTGTCATTATTGTCTATAGAGGCGGAATCTTTAGAAAAACTTAAGTCATCATTAGCATCGATTTAATAAATCAGTTTGCCGGAAAAAAGGCAAGGAGATTATTTAATTTGAATTGTTTGTAAAAATTTTAGAAAAAGTGACAGATAAATAATTATGATGAATAAATATTGCTTTTAATTTTATGCAAACATTTTTTTTTCTTTTATGAGAAATCTTTACCCTTCATAAGGGCCCCCAACAAATTTTTATACGGGGCCCCGCCAAGGTACGCTACGCCACTGTTGTTACTCTTTAACGCCGTAACTACTAAACCGATTTGGCTGAAATTTTGAAAACCGAAATCTATAGGTATTACTAAGTATAGCAAACTACGTTGAATGTATAGCAATCTAAAATTCCCTTGGGATTTGTGAAAAACCGAAATTCACGCGAGCGATGCCGCGGGCAGAAGCTAGTAATCTATAACAATTCTATTTATACTTATATGTAGTTTTATTTAAATGAGATATAATTAATAGACTTACGTCGTTAAATAAGGATTGAAGGTAAGGTGGTACCTAGATGATAAGTTTCCGACGATCATAATTAAATAATTCATAATAAAGGCCATGTTAATAAATAGACTGGCACCTAGGTACTTACGAGTAATAAATTTAATATCCAAGCCAAAACTATTATTTCTTTTTATTCAGTTTTTTGGGCTACGTTAGATTTAGTTAAGTACCTACCTCTGCCTCTGAGTCTTGGAGGTTGACATGAATTTGTTGGCGAGATTATTTACGAAACTGTCACTTCTTGGCATACAAATCGAAATGTGCACTAAAATCTTATACTCGATCAGAATTTAAATAAATCTTGCGAAACTTTTAAACATAATCAGAATGAAAACGTGAGTTACCTGCGTAAACAACTAACACCGATTACTTATTCATCAATTTATTCACGTTTATTCATTACAATATACTTAATTAAAAGAGTGTTTGATTTTCTTTTAATTCAAGATCATTGAGAGCAGAAAATTGCATATTTTGGTGCAATTTTGGAACTTTATTTCCTTTTTATTTCATTTATTTGTTTTAAAACTTTAGTAGGCATTAATTTTCTACCTTCTCGTAGGTACCTACCTATCTATACCTGTATAGTTATACCTATATATATATTTAAATGTATGTATATTATAAGTATTATTATTAACCCCCGACGCAAAAACGACGGGGTGTTATAAGTTTGACGTGTCTGTGAGTGTGTGTGTGTGTGTATGTTTGTGTATGTGTGTCTGTCTGTTCCCCTGTAGCGCTCAAACGGGTGGACCGATTTGAATGCGGTTTTTTTGTTTGAAAGGTGAATTAGTCGAGAGTGTTGTTAGCTATGTTTGATGAAAATCGATCCAAGATGGCCGCCGCTACAAAATTTCAGATTACATATTTTTTCACATCTCATCAAATGAAAGGGCTTGACTAGTAGAACAGCACTATGCAAATCCAAGATGGCCGCGACCACAAAATGGCGAATGTCGGGGGTTTTTTTAATTTTTAATTTATACTTGTTTTACGCATTAATATTTTAGTTTACCTACTCAGTTTGAATTTAAATGGGAAAACGTGAATCTGAAAAATAACTTTTTTCATATAACTAATAAATATTTTCATAAAGATACATTTTCGGTATCTAAATAATGAGACCTTTCATTTTTCTTGACATATTTTCATTTGTCATTATGATAATTATTATGGTGGATACCATATTGAATTTGTCATGAGGTCATAATTATACCCTATGACACTCGTTCCGCTAAGACAAAGCAAAATACGTAGGTATATAGGTAGTAGTGGTTTGGCAACTACGAAGAAACCGATTAACCGACAAATAAATAAACATAACTGCCAAACACCAATCGTGTATTTGGATTAAATACATCATAATAAAATTGTAATGTAGGTATTTGAAAGTATTTTATTCATATCTAAGTATCATTGAAATATTTTGGTAGGTAGGTAATTCACAAAACAAATGGGCAATTAATTTGAGCATTGAGGTCTTTATCGAGATCGTTTGCTTAATATATATTTTCAAAAATTACCTAAAGATTCTGGATTGGGCAGGTAAGGGTTGACTGCGCACATGCTGCGAAGGTCTCGGACCCCTTTCTCCAAGTCTCCGGGCATTTCATTCAGTTCTTGTTTAATCATTTCTTCCTGCTTCGGGGAAGGTCCTTGAAGGAAGGCCATCGCTCTAAGATTTCACAGTAATTTAAAAAAACTTAAACTTTATGTCTAATAAATAACTTATGAATTTAATTTAATAAAATTTATTAAAATTTAAATCGAAAAGTGTAAAGCTGCGAACTGTAGCTGCGTATGGATAAAACTGCTAGCCAGTAATTTTCAACATTCATTTATAAACAAGACTTAGTTGACTGGCACACTATCCGCGAACATGACGCCGAACATTATTATTTTTAGACTTTGGTTTTATGTATTTTATTTTTTACATTAAGGGTCATAATTATGGATGCATTGGCAAGGTTAAAGTATTTTTTACGCTTTTTTATGATTATTATTATATTACTAGTATCTGCCCGCGGCTTCGCCCGCGTGAATTTCGGTTTTAAACAAATCACCAGGGAATCTTGGATTTCCGGTTCCCGTTCCCGCTCCCTTTTCCAACCTTTATACGTACTATCTAGGAAGTTCGCTATAGTAATCTCCCTATAGCTGTAGCTATAGATTTCGGGTTTTTCAAAATCCCGTTGGACCTGTGCATTTTACCAGGATACAAAGCCTATGTTTTAAGTCAGGGCATAATCTATCACCATTCAAAATTTCAGCCAAATCGGTTCTGTAGTTATGACGTGATTGAGTAACAAACATCCAAACATCTAAACATCTATTCTAAACATCCAAACATCCACACTTTCACATTTATAGGATAATAATAAAGCTACTTGAAGTTACGGACTGATCACCTCTCCTGAACAATTTTGTATGGAACTTTTTCACCATACTTTCCATGTGTGTAAAATTCAAAAATTTTAAGTCACCAAAATTATAGAGAGAGCTGGACGTGGAAAACTGTGTGCTTAGTCTAAAGCGGAGCACTCGAAAACGAACTCGAAAACTATTGATCGATTTCAGAGTAAAATAGACCTAAAATGGATTGTATTAAGGTTTGAGTTCGCCAATACATTCAGCATTCGAACAATGCTGAATGTATTGGCGAACTCAAACCTTAATACAAGACATTTTAGGTCTATTTTACTCTGAAATCGATCAATAGTTTTCGAGTTCGTTTTCGAGTGCTCCGCTTTAGACTAAGCACACTGACTAGGGTGCCTTAAGGGATCTCGAAAACTATCAGTCGGGGAGGTACCATCCCGAAACAAAAAATGTTCAAAACCTTGGGTCATTGGGTGAACCGGTAAAAAAATATGGCCACCATACAAAAAAAAAATCGTGTCCATACAAAAATTTCCTAATTTTCAAGAGGCTCTCCAGAACAATTTTGTATGGAAATTTTTTCCCTTCACTATTTATGTGCGTAGAACTTTGGGTCTTCCTTCAGAAAAATTCTGAAACGTCATGAATGTGGAAAATTATCAGAGTACCTCATGGGTCCTCCAAAACTACCAGTCATACAGGCATGGTCCCAAACAAATGTTGTTAAATACCTTGGGCCATTGGGTGAACTGGTAAACAAGTGTAAATTGAAAATTTAAAAAACCCCCGACATTCGCCATTTAGTGGCGGCGGCCATCTTGAATTTGCAATAGTGCTATTCTACTAGTCAAGCCCTTTCATTTGATACCCATATCAAGGGAGTTGTGAAAAAATATATCATCCGCCATTTTGTAGCGGCAGCCATCTTGGACCGATTTTCATCAAACATAGCTAAGAACACTCTCGACTAATTCACCTTTCAAACAAAAAAAACCGCATTCAAATCGGTCCACCCGTTTGAGCGCCACAGGGGAACAGACAGACACACACACACACACACACACACACACACACACACACACACACACACACACACAGACACGTCAAACTTATAACACCCCGTCGTTTTTGCGTCGGGGGTTAAAAAAAGATGGCCGCTGAACAAAAAAAAATTCTCTCCATACAATTTTTTTGGGTTCTTTTCAAGAGGTTCTCCAGGTCAATTTTGTATGGAACTTTTTCCCCCTCACATTTATATGCGTCGAACTTATGGGTCTTCCTTCAGAAAAACTCTGAAACGTCCACCACCACCACCACCACTACAGCCTTTTAACGTCCCACTGCTGGGCACAGGCCTCCTCTCTCATAGGAGAGAGGGATTAGAGCATAGACCCGCCACGCTGCTCCAATGCGGGTTGGCGGGCTTTAACGACTATTGTCACATGATAGTGATAATAACCGGGACCGACTGCTTAACGTGCTCTCCGAGGCACGGCGGTGAAACACCGCCAACTACCAACTCTGAAACGTCATGAACGTGGAAAATTTACTAGAGTACCTCATGGGCATTCCAAAACTACCAGTCATACAGGCATGGTCCCAAACAAATGTTGTTAAATACCTTAGGCCATTGGGTGAACTGGTAAAAAAAGATGGCCGCTGAACAAAAAAAAATCTCTCCATACAACTTTTTTGGGTTCTTTTTAAGATGCTGTCTTAGACATTTTTGTATGAAACATTTCCCCCCATTACACGTATAAAATATAAATAGAACTTAAAGATTTTTTTTACAAAAAATTCAAAACGTAGTGAATGTGGAAAAATTACTAGAGTACTCTAACGGCCCTCAAAAACTATCAATCATAGAGGCATGGTCCCAAACAAATTTTGTTAAAATCCTTGGGCCATTGGGTGAACCGGTAAAAAAAAAAGATGGCGAATGTCGGGGGTTTTAAAATTTTAATTTATACTTGTAATTTTATCTCATTAGGTATTTTGATTGAATGTTGTAGATACCACCTCATCCAGAACCATCCACATCAATTGCTAGAAGAATGTTGACGTGATAACGTCAAAATGCATTATTGGTATACATCGATGAACGCCAGCTACCCGCACAGAAAAGCATGACTATCAGCTGGTATTTACCGTGCGCGTAGCGCGTTCCGCGCTCTCACTTGCACGTGAGCGAGCGAGTGCGCGGAACACACTCGCGCTTTTTGTTTACTCGACTGCACCAGAAGGAGGGTTAAGTCTTCCCCACGCCATTTTTTTTACAAATTCCTTTATTTTTCAGGATAGAAGTAGCCTAAGTCCATCTCTGGACCGCAAGCTATCGCTGTACCAAATATTGAAATTGGTTAACGGATTGGCCGTGAAAAGGTAGCAGGCAGACAGACATTTTCGCATTTATAATATTAGTATGGATCAAGATGGTCTTTGACTTCTTTTGTATAGTACATAATATGTTGTTAAAAAAATAAAATAAAATCAATTCAACTTCTTTTTAGTTTTATTTAAAAATTCTGGAAAGAATTTTCCCTATTCCATCCAATACTCCAATCAGGGGAGCGCAGTTATTGTGGCAACATTAATCTATAACCTTGTCATTGACGTCATCGTTACGTCATGTTATCTCTATCTCAATCGCGGTTACACAGTACCTTGGTCTATCTGTTACTCTGTAGACAGAGTAACAGATAGACCAAGGTTTGCATTTACATATGAGTTATTTGTATGGAGAACAGGGTTAACATCTACGAAGTATGATTTTACCCTAAACTACTTTATTTCCCTGTCATCATAAAAAGCCATATGCCGCGTAATAATATTAGTCGTTTCGCCCTAAAATAGAAAATACCAAGAGTAGTAACTAGAAAGTGCACACTAACAGCAATAGAAAACAAAAGAAGCACATTGAAAAAATTTATTCAAAAATGGATGTCGAATGACATTATCACCATGAAGTGTCTGTCAGGCATTTGTCATATCTACAATCTACATGCGGCAGTTGATTTTTATTTAGTTACATAAGTTTTGAATTTTTTATCTTTTTTGTGGGAATTGTTCTATCTCTGGTAATATTACGAAACGTCAGAATTCCACGAAATTAAAAATCAGAGTATAAGACGTCCAGCGGTAACCTTCAAGTGCGCGCAGCGTCGTGCGAGTGAGCGGGACACAATACTATTGGAGAACCAATCAGCGCTTAAGAGGGATCCGCGAGACTAATCAGTCAAACGATCCCCACGCCCTCCCCGCGACCCCCTCACAACCTGAGATACCTCATTTTCGATTTCTGCGCATTGAAGGTCAACGCTAGACTTATTTGCCGTGACTTGCAACGAGTGTGGCAATTTGCGTGGATTCCATCGATGATTTTTGACGTTCACGAATTTTGTAGTAAGCAACACTAGGTTAACTCGGCTGCCCTAGTGATAAACAAAGTAATTACATTCAGAACACCTTACCTGGGATTGTTTCACGAAACGAAAAACTAAGCAACTGCATTTTAAATACAAAAACAAAGTAATCAACATCCAATTGCTTTGTTTTTGTGTTGTGCTTGTTGTTTACTTGGTTTTGCATTTATATTCCGGGTTAGTGTGTGCAGTTACTTAGCAGCTAGGGCAGCCGTAGTGTTGCTAACTTTGGAATTTCATTTCCGTATTTTTCATGAGATTCTGGTTTACCTATATTGTGCCTATACCTACCTAATCTAAGCGTGTATGAGTGTATTTTTACACGTTTATAACGTAGGTATAGCGCCTCCATATTATTAATTTCTCAATGCAATGAGCAATCTATGGATCAGGCCTGTGACACTGTAGTTCCCTTGGACTTCGCAAAGCGCTAGTATCGCAACCACAGAACCACTTTTCTAAGGTCATATCCAAGAAGGTTATATGATCTATGTAGACACTGGAGACTGCGCCTGAAACATTTTAATAAAGATAAAGTCATTCAGCTGGGCTATTTTTCCTCTCTAGTTTTTCTATATCTCACACACTTTATTTAAGTAGTCTGTTGAGAACGAGACAAAGCCTGTTCAAGACCATATTTCTTTGCTTCAACATTTTGTTTGGATTGTTCCTGGTCTGTGGTGTTCAGTGTCCATAGGTTCTATGTTTCTTGGTCATATCATTAAAGTGTTCTGACTTCTGTGGTAATTATTGTTTTTTTCAAAATGGCGTCTTCGTTGTTGTTGTGTTTCGAAAAAAATAAAAATAATTATTGATTTCTTGCAATCTTCTAAACTTTAAATACGTCGAGTCGAGCTTCTGTTCCTCTGTTTGTGTTTTATACTGTAGTGCTATTTATATTTGGCATGTTGACTCTTTTTTTGTTTCATTGAAACAAGACTCGTACCCATTGATCTATTAACTAAGAGATCTGAAGCTAAAAATTAACTTGAGGTACAGTTATTGTACTCACCTAACATAAATGACTCCTGTCTAGGTGTAAATGAAACACCGAATCGCACTTGCTTTTTATTATTTCTAAGCATGTCACTAAATTGATTGTCAAATGGACTTATTTGTTAAATTTTAATAAATTTAATCCTACCAAATTAAATAGGTATGTCTCATAAACCATCATTACTTTATGGATTGTTTAGATATTGTTTTTGCATGTTTTATGTCAATTGACAATTGAATTTAGTCGTATCATAATTTTCCAAAAACATACATTACGAGGCTGATAAATTTTTATTATTTTGGTGTTCTTCTTCCAAGAATTTATAAATGTTTGATCTTAAGTTATTTTTGATAAATTTTCCGTAGTTTTATTATAATGTCCTGTGCTGTGAAAGAATGTAATTCCTATAGGGGCCGAAAAGAAAATTTTAAAGGAACATTATCATTTCATCGGTGAGTTTTGATAGTTTTGTATGTAAATATAATCTAAAATTATGTAACGTTATTTGTAGTTTTTGGAAATCATCATCGTGGTCAATTCTACACCGATTTTTGCCTATTTTTTAAATATTTTCTGTTGACTAATAAAGGTTATGTTTTTTAGCATAGTGATGTACTAAAATTGCATATCGATTACGTGCGATAAATTTTTTAACCCCCGACGCAAAAACGACGGGGTGTTATAAGTTTGATGTGTCTGTGTGTGTGTTGTGTGTGTGTGTGTGTATGTGTGTGTGTCTGTCTGTCTGTCTGTCTGTTCCTCTGTAGCGCTAAAACGGGTGAACCGATTTGAACGCGATTTTTTTTGTTTGAAAGGTGAATTAGTCGAAAGTGTTGTCAGCTATTTTGATGAAAATCGATGCAAGATGGCCGCCGCTACAAAATGGTAGATTATTTATTTTTCACAAATCCGTTAATATGGGTATCAAATGAAAGGGCTTGACTAGTAGAATAACACCATGCAAATCCAAGATGGCCGCGATCAAAAAATGGTGTCGGGGGTTTTTTTTAATTTTTTGAACATTAGATTCCGTAGCCACTACACACAATGAATACTTACGTGTATTTCCGCGTGCTAGATTGTTGTATCAAGATCGCTAAATTTTTATTTGTTACAGATTTCCAAAGAACCCAAAAATAAGAAATGAATGGGCACAAAGAATAAGACCGCAATATTGGACATCGCAGAAACACAGTCATATTTGTTCAAAACACTTCACACTTAATTGATTTGTGCCCAAAAACAATTTAAAATGGAGGCGCTTAAAAGCAAACACTATTATTTTTGCCGCATATAGACACATTGGTAATTATAATAATATCAGATATTTGTAATAATACCATAATTTCATGCTAGTGTTGTGTGAAGGTGCAAAATACATGCAAATACTAGGGTTGGACTTAATAGTCTTTGGCACGAATTCAGAGATAAAATAGTCATTAGTGATAGATGTTTGGTCCACGAGTATAATGCTAACACTCTTATAATAAGGTAATTCATCGTTTTCAAGAAAACAACGAAAATCAATTCTAACCTCAACACTGGATGATTTACCCTCTCCCTCCCCCCATCCCATAACCCATATCAAGGCGGCACGTTTTAAAAGTTTTACCCTAAAAGCTGTTATTAGTGTATGAAAAACGCTGAAGCGAAACGTGAAAAATGTTCTACCAAGTCTGATTTTTTTAATTTAAGGCAAGAGAACCGTTACCAATGGATGTCTGTAATGCAGAAGAAAATTCCGCAAATGAAATTTCCATTCGCACATTAACGGAGTGACGTATAAACATTAATGTTCAAAGAAATTTAGTAAGTGTACAATATTCGTTCGTTTGTTCGTTCGTTTCAACCAATGGACGTCCACTGCTGGACATAGGTCTCTTGCAAGGATCGCCACAGCACACGATCTTGTGCCGCCTGATTCCAGCGGCTACCAGCGACTCGCTTGAGATCGTCTGTCCATCGAGTGGGGGGTCTACCTACGCTTCGTTTGCTGGTGCGAGGTCACCATTCAAGCACCTTGGGACCTCAACGTCCATCGGTTCTTCGTGCAATGTGCAACGTGTGCAATGTGCAAATTGCACGAAGTATAATATTACTACCTATTAATATTACTACCTATTAATATAAATAGGTTTAATATTTTGTATTTCGAGACAAAACAATTCACTATTGTAATCTACATAGTACTTTCAGGAAGGTTTTAGTATATGTATAACACACCTAGTTACCATTCTTATGTGCGAAGTTACACGCATAAATGTACCCACATGTCACTAATATTTTTGACTGGTGCACCGCGGTTCCTCTGAGATTGCTGGACCGAAGTCGGTTTAATTTTTCTTAAAAATAGCTTGTATGATCGTATTTTCGAAACACCGTTTATAAAGTTTCATCGACTCCAAAAAGACTCGATTTTATTTCAGTTCTAGAAGGCACAACAAAGGTTCTAGAAGGATATGTATATTTTGTGTTTTATATATATATATATATATATATATATGTATGTATATATGTAATATATATGTATAATAGTAAGTAATATAAAAGTATAATATATATGTATATGTATATTTTTCGATGTGTACACTAAAACCTTTCTAAAAGTATGTAGATTATGATAGTGAAAAAATCATCAAAATCGGTTCATTAGTTGCGGAGATAATCGCGAACATACTTATATACATACATATATACATACATACAACCTCCTTTTTTGAAGTCGGTTAAAAATATACTATATGAAACATGTTATTCTTGTATTTCCTAACAAGATGATGATCGAGACTTCATTCACGTGAGCTTAGGTTTTTATTTTATTAATCTTGTGGGAACGCTTTCATACTGCAAGACAAAAGTAGCCTTAGATATCGGTTCCCGGGATGCAAGCTGTCTGTGTACAAAATTTCGTCCAAATCGGATGGGCCCTGAAAAGGTAAAAGACAGAAAGACACACTTTCGCATAATGTAATATTAGAGTATGGTGCACATATTTAAACACGCATATTGTGTCCCTATAGATCCTCACAGTCAAAATATCGATAGTTACATCACTAGCACGTCACGTGTCATCGTCACGTGTCATTAAAAAACTTGTGACTACTGACAGATGTAAACTTGACATCTATTTAGAGTATATATTACAATATCTTAGCTCGTACCTATATTTTGTTTTTTGAAATAACTGACCTGTCACCTGACGAAGAAAACAAGGAGAAATGTGGCTGCTCGCCAGTACAAAACAACATTAAGTTGTTTCGATTTCCTAAACCTGCTGGAATTTTGCGCGGTACGTATAACCAACCTAACCTAACTAGATTTATACTATACGTTACGTTAAATAAAATTCATTCTCCATAAATTATCCATAAACAGACACAAGCACACCTTTTGATATTTATAGTGATACCAACAGGTGTGCTTAAGTTGGCTTAAGTCTATAGTTTCCTGCTGAACATACTGATGTGTTACTGTCAACCATTTTCCAGATATTGCAGATACCACTAGTGAGGAAAAAAATTTATTGGTAGCCCACCTTTTGTGTTTACTATTTATTACCTATAGGGTAGTAAAAATACTACTATTCATATAATATGGTATATATTTGTAATAATTAGTACCAATTAATTATTTTTAAATTTATTTGTTTCTTTTCAGATGTGAACTATGTGATATTCAGATGTGAAGATTAATTAAACAGACAGGTTTTACTGATTGTTTTATTGGGTTTTATTTCAAGAAGTTCTCAGGGCCAGCCCGGAGTTGTTTGTTAGCGGTATTTCACCCCCGTGCCTCGGAGAGGATGTTAAGCAGGCTGTCCTGTTTATTATTACTATTACTATCATCATAATAGTCGCTATAGTCCACCAACCTGCATTGGAGCAGCGTGGTGGGTCTAAGCTCTAAATCCCTCTCTCCTATGAGAGAGGAGGCCTGTGCCCAACTGTGGGATGTTAAAAGGTTGTAGTGTTGGTGGTAAAAAATTATTTGTTCCATGTTTAGTAACTTTTGTCGTTCTTCTTGCGAACACATCTTTAATTATGACTATTCATATTAGTGATCTTTTATATTTCTGCAAAAGAATTTATTGATATTATCTTACTTTCAGCCAAAGATTAAAAGAGTGATGACAATTATGCTATTATAGTTTGATAAATAATTGATGGTAGGTTTAAACAATATCTGACTGGTGGTTTCTGATTGTAAACAAAATTTTTGTACATGGTGCCTTAATATATTGCCCAGTTGTGTATAATCAAGATTTACATAATATTTTTACCTTTCCATCGCCACTGTCACAAGTCTATGCAAGACAAATTAATGTGATGGTCTGAACAGAGACACAGTCATTACTTTATCACTTTGTACTGACATCCATAAAATAGATTTTATTTTCCATAGCAGGATGAGAAGAGGAAAATGTTGGCAATGTTAATTTGTGGATATAAATAAGTGGGAAACAATCTCTTAGAATAGTTTTTATATATTCTGTATTTTATGTTAATTTAATTTTATGCCTCGATCTGTATAATAATTGGTGTAATATTATAATAAATAAATATAATTTGAGGGGTGTGCAAGAAAAACTTAAGAAACAAAATATATGCTTTTCTTAAAAATTACTTTTGATAAATATAAAGCGTATAGACTATAGATTAAGAAAAAAGAAATATAAAATTGAATATAGTAAGTTGTTTTATTTTAAACCCAAAAATTTCAAAAAGAATAAAAAATGTAGTGGTACCCCATTTCAACGTTTGTCATGGGACATCACTATACTATCGATGTCGATATTTTAAGGTGGGATTGTGTCCCATCACTTCTTCTTGTGCTAGTGTCACAAGAAGAAGTGATGAAGAGAAGACGCTTTGCGTCAAGAGAAGACGCTTTGCGAAGGCAACGGAACTAACTGTAAATTTTTGCCACTGTCCCATCTGTCTAAGGCCGGAACCACACTTATGTGTCGTGGCGTGTCGTGACGCGCCAGAAGCCTATCGGTTTCATACATTTAGTATGGTTAGAGACACACTTGTAGGGCGTGTCGTGTCATGGCGTGGTGCCGACTGCCCGAGACCGATTGCGCCAGAGTCAAGAAGGTTATAACTGTATAAATGTAGACACTGGAGACTGTGACGAAAACATTACAACAATGTTTTAGATGCAGTCTCCAGTGTAAATATCTCTAGATAATGTTAGATAGATACCTGTATTATCTTCCTAAACTTTATAAATTTATGAAATTGTAGTCTGTAAAACATTAATTAATATTCTATGCCTCTTTTAGAAGTAGATTATTCCTACTAAATACAATTATTTTAAGATCTTATTTATCAGTCAAACGATTATAGGATTCAATTATACTCCAATCTTAAGCCCATTAAAGCTGGTGTTCCACAGGGTACTGTGCTATAGCCCACACTGTTCATGCTGTATGCAGTATGCATATCAATGATATTATACTGTATGACAACACATTCCATTGCTGTGTGGATGCCAGCACGGGTGATGTCCTATGCAAAGGCCACGCACATCTTTCCCGCGTAAAGCTGGAGGAGTATAGAGTCAAACTTGTGTCTGAAATTGAGACATTTTTAGAGCGGATCTCAGAATGGAGCACTCAAAATATAGTGCAATACAACCGCTCAAAAACCCAAGTTTGCGTATTCACCGCTAAGAATACCCCTTTACCACACCCCTTCTCTTTCAGAACTTTCCTCTTACCCCTTTCAACAGCACTGAGAACACACTTGGAAGGTAAAGCTAAATTAGCTTCCAAAAAGCTTGGAGTACTCTACAGATCAAAGCGCTACTTTACGCCTGAACACAGGCTCTTGTTCTATAAATCTCAAGTCAGACTGCATATGGCCTGCTCACACCTGTGGGCCGGAACACCCCAATACCAAGTCCTTCCATTTGGCCGGATTCAGAAGCGGGCAGTTCGACTGGTGGGCAATCCCAAACCAACCAGCTCATTGGAGGGCTTAGAGGTTCGCAGGGACGTTAGCTTCCTTAATCCTTTGCGTATTCTATCGTCTCTATAACGGCAAATGTTCTGAAGAGTTATTCGACCTAATACCACCTACTTATTTCCAGCACCGCATCGCACGCCACCTAAAATGCTAATATCCTCACCACTTGGATCACTGGCATACATCAACCAAGCGTTGCGCGAGGTCATTCCTTCCGCCCAAAAACTGTGGAACCAACTCCTTTTGGAGGTATTTCCACATAGCTTTGACATAGGGTTATTCAAGGGGAGGCTAAACAAACTCCTTAAAATCCGGCAACGTGTTAGTGTTCATTCACTGACTAATCAAAAACAATATTATTATTACCTGATCGCCCGAGGTATGCGATGGAAACCCACATTCGAATAACATAAGAAATTACGCGCTCGCGGTTAAGTTATGTTTAAACAATAATATCTCCAAAAGTAAATAACTTACAGTCAAATTTTTTATGTCGTTTTGTTGCTTATCTCAAAAGCTGTCGATTTAATACTTAATAATGTGGTCTTAATGACCTCGTTTTTGCAAAATCTAGCAAAAACTTGTAGTTTTCAATATTTTTGACCAATTTCTTTTTATTCCAAAGCATTTTTGATCGAGTTATTTTAACATTTTACACTATTGTTTGGTATTAAGTGATGGAGAATATTGTATCCAATCGAATAAGGTCATTTGAAGACCTGTGCATCAGCAGACTTTCGAGTTATTACATTTTTTGTGCGCACATACCCACAAAAACGCACACCAAATTGAAATGGCTGTCCCTGGGAGGGGGAGGGGGGCAGGCCCTATTAAGTGGTATTTTCAGAGAGGTAATGAGTTGTAGAATATGTCCCTAAAATATCGCTAGTTCGACCCCGGACACACTGTATATATTATATAAAAAGATTATATTAATTATACCTAAATGAAATGAAATATACATTTATACGACGCAAATGTTCGATATAAACTGTAAAACGCCACGACACGTAAGTGTGTTTCCGGCCGTGTTGCTGGAAACACACTTTCGTGTCGTGGCGTGTCGTGATGCGCCAGAAGAATATCGGTTTCATACATTTAGTATGGTTAGAGACACACTTGTAGGGCGTGTCGTGTCGCAGCGTGGCGCCGATCGCTCCGGCACCGATTGCGCCAGAGCCAAGAAGGTTATATCTATATATTTTATGTAGACACTGGAGACTGTGCCTAAAACAATGTAGTGAAAACAAGGTCATTCACCTGGATACACATCTCACACGTTCTATTTAAATAGTTGAGGATAAATACAAAAAATATCCAGACCTATTTCAGGCCAAATTTCTTTGCTTCAACTTTTTGTTTGCGTTCGCAATTCTCCAGTGTTTATATTGTAACCTTCTTGGCCAGAGCGGTGGTGGGGGTTATGACGCGACCAAGAAGCTATAGGTATATATGGACGCGACACGACACGACAGACAAATGTGTCTCTATACCCGCGCACGGCTCGTGCACAGATTAATAATTA
The DNA here is from genome assembly GCA_920104075.1 of Melanargia galathea. Classification (NCBI taxonomy): domain Eukaryota; kingdom Metazoa; phylum Arthropoda; class Insecta; order Lepidoptera; family Nymphalidae; genus Melanargia; species Melanargia galathea. The sequence continues at coordinate 20,160,703 of OV049857.1, read as the reverse complement.
ATATCACAGATTAATAAGGCTCGTGGCCAGCGTTGCCGACTTCCACGGTCTGGATTATTAGGGATAACCTAAAAATCTAACTGAAAGTCCCCAATTTTAGGGAAAATAAAATCGATGAAAGTGGGGAATCCACAGGTTTTCAGCAAAGAAATAAAAACACTGTTCATTTCAATGAAATATATTTAGTACACTTATGAAAAATATGAACGAGATGTCGTTGGATTCGGAGTAGCATGTAGATAATTTTTGAAAAAAATCAAATTCCGCTTTTAAAAATTGCATTCTGAAAACTTACAAGTATCGTAACGTTACTAAGTAACGATAAAAAGGAACATAATCTTTATAAAACCACTACGATATTGTTAATTAATTATCACACTAATATTATAACGGCGAAAGTTTGTATGTGTGTGTGTGAGTGCGTGTGTGTATATTGTGTGTGTGTATGTTTGTAACTCTTTAACGCCGTAACTACAGAACCGATTTGACTGAAATTTTGAATGGAGATAGATTATGTCCTGACTTAACACATAGGCAAAGTACTTTTTATCCTGGAAAAATCTACAGTTCCCACGGGATTTTGAAAAAACCAAAATCTTCAGTTACAGCTATAAGTAGATTACTATAGCAAACTTTCTTAAAATTAGGTATAAAGGTTGGAAAAGAGAGCGGGAACGGGAACCGGAAATCTACGATTGACTCGGGATTTATGACAAACCAAAAAAATATAATCGGGGTACACTTGTTTCAGAAGGATTATACTGTATTAAAGTTAATATATAAAGTATGATAAAAATTTGGAAAATACGATAAGTATATTATGTGTAAATTCATTGTAAAATTTAAAAAAACAATTATCAAAAAAAAATTATAGTTCAGTATACATAGTATAAGCCCCGCAAATTGGTATTGTGCCCGGCCGCCATTTTAGTAACGTCAGCACTAAATAGACGTTGACAAAACTGTTGGCAGAGTACGCGTATCGTGTATTGAATAATTATTACTATATCCACAAATTTTGGTCGCTGACTGTATATTTTCCTGTCATCCAACGTCACGCCAATGTTAAATGTGACAAGGTTCCAGCGCAATAGCAATCTGCGGAGGTTATATTCAAAATATCTTCGAATACGTAGTTAAGTATTTATGTAATAACTTATTAAACAGTGAAATTATATTTTTATTTAATTTATCTACCCATTTAAACAAAATTTGTTTTTTTAATCTTCAAAGATTATATTTGAAATCATACTCGGGCTCAGACACATTTTGTCAGATTGATCTGAAAAATTCAGAATCTGAAAAAATCAGAATGTGTGTGGGGAACAGGGAAATTGTATGCATTTCTGGACTTTCTGAATTCAGATTCTGAATTCCGGCGTTCATTCCGGCTGTGTGAGGCCGGCCTAAGACTGTTTTTTGAATAACGAGTTTGGTAAACTCCAACATAAGTCATCCGTGGCTCAAATTATTGCACTACTTCCACATCACCGTAGCGAAATTTTTGCATCACTACTGCAACATTAGTGGAAAAATTGGCGGCTTCACCCATATACTGTTCATTTCTGAACGCAACGACACGACACAGTAGTGTGCACACTCACCGTCACGCCAGTATAGTCTGTTCATTTACTTACGGTCACCTTTGATCGCGCCGCCTCGGCACGCGTGGCGTCTTGTCAAAGGGACCGCCTGCGACTTCAAAAGGTGCCGCGCGGGGTGTACAGGTACAAGGGGTTTTGGCGTTTTATACCTACTCATATTTTTATATTAAAATACTCTTTCCTTTTTATATTTTTTATATTCGTATTTTATTACAATATAACCATAAACATAAAATATAATATTCTCATGAACACGGGTCTTCTCTCAAAATGAGAAGGATTTTAACCATAGTCTACCACGCTGGCCAAGTGCGGATTGGCAGACTATTCGGAGATTCTGTTAGAATAGAAAAAAAATTACAAACAGAAAAAAAGTAATAAAAATAAAAGCAGAATACTAAGAGCACCTGCGCCTGTACCGACACTAAGTTACCGAACGGACTATAAGCGCCACAACACGCCACGACACATAAGTGTGGTTCCGGCCTAAGGCTGCCGGCACACTTATGTGTCGTGGCGTGTCGTGATGCGCCGGTTTCATACATTTAGTAAAAACGACACGCCCTACAAGTGAGTCTCTAACCATACTAAATGTATGAAACCGATAGGCTTCTGGCGCGTCACGACACGTAAGTGTGGTTCCGGCCTTAGAGACTAGTATATTAGTGATCTGTGCTATGGATTGAGAAATCTATGTCTTGACTCTTGATTTACATCTGTGATTTTCATTTTTCAAATAAAAACGTTAAAGATCGGTTGGGACATTTGTCATTAAATTCTAAAACTGCATATTGAGAATAAATGAAACGTAAACAAACAGACAATGAATAATGCTTGATCAATTACGATTATAAAAGTACCTAGCTGTGGTACCCTGGTCCTGGTAAGATGGAGCCCTCAAAAGAAGCTATTGCTGTTCGCGTCACTAAGCTAAACCGACAGATTTTGGGCAAAGTGACCAGTGGACCTAGTAAACTTTGTAAGAAAATAGACCGTGAAACGTTATTGGATGCTATAACAGTTTTATATGATGAGTGTAACGAAGATCCAGTAAAAAAATGTGATGAATTTGTGCGACTTTTCTTGGATAAGTGTAAGTTCACAAAGATAACACCTGCTCATAAGGAATGCTTAATGCGCTCTATTTTATAAATACCTAGTACATTTTCATCATTAAAATAAAGTATGAAAGTGTATTCTTTTTAATATAAATCAATAAAATTCAATAAATAGTTATTACAGTTTAGAAACAAATATCCCTCGGGCCTCGAGTCCAACTCCTAATATCTGCTTACAGCTGCAAATTTCCAGATCTCTGAAAAAATTTGTAGTTTTAAAGTTACATTTACTATTTTGTTAAGTTTTATTAATTAAGATTCAAACTTTGTTTGTATGGGGTTTGTTTGTCCAAGTTAACTTAAAATGATAAAAATGTTTTAGATCGAAGCACTCTAGTTGAACTACGGAGGGCTAGAGTATGCATGTCAGATTTTGAGATGATTCAACTCATTGGTCGTGGGCACTATGGAGAAGTACAAGTAAGTTTCATCGCACTAATATTATTAAGGCGAAAGTTTGTGTGTTTGTTACTCTTTCACACAAAAACTAGGCTAGGCTAGGCAGCGAGCTGAAGAACCAGTCCCTTTCTTCAAAAGCCGGCTTAGTGGTTTGTCAGGTGCTGCTAATTTTCATGGGCAGCGGTAATCACTTAACATCATGTGACCCGCTTGCTCGGTTGCCCACTATTCGTATAAAAAATTTTTGAGTGCCAATAAATATATTTATGTATCTATCTTATAAAATTTGCATATATTATATGCATATTATATATCTATACAAATAAATAAAATTGAAGTGTCTGTCTGTAATATCAAAATAACTGCCTCATATTAAGCTCATATGGTTATTTGAACGCTACCATAACCGAATCACACATTTTTAAAATTTTTGTCTGTCTGTCTGTCTGTCTGTCTGTCTGTCTGTCTGTCTGTCTGTCTGTTTGAACGGGCTAATCTTCGGAACGGCTGAACCGATTTTGACGGGACCTTCACATACAAGTAGAGAATTAACCAGGGAGTAACATAGGCTACTTTTTTAACCGACTTTCAAAAAAGGAGGAGTTGTGTTTTTCAACCTATGTACACCGATATCTCCGAGATTTCTGAACCGATTTGCGTAATTTTTTTTTCATTCGATAGAGAAACATTGTGACGCTGTTTTATAAAAAAATTGGATTCCAACTCCTCAATCCTGATGCTGTAGGGGACCTAATCCCCAAAACTAATGGGTTTTAGAAACTTTCGGTTATTTAAATTTATATTGGGGGTACCAATTAAAGACTTTATCGTTGAATGAACTCGAGTAGGTACATATCCAACTCCTCAACCCTGATGCTGTAAGGAATTGTATTCCGAAATCGTGGGGATCCCACGGGATTTTTCCGTTTTGGGGACGGGTTTCTACAGATAAGCTACTTTTTGTTCTGGAAAATCAAAAGTTCCCACGGGATTTTTAAAAACCTAAATCCACACGGGCGAAGCCGTGGGCATCATCTAGTATGTAATATTGCATTTATAGATGGTACGTGAGAAACAAACTGGAGATGTGTATGCATTAAAAAGTGTTCGAAAAGATGAGGCACGTAAGCGAGTGTCGGGAGCGGAGGACGAACGAGACATTCTTGCTAATGGAACAGGACCTTGGATACCACATCTACAATATGCTTTTCAGGTTATCTTTTTTTACTCTTCTCTATTTCATATTTTCCATGCAACTTTTATTGGAATAATGTTTAAAATACATTAATTTTAATGCAATATGTCACTAGACCGACTGTTCGAATGACCAATTTAAGTGTTTCAATAACTCAATCATTATAAATTTATTTTATTATTTGCTGTTTTATTCTTTTAATCCTTACATTGGAGGTTTCAATCAAAATATACTTTATAATAATATCAATTAAAAATGGTTGAATGCTACAATTTTGGAAATGGAATGAATAATCAACTGATCTGAAATGTTTTTGACTGTTTGTTTGTGAAAATCTCTGTTTCATAATTTCTCTAATAAGACAGAAAATTCAGAACTTTCTCATATACTTTGACAGGATAGCAGCAACTTGTACCTAGTAATGGAGTTGTGTAACGGAGGTGATTTGGCGGGCTTGCTCGCGCGACGCAACCACCCATTGGCAGAAAGAGATGCGGCCTTCTACATAGCTGAAGTGGCACATGCTCTCAAAGCTCTGCATGCCATGGGCTATATACATCGAGATGTCAAGCCTCAAAATATATTGTTAGACAGGTAATTACATAAGTTGCAACAATTGTTGGCATGTATCTGATGAGTAAATGCCAAACATGTGATGATTATTTGGGTTGGCTCGGGCAGCACGCCACAGCCTGCTTCTGTCTGACTGGCTCAGCCACTCAGACAGAAGCAGGCCCAATCTGTATTAATCAAAACCAATCTGTCCAATTCCACCCAGTTAATTACAATGTGACTCTTAGTGTAGATCAGTTAGAACTTAGAAGTATTTATAATGGGTCAGCAGATATTCAACTCCCTGACAATATAGAAGTTTAACCAAGTTCCCACTACAATACTTCAAATGTATCTGACATCTAATCTATATTATATTCAAGGTGCAATGTATCTGACATCACTTTCCTAATCAGCAACTGAGAACATCAAATAATACTCACATAATGAAACTTATTGAAAAAACGTCAGCTGTAAGAATACTTTGTCATAATCTTGCACATTTTCTAAGATACTTATAAAAATTAGTAACATAGTTTTTCTCGTAATTTTTAGTAGATTATTTGGTACTAGACGATGCCCGTGACTTCATCCGTGTGGATTTAAGTTTTTAAATCCTGTGGAAACTTTTTGGGGTAAAATTTCCGGGACGTAAATAGGTTGCGTACCGGAAATTGACATAGGAAAATTGGATAATTATACGGAATAAATCGATTACTGCTGGGCCGTGAAAAGCTAACAGACAGACAGACACACTTTCGCATTTATAATATTAGTATGGATATCTATATAAAATTGGAATCCAGGACCAGAGCCAAAAAGGCAGATGTGAAGCGGAGCATGTGTCGCTTCAGATGCGGGCACGTGAAGCTGGGCGACTTCGGGTCGTGCGCGCGGCTGTCGGAGGGCGGGTGCGTGGCGGGCGCCACGGCCGACTACGTGGCGCCCGAGCTGCTGGACGACTGCTCCGGCGCGCACACTGTGTGTCTCGAGTACTGCCGCCGCGCTAACACACACATTGTGGGTTCGCACGACACTAACGCTTCTAGGACACTAACTAAAACGAGTCTTGCGTACATTACTTAGAGAGAATTGTAGGATGTAGTGGAATCGCTTTTGATCTTCTTCAACTAGACAGGTTTCTCGGGTGACGGTTTTGTGTTTTGTGTGTGAAGAACCCTGCCTGGTTATGGTTGATATGTACTTTGCCAAGTGTTTAGTAGCATTAATTGTTTCTGTTTTCTATTAGTAGCACGTTTTTTTCTGCAAGTCCAACCATCCATTCCATCGCCCCTGACAGTTAAAAAATTATTATTTCGAATAATTATCCTAGTTATTACCAGTTATAATTTTGTTCACAGTTTGTCAAAAAGTAATACATCATTCAAAACAAACACTTAAAAATAACATAATGGACAAGTTTCCAATATTTTTTTTTAATTTATTATAAAATTTTTAAGTAAAATAAAACAAAAATCTGAAAGAATTATTAAATTATCTCAAAAACTGAAAAAGTTATTGAACTTTAAAGTTGCTATATTCGTTTCACGCGGCGTAATGTCATCCAACCCGCTCAGAGGTGTTTTTTTTCATGTAAATTTTCTTGTTTTATCAATTTCTCCGAGACGTTTGCAAAATGATCCCATAATATTCCCTATTCGAAAAAAAAAATTTAATCTTTTTTTCGAAAAGATCTATGGGATCATTTTGCAAACATCCTCTGCTGTTGATTAAAAAAAGAATCACGCAAATCGGTTCAGTAATCTTGGAGAAATTGGTAAAACAAGTAAATTTACATGGAATAAATACCTCCGAATAGACGCGATGACGTCATACTCGAGTGAGAAATTTTGCGTTAAAATACATGACCTTAAATAATTAATTGCTCCTTCATTTATTGATGGTTTTCAAAAGTTTTTTCACTGATTTATTAGTTTTAATCTATATTTTAATACCATTGTGTTCAATATGATATTTTCAACATCAGGAAACTTCCTCATTGTCTACTTAACATTAAACACTTTGCAATGTCTGTATGTTAGCCAAGCTCGCTCTGAACGCCAAGTTGCGAGGGGTTTCCTAAAGTTAGGCTGGCGGTTTGCTATACCCTTGCATTCTAGCAGCATGTGTGTGGAAAATGAAATAGCTATAAACTAATCCACAAATTGCCTGTTACAACAAAAATGACTGTGTTATGTGCAAATCATTTTTTCTTTTGTTACTACTTGTTTTAAGGCAGAATGTTTATGTATTTGCTCATTTGCATAATTAAATTTATGTTGTTGATTTAATAGCATTAATTTGAATATATCTTTACACAAAGTTTTTCATTCGGCACTTATAATAGAGCACTTAATATAAAAATTATTTTATATAAATCACCCAATGTATACTTATTACTTATGTATAATAATACAATTTGTTCCAATCAATAGTTTTCACCCATTCTGGCAAAACCAGCTGGGCTATTCTGTAACTTAGTTACCAACTGAAAATAGTTGCCAACGAATTAGTTTGATAAACATTACTGCTTTACTGTGTAAAATACAAAGTGTTTTCATAATTTCACACAGTAAATCAGCAATGTATATCAAACTAATTCGTTGGCAACTATTTTCAGTTGGTAACTAAGTTACAGAATAGCCCACCAGAAAACTAATGCTATAAATCTCTACCTCGAAGAATGAATTTCATGTAATAAGATGGTTGAATAGACATTTGAAGGTAAATAATAAAGATTTCGTTTTGCAGTCAGCATGCGATTACTGGTCACTCGGCGTGGTGGCGTTCGAATTGGTGACGCTTAAACGACCGTTCTCTTCGGGAGACGAGGACTCTGTAGCCAAAATTTTAAGTAACATACAAAAGTAAGTATTGTTGCAGCACATTTAGTTTAAAAAATTGTAATTCTTGTACCTAAAGATTGTGGCCAAAATATGTATTCCTAATATATACTACAAAAAATTTCAATTCGTTTTTATATAAATCCTAAATCTGACTGGTCAAAATGATATCAATAGTGATAGTAATCTTTGTCGTTACAGGTACGAACGCGACTCGAACGCCGCGTCGCTATTTGAGCCGCTACCCAACGGCCCTTCCAACACGTGGCGCGCACTCGTCAGCGGGCTGCTGCGAGTGGTTCCCTCCAGAAGATATAACTATCTGGACACGCTGCAGCATCCCGCGCTCGCGCACCTCGCCCTGCACGCCATACGTGACCAGGTAACATGACACACTACACGTCATACGTGACAAGGATCATGATACATTACGCGCCACAATCAACCAGTTGCGCTAGCATGCGACCTACGAAAAAATTATGTCTACTCATTTTCTCGTTTATCTCTATTGTCATCGACGAGAAAATAAGTAGACATAATATTCTCGTGGCTCGCATTTTAGCGCAATAGGTAACTTATATACTAAATGCCATACGTCACCAGATAACATATATGTACAGTGTACACTACATGCCATGCGTGATCAGGGTGACGTGATGCATGACACGCCATACGTGATCTATTCCATCCATCCATAGTATTTTATGTGCGGACACCTGCCCAGCAAGAAGAAGAAGAGACTTGACCAGTAACATGATACACTACGCGCCATAGTGACTAGCTAATATGGTATTCTATGTGCAATAGTGTCTAGCTAACATGATACACTACGTGCCATCGTGACTAGCTAATATGGTATTCTATGTGCAATAGTGTCTAGCTAACATGATACACTACGTGCCATCGTGACTAGCTAATATGGTATTCTACGTGTAATAGTGTCTAGCTAACATGATACACTACGTGCCATCGTGACTAGCTAATATGTATTCTACGTGCAATAGTGTCTAGCTAACATGATACACTACGTGCCGTCTTGACTAGCTAATATGGTATTCTACGTGCAATAGTGTCTAGCTAACATGATACACTACGTGCCATTGTGAGTAGCTAATATGGTATTCTACGTACCATAGTGTCTAGCTAACATGATACACTACGTGCCATCGTGACTAGCTGATATGGTATCTCTATGCACCATAGTTGTTAAAAGCTAACATCATACACTACGCGCCACAGTGTCTAGGTAATATAATACACTACGCGCCAGTATCTATCTAGCATGACGCCATTCCAGATTAATAAGATGAACTTTAAGATGAATAGAATCATTTACATATCTTAAAATTCATCTCTTATTAAAAATTAATGATTACTATTTTTTTAAGCACAAAAAATGCATTCAGTTGTTAAGTATTATTTTAAATAGTTAATAATACGGGCAGTTTTTGTAAGAGATAATCAAAGTAACAAAAATAAGAGTTTATACGTCATTAATTATATTTATTATACTGGTTACATTTGCATACCTATTATTAAAGTGCGGAAGTTAAAACGGGAACTGTTCGCACCTTCCCGATTAAAATGGTGCGTTCATTATCTGATTCGAGGTTTTCAGTAAGTTCACTAATTGACCGACCGTGAATTCAGCTGACTTAATTAAAATTTAAATTAAGTTATAATATAAGTGTGCTTGACCAAGGTACGGGTACATCGCTGAGGCCACATCCTTGCATGTCTGGTTGGCTTTATGGCGAGTACAAGCTCACCTTAAGAGCTCGGGAATACAAGCATACCATTGATATGTATATGATATTAAGTTTTTGTGTTCCGTCGCCTTTGTTTTATTTCATCCTACAATCCTCTTGACAATGTTTTTACTGCGTACGTATTTTGTCTTCCACAATGCCGGCCTTTTCCAAATAGTGGATGATAATATTTAAGCCTCGGTAAAAGAGAGACCATTTTTAACCCCCGACGCAAAAACGACGGGGTGTTATAAGTTTGACGTGTCTGTGTGTGTGTGTGTGTGTGTGTGTGTGTGTGTGTGTGTGTGTGTGTGTGTGTGTGTGTCTGTCTGTTCCCCTGTGGCGCTCAAACGGGTGGACCGATTTGAATGCGGTTTTTTTTGTTTGAAAGGTGAATTAGTCGAGAGTGTTCTTAGCTATGTTTGATGAAAATCGGTCCAAGATGGCCGCCGCTACAAAATGGCGGATGATATATTTTTTCACAACTCCCTTGATATGGGTATCAAATGAAAGGGCTTGACTAGTAGAATAGCACTATTGCAAATTCAAGATGGCCGCCGCCACTAAATGGCGAATGTCGGGGGTTTTTTAAATTTTCAATTTACACTTGTATTTGTTGAAACAAACTGTTGTGCTGTAGATTACCATTTACGCGCGATAAACGCTATCAGATTGGCGGTGTTGCGATTCGCTCATGATAGCCATCTCTGCCATAGCGATTTCCGCTCTCCACTCGGAACGATTCAACACAAATTAAAGTAATTGTTTGATGGTCACCGAAAATGCAGCAACTGTACATTTAGGTGCCGCCATGGGTGCCACACCTACGCGGTCCGGAAGACGGCACTTTCCTCCCGAGTCCAACGAGAGAGCCTCCGCCGCCCTCCGCCGCGCCCTTCCGAACAAGGCCACCTTTTGCTGGACACCTGCCTTTTGTGGGTGAGTTGTGCGAATCCTACATTTTTCTATTGCGCTTTTGAACACATTCATGTCTAATATTTTCCCACATCATCGACAGTTTCGTACCTAACTCAGTACATAATTATAATCCTTACTTATCTTGCCATCATTGTTTGGGCTTATGCGCTACATTCGTGTATTGCTCGGGTAGCTGTTGTAGTTTAAAAGCTGAAGGCGCCGTGCGCGCTTTAATGTGTAAGCTTTTGAATATACAATAATACAATATATATATATATATTAATTTTTAATTCTATACCACCACAATATTGATTCTTCTTCAAACTAAACCTAACCTGGATCCTAGTATTTTTTCTGTATCCCGGATTACTGCGTTTGAAAATGTTTTTCGTCGTTGTCATATTACTTTTTGTCATGTTTTGATTTTCTAAAGAGAACTTGATAATTAATCTGAGGATTTTCTGAACTATAGACTTGTTGTAGAGATAATAGGGAGGTTTTATACACGTATATTTCATGTAATTGTTACGTTTTTGGTTGTTACACTGTACTTTACACGAGTTTGACCCATTGGCGCATTGCTTTAGGATATTCGTTCGTGGCCCCCGATGACAGTGAAGACATCAGCGGCGGATTCAACGCGTCACACGATTGCACAACTATTGATTTGGCCACATTCAAGTAAGTGCTTAATATGATAAAAGTACTTAAAGAAGTACAATGCGACCGTCTGCTAAAGCCGCGTCTTGACGGTACGAGCGCGTTCTCTCATAAAAGTTAGTCTCATAGTTGACTTAAGACCTCGGTGGCGGTGGTTTTTCAAATTCAAACGCATTCTTATCCTCTCCGCTGTCGATTGTCAGTGTCTCAACATGGCAGCATCGGTCAGGCTGTCATGGCCGCCAGTCGCGCGAGCGAATTCTGTCTGCATAGCATTGACCGTAAACGTGTTTGCGTGATTGCGTAGAACTATGTTTGTATATGTAGTAAGGCAGCGACATGCGTTCTGTATAGTTTGAATGGTACACAGCACTTCTAATGTCTTATTACGATTTCTGTGGGTTCAGCCAATAAATGACCGTGAAAATTTGTCAGTCAGATATTCTTTTGCTTTTTATTATAATTATTGGAACGAAGTTCCTTATCGCGCGATGCAAAAGGGGGCTAGACGGAAAAAATTAAGACCACAAGTTGTAACGACACTTTTTGCTATAGTTGTAAGCCGTGCGGCGTGCGCGTGTTTCTCTGTCTGTCTGTCTCTCTCTCTCTCTTATAAAAAGCAAGCCAGTTATTTTCGTTTCGTCTTTCTATTTCGCATTGAACAGTGTGGTGTCGCGACGATTATTTTTGTTGAGTGTATGCAGGTTTTTTGTACATACTAAAAATAATAACTTAATACAATATAACCCGGATGGAACATCGTTCCATCCGGGTGTCCCTTGACGCCTCTCAAGTTTTATTATTATCATAAGGTATTATTGGATCTCTCGCCGCGGGAAAAAGTAATGGTAATTTAATAGTCGTCGGGAAGTCGAGAACCTAGAGGGTTTATAGATCACGTGTCAAATCTGAAATGTAAAGCCTGCTTCCTAAGCCGGCACTATAGGTTCACGGTACACGGACATCGCAGGTCTGCGGAGAAGCTGGCGGCGATGCGCGCGCGCGAGCTGGCGTCGCTGCAGAGCAAGCTGGCGGCGGCCGAGGCGGCCACGGACGCGGCCGTGGAGCGCGCGCGCCGCGCCGCCGACGCCGACGCCGAGCGCCTGCGCGCGCGCCTGCAGGCCGACATCACTGCGCTCACGCTGCAGAACAAGTACGTTCTGTTACATTATATACACGAGTGATCTATGAGGTGGCGTCGCTGCAGAGGAAGCTGGCGGCGGCCGAGGCGGCCACGGACGCGGCCGTGGAGCGCGCGCGCCGCGCCGCCGACGCCGACGCCGAGCGCCTGCGCGCGCGCCTGCAGGCCGACATCACTGCGCTCACGCTGCAGAACAAGTACGTTCTGTTACATTATATACACGAGTGATCTATGAGGTGGCGTCGCTGCAGAGGAAGCTGGCGGCGGCCGAGGCGGCCACGGACGCGGCCGTGGAGCGCGCGCGCCGCGCCGCCGACGCCGACGCCGAGCGCCTGCGCGCGCGCCTGCAGGCCGACATCACTGCGCTCACGCTGCAGAACAAGTACGTTCTGTTACATTATATACACGAGTGATCTATGAGGTGGCGTCGCTGCAGAGCAAGCTGGCGGCGGCCGAGGCGGCCACGGACGCGGCCGTGGAGCGCGCGCGCCGCGCCGCCGACGCCGACGCCGAGCGCCTGCGCGCGCGCCTGCAGGCCGACATCACTGCGCTCACGCTGCAGAACAAGTACGTTCTGTTACATTATATACACGAGTGATCTATGAGGTGGCGTCGCTGCAGAGGAAGCTGGCGGCGGCCGAGGCGGCCACGGACGCGGCCGTGGAGCGCGCGCGCCGCGCCGCCGACGCCGACGCCGAGCGCCTGCGCGCGCGCCTGCAGGCCGACATCACTGCGCTCACGCTGCAGAACAAGTACGTTCTGTTACATTATATACACGAGTGATCTATGAGGTGGCGTCGCTGCAGAGCAAGCTGGCGGCGGCCGAGGCGGCCACGGACGCGGCCGTGGAGCGCGCGCGCCGCGCCGCCGACGCCGACGCCGAGCGCCTGCGCGCGCGCCTGCAGGCCGACATCACTGCGCTCACGCTGCAGACCAAGTACGTTCTGTTACATTATATACACGAGTGATCTATGAGGTGGCGTCGCTGCAGAGGAAGCTGGCGGCGGCCGAGGCGGCCACGGACGCGGCCGTGGAGCGCGCGCGCCGCGCCGCCGACGCCGACGCCGAGCGCCTGCGCGCGCGCCTGCAGGCCGACATCACTGCGCTCACGCTGCAGAACAAGTACGTTCTGTTACATTATATACACGAGTGATCTATGAGGTGGCGTCGCTGCAGAGCAAGCTGGCGGCGGCCGAGGCGGCCACGGACGCGGCCGTGGAGCGCGCGCGCCGCGCCGCCGACGCCGACGCCGAGCGCCTGCGCGCGCGCCTGCAGGCCGACATCACTGCGCTCACGCTGCAGAACAAGTACGTTCTGTTACATTATATACACGAGTGATCTATGAGGTGGCGTCGCTGCAGAGCAAGCTGGCGGCGGCCGAGGCGGCCACGGACGCGGCCGTGGAGCGCGCGCGCCGCGCCGTCGACGCCGACGCCGAGCGCCTGCGCGCGCGCCTGCAGGCCGACATCACTGCGCTCACGCTGCAGAACAAGTACGTTCTGTTACATTATATACACGAGTGATCTATGAGGTGGCGTCGCTGCAGAGCAAGCTGGCGGCGGCCGAGGCGGCCACGGACGCGGCCGTGGAGCGCGCGCGCCGCGCCGCCGACGCCGACGCCGAGCGCCTGCGCGCGCGCCTGCAGGCCGACATCACTGCGCTCACGCTGCAGAACAAGTACGTTCTGTTACATTATATACACGAGTGATCTATGAGGTGGCGTCGCTGCAGAGCAAGCTGGCGGCGGCCGAGGCGGCCACGGACGCGGCCGTGGAGCGCGCGCGCCGCGCCGCCGACGCCGACGCCGAGCGCCTGCGCGCGCGCCTGCAGGCCGACATCACTGCGCTCACGCTGCAGAACAAGTACGTTCTGTTACATTATATACACGAGTGATCTATGAGGTGGCGTCGCTGCAGAGCAAGCTGGCGGCGGCCGAGGCGGCCACGGACGCGGCCGTGGAGCGCGCGCGCCGCGCCGCCGACGCCGACGCCGAGCGCCTGCGCGCGCGCCTGCAGGCCGACATCACTGCGCTCACGCTGCAGAACAAGTACGTTCTGTTACATTATATACACGAGTGATCTATGAGGTGGCGTCGCTGCAGAGCAAGCTGGCGGCGGCCGAGGCGGCCACGGACGCGGCCGTGGAGCGCGCGCGCCGCGCCGCCGACGCCGACGCCGAGCGCCTGCGCGCGCGCCTGCAGGCCGACATCACTGCGCTCACGCTGCAGAACAAGTACGTTCTGTTACATTATATACACGAGTGATCTATGAGGTGGCGTCGCTGCAGAGCAAGCTGGCGGCGGCCGAGGCGGCCACGGACGCGGCCGTGGAGCGCGCGCGCCGCGCCGCCGACGCCGACGCCGAGCGCCTGCGCGCGCGCCTGCAGGCCGACATCACTGCGCTCACGCTGCAGAACAAGTACGTTCTGTTACATTATATACACGAGTGATCTATGAGGTGGCGTCGCTGCAGAGCAAGCTGGCGGCGGCCGAGGCGGCCACGGACGCGGCCGTGGAGCGCGCGCGCCGCGCCGCCGACGCCGACGCCGAGCGCCTGCGCGCGCGCCTGCAGGCCGACATCACTGCGCTCACGCTGCAGAACAAGTACGTTCTGTTACATTATATACATGAGTGATCTATGAGGTGGCGTCGCTGCAGAGGAAGCTGGCGGCGGCCGAGGCGGCCACGGACGCGGCCGTGGAGCGCGCGCGCCGCGCCGCCGACGCCGACGCCGAGCGCCTGCGCGCGCGCCTGCAGGCCGACATCACTGCGCTCACGCTGCAGAACAAGTACGTTCTGTTACATTATATACACGAGTGATCTATGAGGTGGCGTCGCTGCAGAGCAAGCTGGCGGCGGCCGAGGCGGCCACGGACGCGGCCGTGGAGCGCGCGCGCCGCGCCGCCGACGCCGACGCCGAGCGCCTGCGCGCGCGCCTGCAGGCCGACATCACTGCGCTCACGCTGCAGAACAAGTACGTTCTGTTACATTATATACATGAGTGATCTATGAGGTGGCGTCGCTGCAGAGCAAGCTGGCGGCGGCCGAGGCGGCCACGGACGCGGCCGTGGAGCGCGCGCGCCGCGCCGCCGACGCCGACGCCGAGCGCCTGCGCGCGCGCCTGCAGGCCGACATCACTGCGCTCACGCTGCAGAACAAGTAGGTTCTGTTACATTATATACACGAGTGATCTATGAGGTGGCGTCGCTGCAGAGCAAGCTGGCGGCGGCCGAGGCGGCCACGGACGCGGCCGTGGAGCGCGCGCGCCGCGCCGCCGACGCCGACGCCGAGCGCCTGCGCGCGCGCCTGCAGGCCGACATCACTGCGCTCACGCTGCAGAACAAGTACGTTCTGTTACATTATATACATGAGTGATCTATGAGGTGGCGTCGCTGCAGAGCAAGCTGGCGGCGGCCGAGGCGGCCACGGACGCGGCCGTGGAGCGCGCGCGCCGCGCCGCCGACGCCGACGCCGAGCGCCTGCGCGCGCGCCTGCAGGCCGACATCACTGCGCTCACGCTGCAGAACAAGTACGTTCCGTTACATTATATACATGAGCGATCTATGAGGTGGCGTCGCTGCAGAGCAAGCTGGCGGCGGCCGAGGCGGCCACGGACGCGGCCGTGGAGCGCGCGCGCCGCGCCGCCGACGCCGACGCCGAGCGCCTGCGCGCGCGCCTGCAGGCCGACATCACTGCGCTCACGCTGCAGAACAAGTACGTTCCGTTACATTATATACATGAGTGATCTATGAGGTGGCGTCGCTGCAGAGCAAGCTGGCGGCGGCCGAGGCGGCCACGGACGCGGCCGTGGAGCGCGCGCGCCGCGCCGCCGACGCCGAGCGCCTGCGCGCGCGCCTGCAGGCCGACATCACTGCGCTCACGCTGCAGAACAAGTACGTTCTGTTACATTATATACATGAGTGATCTATGAGGTGGCGTCGCTGCAGAGCAAGCTGGCGGCGGCCGAGGCGGCCACGGACGCGGCCGTGGAGCGCGCGCGCCGCGCCGCCGACGCCGAGCGCCTGCAGGCCGACATCACTGCGCTCACGCTGCAGAACAAGTACGTTCTGTTACATTATATACATGAGTGATCTATGAGGTGGCGTCGCTGCAGAGCAAGCTGGCGGCGGCCGAGGCGGCCACGGACGCGGCCGTGGAGCGCGCGCGCCGCGCCGCCGACGCCGACGCCGAGCGCCTGCGCGCGCGCCTGCAGGCCGACATCACTGCGCTCACGCTGCAGAACAAGTACGTTCTGTTACATTATATACATGAGTGATCTATGAGGTGGCGTCGCTGCAGAGCAAGCTGGCGGCGGCCGAGGCGGCCACGGACGCGGCCGTGGAGCGCGCGCGCCGCGCCGCCGACGCCGACGCCGAGCGCCTGCGCGCGCGCCTGCAGGCCGACATCACTGCGCTCACGCTGCAGAACAAGTACGTTCTGTTACATTATATACATGAGTGATCTATGAGGTGGCGTCGCTGCAGAGCAAGCTGGCGGCGGCCGAGGCGGCCACGGACGCGGCCGTGGAGCGCGCGCGCCGCGCCGCCGACGCCGACGCCGAGCGCCTGCGCGCGCGCCTGCAGGCCGACATCACTGCGCTCACGCTGCAGAACAAGTACGTTCTGTTACATTATATACATGAGTGATCTATGAGGTGGCGTCGCTGCAGAGCAAGCTGGCGGCGGCCGAGGCGGCCACGGACGCGGCCGTGGAGCGCGCGCGCCGCGCCGCCGACGCCTACGCCGAGCGCCTGCGCGCGCGCCTGCAGGCCGACATCACTGCGCTCACGCTGCAGAACAAGTACGTTCTGTTACATTATATACATGAGTGATCTATGAGGTGGCGTCGCTGCAGAGCAAGCTGGCGGCGGCCGAGGCGGCCACGGACGCGGCCGTGGAGCGCGCGCGCCGCGCCGCCGACGCCTACGCCGAGCGCCTGCGCGCGCGCCTGCAGGCCGACATCACTGCGCTCACGCTGCAGAACAAGTACGTTCTGTTACATTATATACATGAGTGATCTATGAGGTGGCGTCGCTGCAGAGCAAGCTGGCGGCGGCCGAGGCGGCCACGGACGCGGCCGTGGAGCGCGCGCGCCGCGCCGCCGACGCCGACGCCGAGCGCCTGCGCGCGCGCCTGCAGGCCGACATCACTGCGCTCACGCTGCAGAACAAGTACGTTCTGTTACATTATATACATGAGTGATCTATGAGGTGGCGTCGCTGCAGAGCAAGCTGGCGGCGGCCGAGGCGGCCACGGACGCGGCCGTGGAGCGCGCGCGCCGCGCCGCCGACGCCGACGCTGAGCGCCTGCGCGCGCGCCTGCAGGCCGACATCACTGCGCTCACGCTGCAGAACAAGTAGGTTCTGTTACATTATATACACGAGTGATCTATGAGGTGGCGTCGCTGCAGAGCAAGCTGGCGGCGGCCGAGGCGGCCACGGACGCGGCCGTGGAGCGCGCGCGCCGCGCCGCCGACGCCGACGCCGAGCGCCTGCGCGCGCGCCTGCAGGCCGACATCACTGCGCTCACGCTGCAGAACAAGTACGTTCTGTTACATTATATACACGAGTGATCTATGAGGTGGCGTCGCTGCAGAGCAAGCTGGCGGCGGCCGAGGCGGCCACGGACGCGGCCGTGGAGCGCGCGCGCCGCGCCGCCGACGCCGACGCCGAGCGCCTGCGCGCGCGCCTGCAGGCCGACATCACTGCGCTCACGCTGCAGAACAAGTAGGTTCTGTTACATTATATACACGAGTGATCTATGAGGTGGCGTCGCTGCAGAGCAAGCTGGCGGCGGCCGAGGCGGCCACGGACGCGGCCGTGGAGCGCGCGCGCCGCGCCGCCGACGCCGACGCCGAGCGCCTGCGCGCGCGCCTGCAGGCCGACATCACTGCGCTCACGCTGCAGAACAAGTACGTTCTGTTACATTATATACACGAGTGATCTCTGAGGTGGCGTCGCTGCAGAGCAAGCTGGCGGCGGCCGAGGCGGCCACGGACGCGGCCGTGGAGCGCGCGCGCCGCGCCGCCGACGCCGACGCCGAGCGCCTGCGCGCGCGCCTGCAGGCCGACATCACTGCGCTCACGCTGCAGAACAAGTAGGTTCTGTTACATTATATACACGAGTGATCTATGAGGTGGCGTCGCTGCAGAGCAAGCTGGCGGCGGCCGAGGCGGCCACGGACGCGGCCGTGGAGCGCGCGCGCCGCGCCGCCGACGCCGACGCCGAGCGCCTGCGCGCGCGCCTGCAGGCCGACATCACTGCGCTCACGCTGCAGAACAAGTACGTTCTGTTACATTATATACACGAGTGATCTATGAGGTGGCGTCGCTGCAGAGCAAGCTGGCGGCGGCCGAGGCGGCCACGGACGCGGCCGTGGAGCGCGCGCGCCGCGCCGCCGACGCCGACGCCGAGCGCCTGCGCGCGCGCCTGCAGGCCGACATCACTGCGCTCACGCTGCAGAACAAGTACGTTCCGTTACATTATATACATGAGTGATCTATGAGGTGGCGTCGCTGCAGAGCAAGCTGGCGGCGGCCGAGGCGGCCACGGACGCGGCCGTGGAGCGCGCGCGCCGCGCCGCCGACGCCGACGCCGAGCGCCTGCGCGCGCGCCTGCAGGCCGACATCACTGCGCTCACGCTGCAGAACAAGTACGTTCTGTTACATTATATACATGAGTGATCTATGAGTAATGTACTATTCGTTCCGCGTCGCAGGCGTCTCGAGCGCCAAATAGAAGTGGAAAAGGAGGAACGCATGGCTCTGCAACGCACCAACCAAGAGTTGCGTTCAGGCATCGCGGACAGAACCAGCGGCGAGCTGCGAGCCGCGCAGAGCCAGGCCGCCGAGCTGCAGGCCGAGCGCGAGCTGCTGAGGGGCGAGCTGGCGCGCGTGGAGGCGCGCGTGCAGGAGCTGCAGCTGGAGTGCTCCAGCGCGCTGGCTGCGGCCGACACTGCTCGCGCGCAGCACAAGCATTACAAGGTGAGCTAACGTCCTAACTAATAAAACCGGCCAAGTGCGAGTCAGACTCGCGTACCGAGGGTTCCGTACTCCACAAGTATTTCAATCTGTTTTCCTTAGTTGTCTTAAAAGATAAATTTTCGACCCAAAACCTATAGGCTACTTCCGGTTGACCTAGAATTATCAATTTTGGTTAAAAGCAAGGTCTTACAGCACAAGTAAAGGGAAAATTCCAAAAAATAAAAAAAGTTGAAAATTATGGTAAATTTTGGTACTTACAAGCTTTCGCGAAAATCTTAATTTGCCCATATCTTTTTATCATGTTGACTCAGGACCTTGACTTTTATACATCTAATAGGGATTATAGACTTCAGTATCTGGTATAAATTTCAACTTGCTAGGTTCACCAGCTCCTGAGAAAATCGGTGGTGACACACGGACAGACGGACAAGAAAGTAATCTTATAAGGGTTCCTTTTTTACCTTTTGAGGTACGGAACCCTAAAAACAGCTAAATTATAAAGTTAACTTGATTTTACAAGCAAAATATTCTGAAGATCAGTTCTCTTTTCTGCAGTTTAAGCTTTGATATTAGGGACTATCCATAAATTACGTCACACATATTTCATGATTTTTTGAATCACTCCCGTCCCCGTCCTTGTCACAGGTGGTCACATTTGTGGGACGGTGTTCGTTCAATATTTACAAATTCATAAAAAATTCATAAAGCTACCTTTGCACCAGAAATGTTTGACGATGCACCAATCACAGGATTGCTTAATTTTCATAGTTTTTTTTTCTACCAAAGCTCAAATGAGCCATGCTATAACAATAATAACAATAACAATAAAAGTATCGTATTGGTTAATTTCACAAACATGACACCAGACATTTTTATTATTGATCTGTTTTGATCTATTCATAATATCATGAATACGAAAGTGTCCGTTATCTTTTCACGGCTCAACCGCTGAACCGATCTTGATGTAAGGCATAGATTGCTTGCATCCTGGAGATGAATATATTAAGATAATTATTTTTACCCCTTAATGTCAAAGAGTTCCCACGGCATGTAAGCAGCCCCCGCACATTGGGCCACTAGTGGCGGCGATTAATGGCCGCCACAAGTCGCGGTAGAGATTTTTCATTCATTCCACATTTTCTTGTGGCTCGAATGCGGCCACTCGAGCGCTCAGTGTGCGGTGGTACCACATAAAATGTATGAAAAATCTCTTCCGCGACTTGTGGCCGGCCACTAGTCGTCGCCACTAGTGGCCCAATGTGCGGGGGCTGAAAAACCTACATACTCGCGAACGAAGTAGCGGGCATCAGCTAATTTCGGCTAAAGTGCTTTGTTTGACGCATGTTAGTGTTTGTTCAGGACATCGTGCAACACGTGCAAGATTTGCGGCACAGGTGGCTTACGGAAATAAATGTGAAGCCTCTTGTAAGTGCTTCACATGTGCTACGAGTAGTTAGATGTTTTTCTAGTAGGCTTTATAAATTATATTCACGGTAGATGTTTCAGAATTGTATTTAGTTTTTATTCTAATTACATCATTACCGACTTAAAATAATAAATGTTGTACTTATGGCGTGTTGCACAACAGTAGTAAGACTAAGATATATATTATAGTTAAAGCCCATTCGCACATATCAGTGAAGCATCAGTGCCGCGGGCGGCGCAGTTCCGGCACAGTGAAGAATATGTCATTCTCTATGAACTGACACTGAAACATTGGGGGGTGTTACACTATCAGTATTATCACGCGATCCGCGATACGCGATCCAATTATTGATGGTTTGGCCGCTTTTTTGCGTCAATACTGATGGATTTCCGGATGGTCTTGAAATCCGCGATCCGTGGATCGCGATACGGTATTGATAGTGTGACAGGCCCCATTGCGTCGTCACTGATACGGACAGGTGTGAACGCGTTCATAGAGAATATATGAATTTTTTTGAAGAGAATATTAGAATTTTTCACTGTATCGGAACTGTTCCGGCACTGATGCTTCACTGATATGTATGAATCAGGCTTGACACACTGATTTCTCTGTCTGTCATCAGGAATTTAACATTCAGAAAGAGTATAAGATTTGCTGAACTATACAACCGCTATCAGCATCAGTACCCTTGTCAATAAAAACTCACCCACTGCATATACATATGCACATTCATGTCATAAAGACATGACGTATCACGTATGCAATGTGCATATGCAAAGCAGTGTGCAATTATTAGTAAGATCATATTAATTATTATTGTCTATAAAATAGTTTTCAGATTATTAAAATGGCCTTAGTAGAAATAAATATCAGTTATTAGTATTTTGCATGGTATTTATAATATTGTATTACATGCTTCGATGAATAGTGTGTTTATTAAAAGTGATGTGTGTGTACATACTTTTCACCTGCAATCATATCGAAAATCAAAACTACGATAGAAATGAGCAGAATTGTTCCAAACCGCACTGCGACCTTTCTCGGTTCCACGTAGTTATTGCGGCAAGGAACACGGCACACCGAGCGCGGTGCGGCTTGTGACCTCCCAGCAACGCTTACGGCGCGGCGCAAGCGTTATTCCGAAAACCCATTAAACATCTCTTGTTGAATAGTCTCGGCGTCGCGGATGAATTGAATAAATTACATCAAAGCAATCATGCGATTATTTAAAAATATCTAGATTAGTTTGATTTTCGGCGTCAATCTCGTCAATCTAATATCATGTATAGAAAATGACGCCAGATAGTCTGTCGTAGACCGCATTGAAGAGTTTTCAATAATTTTAGGACACGGTAGCAAAAGAGCGCGCGTTGCGTCGTCAAACGCTAAGCGGGGGCGAGGCGGAGGGCGCGCGCGCCGCCTCGGCCGAGGCGAACGCGGCTCGCGAGCTGCGAGCGCGCCGCGAGGCAGAGGCTCGCCTGGCCGCCGCCGAGCGCGAGCTCGTGCAGCAGCGCGCCCACGTCGAACACTTGAGGGACCAGTTGAATAGTGCACAGGTAGGTACAACTGTGATGATGAATGTATACTTACAGATACATATATGTGGGAGTGACATTCAAAAAGTGTACTTCCAGTTTTGAATTAAGATACTTCGATTTTGGGTTTATACAACATCGTAACGATATTGTACGATTGTAATATTTAAGCCTACGAGTCGACATCCTGGTTTCTTAGTATAATCGTATGCGGAAGGACCTGGAAAGGCCTCTATCATTATGTGTTTAATGGAAAGCGGTCACAACCATCTGCAAAGAGGACGCAAGCAATACGTCATAGATAGAAACTATGAATAAAATAATAGTTGACAAAGGAGTCGGTGAGTGGTTATTTGGTTAAATCATAGACAACTTAGGATGACGTCATTTTGTATCATAATCAATCATGGCGAATATTGTGAACTTGTCGAAATACCTCTATCATTTATTTATTTTTATAGAATATAATTATACTTATAACCTTCTTGATTTTTAAGTTAGCAGCTTAACGATGATATTTGCAACACACATACAATGCAACTTTTATAAGTTGACAGTGGCGGTTTTTGGAATTAAATCTGTCATATTGAATAGTCACTTTGACACTTCAAAGTTCATTGCTTACGTCGTTGCGAACTGTTGCGAAAATTTTGTGAAATACATAGCAGTAATCATCTATAATGTGATAAAAAGTAGTGCTAGAAAAATAGTTATAAAAGTACATTCGTTTTGTGCTTAAGATTAAGAGAGAAACGAACCAATTATACCTCTAAATTCGATTAATATGAGGATAACGGCAAAGACTGGTAAGTGTTGTCAGCTTAATGTGAAAAATTTCCATACCCATTGAAGCCATCAGGCATCGTCAAATATTGGTTAAAACGGTCTCTCAATTATTATAAAAATACTATAATGTGGACTAATAATTTCATGACAACATTTTTAATTATTTCAGGCGTTTCGAAACAAAGATATTAAATCTGGTGCAAGATGCTTTTCGAGCTGTAACGGAGGCTACGTGGACGTTACATTGTGAACACGTTGAGAGATTGCAGAATGACGACGCGACATTCAATTAGTGAATTGTAATATAGTTATTGATAGCAAATGTGACACATCAGCAATTTATTGAAATTTAAAGATATAGAAGAACACGTCTTGTTAGATCACTCTTACTCAAGATGTGAATAATAAACCTATCAATCCTACTAGTTTTTTGTCTTTGTTTTATTCCATTTCCTAACATCTCCATGCCGTACTTATCTGGTTTTTGTAAGTAGTAGATGTATTTTAATAATTATTTTATTATGAGTATATATTGTATAAAATTTAAAAAATAGGGTATAAATTATATAAATTAACGTATCCAACCACAAATTATTTAAAAATCTTTTTTCCATAATCATGTCCTAAAACGTACTTAATTTTAAATGTATAGTACTAATACTATAGAAAAGTATTGAGCAAAGTTAAAGAGATCAAGCTGAAAGACTGATTTGCGATTACGGAAATGATAGAATAAAAATTTGTTTTTTTCCCAAATTTAGTGTCATATCCTTACAGTGGCAACATTGGAGTTGAACACAGTGGCGCACAGCCGCGCCAAAAAATCCTTGTCGGACTATAAACAAACTTTTTTTGGCTGTAAACGTTTGATGCAAAATGATCATATTATGCCATTTACTTAGTTGTTGTAGCTGGTTAAATTGCTAATTTTTTCAATTGTTTAAGAAACGTTCTTAGTAGATGATTGTATTATTTTTTGTAGGATTCATTGCGAGAAAAAGAACGCATGTTTAATGCAACGAACCAGCAGTTGAACGAAACGCAAGTACAGTTGGCGGAAGAACGCATGCGATGCTCCTCATTGGCAGCGCAAGTTCAGGTATACCTAATACATTGAATGCTTACTCGAACGGAAATGAGTCGCTAATTTAACTGAATTAACATCTTATATGCAGTGCTACCTTATAAACAGCATTATATGCAGTGCTACCTTTTTCATAAAGTTTTCTTTGACGAAGAATAATACTACTTTTAGACCTGTAAACATTTGTAATGCAGCACTTAAAACTTCGCAGAATGTGTACAGTCACAGAGTTTTGAAGTGACTTCATTATAGAGCGTAAGTATTTATTAACACTCGATATTCCGACCGGAATATCGCACCTGTTGTTTGAGCGTACGCGTGCGTGTGTGTAGGAGCTGGAGAAGGGAACACGCGAGGCCCTGCAGCGCGAGGCGGCGCTGGAGGAGCAGAGCGCGCGCACCGAGGCGCGGCTGCAGCAGCGCCTCGAGGCGGCCGAGGCGCGCTCCGCCGCCGCGCTGCACGACGACGCGAGGCACAGGGAAAAGGTACACAATACACGTGGACGCTGGAGAAGGGAACACGCGAGGCCCTGCAGCGCGAGGCGGCGCTGGAGGAGCAGAGCGCGCGCACCGAGGCGCGGCTGCAGCAGCGCCTCGAGGCGGCCGAGGCGCGCTCCGCCGCCGCGCTGCACGACGACGCGAGGCACAGGGAAAAGGTACACAATACACGTGGACGCTGGAGAAGGGAACACGCGAGGCCCTGCAGCGCGAGGCGGCGCTGGAGGAGCAGAGCGCGCGCACCGAGGCGCGGCTGCAGCAGCGCCTCGAGGCGGCCGAGGCGCGCTCCGCCGCCGCGCTGCACGACGACGCGAGGCACAGGGAAAAGGTACACAATACACGTGGACGCTGGAGAAGGGAACACGCGAGGCCCTGCAGCGCGAGGCGGCGCTGGAGGAGCAGAGCGCGCGCACCGAGGCGCGGCTGCAGCAGCGCCTCGAGGCGGCCGAGGCGCGCTCCGCCGCCGCGCTGCACGACGACGCGAGGCACAGGGAAAAGGTACACAATACACGTGGACGCTGGAGAAGGGAACACGCGAGGCCCTGCAGCGCGAGGCGGCGCTGGAGGAGCAGAGCGCGCGCACCGAGGCGCGGCTGCAGCAGCGCCTCGAGGCGGCCGAGGCGCGCTCCGCCGCCGCGCTGCACGACGACGCGAGGCACAGGGAAAAGGTACACAATACACGTGGACGCTGGAGAAGGGAACACGCGAGGCCCTGCAGCGCGAGGCGGCGCTGGAGGAGCAGAGCGCGCGCACCGCCCCCCATGAGCCCCGCAAATTGGTATTGCGCCTGGCCGCCATTTTAGTGACGTCAGCATTAGATAGACGTCAGTACCGTTGACTAAACTGTTGGTAAAGTACGCGTATCATGTTTTGAATAATTATTACTAAATTCACAAATTTTGTTGTTATTGTTGTTTCTTTTATTAACCCCCGACGCAAAAACGACGGAGTGTTATAAGTTTGACGTGTGCGCGTGTGCGCGTGTGTGCGTGTCTCTGTCTGTTCCCCTGTTGCGCAAACGGGTGAACCGATTTGAATGCGGTTTTTTTCGTTTGAAAGGTGAATTAGTCGAGAGTGTTGTTAGCTATGTTTGATGAGAATCGGTCCAAGATGGCCGCAGCTACAAAATGGCGGATTACATATTTTATCACAACACCCTCAATATGGGTATATCAAATGAAAGGGCTTGACTAGTAGAGTAGCACTATGCAAATCCAAGATGGCCGCCACCACAAAATGGCGAATGTCGGGGGTTCTTTAAATTTTTAATTTATACTTGTTCTTGTTAAGTTTCAATATAAAAGCTGAAAATTATTTGTTTATTTTATTTCTAAAAAAAAAATTTGTTGCTGACGGTATATTTTAGTGTCATTTGAAGTCACAACGATGTTAATGTGACAAGGTTCCAGCGCAATAGCAATCTGCGGGGGTTATACTTTGTGGACAATGTGGGCATAACTCGCGAATTTTGTTCGGGTCTCTGGATGTCCATACTCCATATTTAAGATGATGACGA